>CM040837.1:34456396-34466396 GCA_022828995.1 Vimba vimba | reverse complement strand
CATTATTAAAGCTCTTGGAGATGAAGTGCATTGAAGTGTTTATGACTGAGAATAACACATGATAAAGATGCGGTTCATCGATTATGAGTAAAAAAATCTTTTATTTGATAGTTTTACTATTGATTATAGTTAGCAGGGGTGCAACCGTATGGAGCAGGGGTTCACTTATAAAACTGTGCGTAGGATCTTACTAAAAGTGTATGTGCGCCGAAAGCCAGAAATGGCGTACGCTAAATAATATTCAGAGTTATAAAGCGTGCGAAAGCAAGATTCCCTTTATAAACCCCGTCAGAGGAAGACTGTGTTCACATGCGTCTCCTCCCGAAGTAACCATCTATGAGCTTACAGCGCCTCGTTTACTATATCCTCATCTGCATATCATTTGCATATTCATCCACGTGATCCATGTTTAACAGTACGAGACATCAGGAGAATATGAGATACGGATGTGCATCACATTACATTGATAAAAATATCATCCGTGAATTTTGTGATCCGTTGCACCACTAATAGTGTTTCCTCTTCCGACCGCTGTGATGTTGCGATATGTGTTTGAGAATTGAGATTTTATGTGCGTGATGATGTGTTCAGGTTGGAAAAGGACTTCTTGACCACGAGAACTGATCTGATTGGCCAGCTGGATCAGGAGAAGGCTGCGTCTGCTGAGCTGATTGGTCAGTTAGAGCAAGAGAGGGCGGAGTCAGTTAAGCTGTCAGTCAAACTGCAGGAGCTGGAGAGAGTGTGTTCAGAGAGACAACAGGAACACATCCGGGTAAACACTCGTGTCTCTAACATGCCAATACATACAGTCAAACCAAACATTATTCAGACACCATGTGTGTGCAGGACACTATAGTTCATTTCTGTAAGTGAGGAGAGCAAAATAAAGTAAACTGTGACATATTATACCCACAAACTCTTCATTCAGAGACTACCAGTGACATCTGGGACCAAAAATGATTCGGACACTTTGAGCTGATCATGTTCTGCTGAAGTGTGTTTTCTTTAATTGCTAATGCTCTTTTTACACACAGACTGAACACAATGAAGCATTGCTTGGTGATTGGTTGAGCTAAACTGGTATTATCTAATTGTGTAGTTAAATTTAACAGCTGACAGATATTCAACATAATTCATGTGTGAGACAGTCTAACAGAAGGACGGACAAAACCAGTCAAATATCAGCTGAGTTCATAACTCTGAGTTCTGCTCATATTTATTACCGTTCTCTAAACTATAGTGAATAAACTGTGATAATGTGAGAAATGCAGAAGGAGTCTGGGTAAAGTTTGGTTTGACTGTGTGCATCTCATTTATTCTCTTCTATTATTCTCTCGCGTCTCTTACATCTGCAACGTGCCAATTATCATTTTTGCAATTTGATTTAATGTATTATACTGCAGTTTCAAATAATAACCAGCCAAATCACTCCCCCTCATTGTGTGTGTGTGTGTGTTTGTGTGTGTGTGTGTGTGTTTGTGTGTGTGTGTGTGTGTGTGTGTGTGTGTGTGTGTGTGTGTGTGTGTGTGTGTGTGTGTGTGTGTGTGTGTGTGTGTGTGTGTGTGTGTGTGTTTGTGTTTTAGGTGCAGGAGTCATATGACAGTGTGCTGAGTGATCTTGATAAGGTGGTACACCAGTATCAACAGCAGGGGGCGACACACACTTACAACACAGGTCAGTGAACAGAACACACACACACACACACTGAGATCAGATGCCATACGCCAGTGCTAATGATCCACATTGAGCTGATCTGAGTGATGTCACGGTTGTCTTCTGTTGATTTACAGCTGAAATTCAATTTGTTTCATAATTGATGAACTTTGCGAAATGAACACCAGTGTTGGGGTAACTTGTGTCACATAATCGGATTACTGTTTTCATTTAATGAGCAAGGTAACGCATTACTGTATAAATGTCACATTCATATTTGAGTTACTTTTTAAAAAAATTTAATTAATTTGTTTTATTAATTCATTAGAATGATCTCTATTCTCCAACATATTACAAGGTAATGTAACCCGTAATGTTAAGAGATATTCTGTATGGGCTCAGGAAATATTTAAAGTGCTCAAAATATATTAAATATGTTCTAAATGTGTTTTCAGTCCCCCTGTAGTCAATAACTGAATCCCTTAAAGCTCATCTTTGATCACTAAAATCACATATTTAAAAGTTTTTCCTTCTTCATGCCTTAAAATATCTTGAATGTAACTCGACACCCTCGCCTCATTTAGTATGCGCGGTTCTATGAATATGCAAATGAGCCCCGCCTCCTCACTCACTCAGCTCAGAGATCCACTGGTTGACGATCACACGTTGATCTGATTGGTTACAAGGTAGTTTGTGACGTCAGAAACACCAGCGATTTCAAAGCGTGTTTTTGAGACTGTCTTTGGTTCACTGCAGTTTTAAGGAGGAAATACTCAGCAATGGAGTCGACTTATGAATTTACACATGGTTTGAGTTAAAGCATATTAAAAACACCACATAGACACATAAACAACATTAAAAGCTGGATTTATCCACAGGGGGACTTTAAGAGAAAGATGGGTGTTTTACAGGATATGTTGTTGAATGCGTTAAACAAACACAGAGATCCTTAGATCGGTGAGAAGAAGTGACATAACGCATCACTTCCCCTAAAGTAACTATATAACTTAATGAGTTATTTTTAGGAAGTAGCGCAATATTGTAACACATTACTTTTAAAAGTAACTTTCCCCAACGCTGATTAACACCGTTATCTTCCTGTTTGCTACTGTGAAGCAATCTGCACTGTATAAGTGTGTGTGTGTGTGTGTGTGTGGGTGTGTGTGTGTGTGTGTGTGTGTGTGTGTGTGTGTGTGTGTGTTTTGTAGGGGAGGGATGTAAACACAACGCTTCTGCTCTAATGGACATGTTGCAGCGAACGCTACACAACTACAGCACACAGGTACAACACACACACACACACACACCATAAACCTGCTTTAAAGTCTTGTGCTAATGCGCATGTAAAGCACTGAAGGGATTGGCCGAGCCCGTTCTGATGAAGACTTCGCTGGACTGTGTCCTTGAACACAGTGAGCTCATAACCTGTGTGTGGCTGATGTCGAGCTCACACATGAACAATGCAAACGCTTCAGTGTTTTCCCCTGACGTCTCAGCCTGGGCTAGAATAAGGCATGTGACGAGCGCTGCAGATCCCTGCTAACTTCAGTCAGCAAATGCACTTTTTAGTGTTTATTTTTGTGCACTTTCTCTATGTGCATCTGTAGACTTCAGTTACGACACACATCTCTAAAGGCTGAGTTTATAAAAGAGCTTTTTCCACTTCAGTGACACTTACAACAAAATTCACATATTACATATATTTTTGCCGAGGGGTTTGTTCATATATCACGCACACTAGTTTATCCGACATTTTATTCCTAAAAAACACGGTGAAAGTGTATTTTTCTCGGCTTCTAATAGTATTTTTTTATTTATGCAGTGATAAAAAGAGAGATCCAGAATCCCCTCGATTAAATACTTTAATATGTCAACAAAATCAAACAAGAATTTTGATCCAATATTCAGATTTATGTTCTGGAAATGTATGTAAATAAGTGCATATTTAATTATATAATGCATCATTTGCATATTTAAACAGCATTTCAGGAAAACTGTAATACAAAAACATTATGATATGTAAATAATTAGATATATACAATAATTGCTTTTTAAGAATTCTTTTTTACAGTGTGAACGTTGAATGTTAAACCATGCTGAATTTACGAGTGTGTGTGCGTGTGTGTGTGTGCGTGTGTGTGTGTGCATGCGTGCGTGTGCGTGCGTGTGTGTGTGCGCGTGTGTGTGTGTGTGTGTGCGTGTGCATGTGCGCGCGTGCGTGTGTCCGTGTCCGTGTGTGTGCGTGTGTGTGTGCCTGTGTGCGTGTGTGTGCGTGTGTGTGTGCGTGTGTGTGTGCGTGCGTGTGTGTGTGTGTGTGCGTGTGTGTGTGTGCGCGTGTGCGTGTGCGCGTGCGTGCGTGCGTCCGTGTCCGTGTGTGCGCGTGTGCGCGTGCGTGCGTGCGTCCGTGTGCGTGTCCGTGTGTGCGCGTGTGCGTGTGCGTGCGTGTGTGTGTGCGTGTGCGTGCGTGTGTGTGCGTGTGCGTGCGTGTGCGTGCGTGTGCGTGTGCGTGCGTGTGCGTGTGTGCGTGTGTGTGCGTGTGCGTGTGTGTGTGTGCGTGTGTGTGTGTGTGTGTGTGTGTGTGTGTGTGTGTGTAGTCGCAGGAGTCAGTGATAGTGATGCAGAAGCTGAATGACGAGATCAGACAGAAGGATGAAACGATCACGGATCTCCAGATGAACCTCCAGGTGTGTGTGTGTGTGTGTGTGTGTGTGTGTCGTTGTTCTGATGATGAACTGAGATGATGTTGAGTCTGATGAGATGATGGTCTTTCTTCTGTCCGTGTGCAGGAGTGTGAGGCTCGCAGTGTGTGTGTGACTGAGGAGGCGAAGCGTCTGCGTGCCTGTGTCTCAGACGCTGCAGTCGAACTGTGCAGACTCTCTCAGCAGCTTCAGGAGGAGAAAGCACAACACACACACACACACACACAGATGAACACACTGCGACAGCAGCATCACCACGACTGCCAGGTACCAGCACTAACACAACTTGTTACTTGAAATAAAATAAATATGAACTGAAATATATAAAAGTAAATAAGCACCGTCAGGTTCACACACTTACACTCTCAGTGTTTGTTCCTTCATTAGGGTTTAATCGGCTCATAAAGTGCTTTTATTTTTGTGTTTAGGAGAAACTGGCATTCCTGCACACACTCTATCAGCGTATGCTCGCCGGGTGTGTGCTGGTGACGCCGCCGCACTGCATGCTGGGTAGCTTCTCGTGGGCGGAGCTTAGTGCGCTGGTGCAGGAGCACATGGACACGCTGACCTCTGACCTCTCCGCAGCCAATCAGAAGGTGAGCAGGGGCTTGTGGGAAAGGTGTGTTGTAGATGTTGTACAGTCCTGATGTCTGAGAGGTTGTGTGTGTGTCAGGTGTCATGTCTGGAGAGTGTGTGTGAGGGGAAGTCGGCAGCGCTGGAGAGTGTGAGCGCACAGATGAGACAGAGAGAGGAGAGCTGGGTCAAACAGAGAGAAGATCTCCACACACAACACACACACCTCATCCACCAGCTGCAGCTGAAAACACAGGTACACACACTCTCACTGTCACTGATTTACTACTCGACTAAAATTTCTATCAGTGGTTACATTTTCACATCTGGCTTTATAGAGCCCATATTGTGCCTCTTCTCAAAGTCTTGATGATGTTTTCAGGTTTTCCTGCTTGAATGTTGATTATTCTCCTCATATTCTCCATTGTTGCGGCTCCTCTCTTCCCAGTCTGTCAGTAACGCCCTGTTTACTTCCTGTCTCTATGAAGCCCCTCCTTCTGAAAAGCACACTGTGCTCTGATTGGTCGGCTGGAGCAGTGTGTTGTGATTGGTCGAGCGCATCGAGTGTGTTTGGGAAATGTCCCGCCCCTTAGCATAACCACCGGTTTAACACACTACTAACTCACTCAACCAGGCCCCGCCCCTTTATTCTGTGCATGAATTATTTAACCCGTATCATGCTTCCCTCGGGTCATTTTGACCCGAAACTCATTTTTTTTAAATGTTAAAAATTGACTGTTCATCAGAGGACTTTTGTCGCACTTGAACCAAGAATACACTCAAAAAAATTAATGGATTCGAGGAGTTTTATGGTTGAAATTTAAAATAGTAACAAATCCTTTCCTCTCGGCTCAATTTGACCCCCTTAGGAATGAATGGAGTGCGAGGAATGCTTCAGTTCACATAGAAAAACATAAAAATGCTCAAAGTTCAAACTAAAAATGCGCAAACTTTACCAAAAAATTATTTTATAATGTCTTCATGTGTATCTGAATGCACACTGAAGAGAACTGACTTTAGGACCCGGAGGAACAGCTCATTTACTCCATATAGAGATATAAGCCCATCTAGAGTCATGAAATATCATCTTATATTATTATTTTCCCACAAGAGGTCGACAAAGACACCCGATGTAATATATTTAGATCTGAATTAAAAGGGTTATGCATGAAATTGTGAGTTATTTTCATTTTAAGTTGAAAGAATGTGAGGAATGTGCTTAAATTAGTATTTATTAATTGATTAAATCTAGTAATTTAAAGGTAAATATAACAAAAAAAATGCATTTAAAAATAGTATCAAAATGAAATAAAATAAGCTTTCTGGACAAAAAAAGAAGTATAATTTTAGGGCTTTGGGTCATTTTGACCCGTGAGGGAAAGATGTTTAAATGACGTGTTCGTCCCCGGGAGAAACTCAAGATACAGTGGAGGCGTTTCAGGAGTTCAGAAACACTGATATAGAGAAGAACTCCTGCTGCATTATCTTAAAATTACTACAAATAAAAACTAAAATACTGTCCCTCTATCTCTGCAGGATCTCCGTGTTCAGCTGGAGCGGTCAGAGGGGCGTGTCCACTCTCTGGAGCGCGCTCAGTCCGAGCAGAGACAGGAAGTGATGCGTCTGTGTGCGGCGTGCGGGCTGCTAGCGGGGTGTGTGCGCGCGCTGCGGAGGCAGGTGTGTTTGCTAGCGTGGCAGAAGCTCGTGCTGCAGCAGCGAGTGAGTGACGCGGACGCCATGAAGACTGAAGTCATGAAGCTTCTGCACGCGCTCGGTGAGCCCGGGGTCAAAGGTCGCAGCAGGTTTCGGCGCTACGCCATCGCTGTGCTAGCGGCCGGGCGTCTGCGTGCTCTGGGACGCGGCTCCGGCGTGATGTTCAGGGTGGCGGTGGGCGTCGGGCCGCAGGTGTGTGTGAGCGAGGTGTGTGTGAGAGAGGAGGAGGAGGACAGGGTGATGAAGACGCTCACGTCCGCTCCGCTGATCGAGCTCGTGCACACGTGCATGGAGGAAGTCCAGGAGGAAATCAGCAGAACCAGTGAGAAACACACACACACTCAACTGATGCACGGATGTATCGGACAATAATCGCTGTCGGCCGATTAAAGCCGTTATTGCCGCTGTCGGCCGATTAAAGCCGTTATTGCCGCTGTCGGCCGATTAAAGCCGTTATTGTCGCTGTCGGCCGATTAAAGCCGTTATTGCCGCTGTCGGCCGATTAAAGCCGTTATTGCCGCTGTCGGCCGAATAAAGCCGTTATTGCCGCTGTCGGCCGAATAAAGCCGTTATTGCCGCTGTCGGCCGATTAAAGCCGTTATTGCCGCTGTCGGCCGATTAAAGCCGTTATTGCCGCTGTCGGCCGATTAAAGCCGTTATTGCCGCTGTCGGCCGATTAAAGCCGTTATTGCCGCTGTCGGCCGATTAAAGCCGTTATTGCCGCTGTCGGCCGATTAAAGCCGTTATTGTCGCTGTCGGCCGATTAAAGCCGTTATTGCCGCTGTCGGCCGATTAAAGCCGTTATTGCCGCTGTCGGCCGATTAAAGCCGTTATTGCCGCTGTCGGCCGATTGAAGCCGTTATTGCCGCTGTCGGCCGATTAAAGCCGTTATTGTCGCTGTCGGCCGATTAAAGCCGTTATTGCCGCTGTCGGCCGATTAAAGCCGTTATTGCCGCTGTCGGCCGATTAAAGCCGTTATTGCCGCTGTCGGCCGATTAAAGCCGTTATTGCCGCTGTCGGCCGATTAAAGCCGTTATTGTCGCTGTCGGCCGATTAAAGCCGTTATTGCCGCTGTCGGCCGATTAAAGCCGTTATTGCCGCTGTCGGCCGATTAAAGCCGTTATTGCCGCTGTCGGCCGATTGAAGCCGTTATTGCCGCTGTCGGCCGATTAAAGCCGTTATTGTCGCTGTCGGCCGATTAAAGCCGTTATTGCCGCTGTCGGCCGATTAAAGCCGTTATTGCCGCTGTCGGCCGATTAAAGCCGTTATTGCCGCTGTCGGCCGATTAAAGCCGTTATTGTCGCTGTCGGCCGATTAAAGCCGTTATTGCCGCTGTCGGCCGATTAAAGCCGTTATTGCCGCTGTCGGCCGATTAAAGCCGTTATTGCCGCTGTCGGCCGATTGAAGCCGTTATTGCCGCTGTCGGCCGATTGAAGCCGTTATTGCCGCTGTCGGCCGAATGAAGCCGTTATTGCCGCTGTCGGCCGATTAAAGCCGTTATTGCCGCTGTCGGCCGAATGAAGCCGTTATTGTCGCTGTCGGCCGATTAAAGCCGTTATTGCCGCTGTCGGCCGATTAAAGCCGTTATTGTCGCTGTCGGCCGATTAAAGCCGTTATTGTCGCTGTCGGCCGATTAAAGCCGTTATTGCCGCTGTCGGCCGAATGAAGCCGTTATTGCCGCTGTCGGCCGATTAAAGCTAGGAGTTACCTATTGCTGTAACGCTGATCATGTGACCGTCAGGCTCGGCTGGAGTGATGTCAGCGGCTCAGAGCGGGTGCAGGAAGATGTTAGAGCGACTGCTGTGGGACGTGGACTCTCAGTGCGCAGGGCATTATGGGAAGGACTCGTTGGCACGGCGACTGCGTGACGGACTCCACGCGCAGAACACCAAACACAGCAACTGGAACAGCAAGGTACTTGCATGAAAGGGAAGTTCTCATTAATGAAGTTGATTTTGTCTGTGTGGAATTGATTGGATGATTGTGGTTTGCTATTGGTGGATCTCATGTGAGTGACAGGTGGCCCCGCCCTCGAGATGTCGCTGTAATACGTGTGTGTGTGTGTGTGTGTAGATGATGATGGCGTCTCTTCAGAAGCACATCCTGGAGTTCACGCAGCGACTGCATTCAGCGGAGGTGGAGCGGAGGAACCTGAGACTGGAACTCAAACACACACACACCGGCAGAGAGACACACACTGTGAGTCAGACGCACACACACCATCACATCGATGTTGCAAACTGGTATTTGTTATCATATTTTAGTTTTCATACCATAAACACACTGGTTTGTAGTGCAAATACACTCACCTAAAGGATTATTAGGAACACCTGTTCAATTTCTCATTAATGCAATTATCTAATCAACCAATCACATGGCAGTTGCTTCAATGCATTTAGGGGTGTGGTCCTGGTCAAGACAATCTCCTGAACTCCAAACTGAATGTCAGAATGGGAAAGAAAGGTGATTTAAGCAATTTTGAGCGTGGCATGGTTGTTGGTGCCAGACGGGCCGGTCTGAATATTTCACAATCTGCTCAGTTACTGGGATTTTCACGCACAACCATTTCTAGGGTTTACAAAGAATGGTGTGAAAGGGGAAAAACATCCAGTGTGCGGCAGTCCTGTGGGCGAAAATGCCTTGTTGATGCTAGAGGTCAGAGGAGAATGGGCCGACTGATTCAAGCTGATAGAAGAGCAACTTTGACTGAAATAACCACTCGTTACAACCGAGGTATGCAGCAAAGCATTTGTGAAGCCACAACACGCACAACCTTGAGGCGGATGGGCTACAACAGCAGAAGACCCCACCGGGTACCACTCATCTCCACTACAAATAGGAAAAAGAGGCTACAATTTGCACGAGCTCACCAAAATTGGACAGTTGAAGACTGGAAAAATGTTGCCTGGTCTGATGAGTCTCGATTTCTGTTGAGACATTCAGATGGTAGAGTCAGAATTTGGCGTAAACAGAATGAGAACATGGATCCATCATGCCTTGTTGCCACTGTGCAGGCTGGTGGTGGTGGTGTAATGGGGTGGGGGATGTTTTCTTGGCACACTTTAGGCCCCTTAGTGCCAATTGGGCATCGTTTAAATGCCACGGCCTACCTGAGCATTGTTTCTGACCATGTCCATCCCTTTATGACCACCATGTACCCATCCTCTGATGGCTACTTCCAGCAGGATAATGCACCATGTCACAAAGCTCGAATCATTTCAAATTGGTTTCTTGAACATGACAATGAGTTCACTGTACTAAAATGGCCCCCACAGTCACCAGATCTCAACCCAATAGAGCATCTTTGGGATGTGGTGGAACGGGAGCTTCGTGCCCTGGATGTGCATCCCACAAATCTCCAT
>CM040837.1:34448896-34451396 GCA_022828995.1 Vimba vimba | reverse complement strand
TCTGTTATCGGGCACTGGTGCACTTTTTTGCGTTTTTGACTTAATCACACAATTCTGACTTTTTTTTCCCCTCACAATTGCGTTATAAAATCAAAATTGCGTGATATAAAGTCAGAATTGCGTGATATAAAGACTTTACCTCAGGCGATCCTGACTTCATATCCCGCAATTCAGAGAAAGTCAGAATTGTTAGATGTAAACTCGCAATTGTGAGATAAAAAGTCGCAAATATCTTTTTAAAAGTTTTATTCTTAGGCGGAAACAATACTCTTCCATGATGTTCAGCTTCTGGATCCTAACACACACATCGGGAAAACATCGGGATACTTCAGAAAGTCCAGTCAGGAGCTGAAATGACCGGAATGTTTTTCCTCCCATCATGCAGGGAACTTCTGTAAGTGATTTTAGTTTTAATTATGACAAAGATCAGTTCTGCGGTGAGTTTCTGTCTGTTTCTCGAGTGTGTGTGTGTGTGTGTGTGTGTGTGTGTTTGTCCCCCTTTATATCGCCGATGTGCCAAGTTGGATCGAGCACAAAGAGAGGAGTTCTCGTCTCAATGTGGGACAGCAGAAAGTGGCATCAGAGGGAAAGAGGACTAAAGTAGGCTTTCCTCCTCCTCCTGTCCTCCTCATGGGTGTGTGTGTGTGTGTGTGTGTGTGTGTGTGTGTGTGTGTGTGTGTGATTGGCCGTGGATAGCAGGTAGAGAAGTCTCCACGAGAGCCGCTTTGATGCGGTCCCCAGTTCCTTAAACACAACACCCTTCATTAATTCACATCGACGGTCCCTTCAGGTTCATTACAGCTCACACACACACACACACACACACACACACACACACACCGTCTCCGCGATTAAACATTCATCCCCGTGTTTCTAGGTGTTGGATCGGGCTCTGCTGCCAAGGCCTGGTTAGCGTGCCGTTCCGGGGTTTGATGCCGCAGGTTCGTCCCTCCGGACTGAATATTCTGATCCTGGAACAGTTTCGCTGTTTGTTTTGATCAGTTGCAGGATTCGCGCAGGAACTAGATCAGCTTTACAAAAACATGTTCTTAGAATGTTTTGTAGCGAATGTTTAAAGAACATTACATTCTTCAAACATGGGAACGTTACTTTTAGAAAATCTGAAACAAGTTACATTTAAAAATAAACGTTAGACGAGAGTTCAATTAAAACATTTCAGGAACAAACATTCCATGAATGAAGTAGCCAATATATAATGTTTTGAGAACATTATTAAAGTCCAGATAACATTGAACGAACGTTCTGTTAACGTTACTGGAAGAATGTTTGTTTATAACTTTGAGAGAACATTGACAGAACGTTAGATAAAGTTCTGAGAACGTTTCTTGTTCAATGTTTTAAATGTTTTTTTTGTTGATTACTTATTGGGAATGTTAAACAAAGCAGATTTTTTTCTCTTTACCCGCAGATGGAAAATGATTTGGAGTGTCATAAGGAAACAAAAGAAAAAACTGACCATGGTAATTTCTGCTAAAACACATTATTACTACACCTCAGTCACATAAACCGGGGATTTGTCGACTGAAAATATTTCCCCGTGATTTTAAGTTAATATCTCAGTAATTTAATAACACATTCATATCTTCCCTGTTTTCTGGTCATGGTTAATGGCCACATGGCATGCAAATAAACTAATTATAAACATACTTTATGTGTGTGTGTGTGTGTGTGTGTGTGTGTTATATATTTATATATAACAATAAACACACAGAGGAACGATATCACATTTTCTTTGACAAACAGCAAGATAATCAGAAAAATACATATATATATATAGGCTATATTATTATATATATTATTACATATAATCTATATGTGTGTGTGTGTGTGTGTCTTTTTCTGATTATCTGGTGTTTGTCAAAGAAATTGTGATATCATTCCTCTGTGTGTTTATTGTTATATATTTGTTTGGTTTCTTTACAGCTATACAAGGCATATATTAAATGACTGAAGTATAATTCTTTTTACAAAAATCAAATTAGTTTTTACTTTTCCAATAGTGCGTTCTCGTGTTTCAGAGATTTCCTCGAGTGTTTTACCGTATTCTCACACAGGTCCATTTAAAACACTCGTGTAGAAATCTTGAAAGAGATGAATTACAAAATCTAGATCGTTACACATTTCTCCAAAAAGTTGCACGTATTAACAATGAAAAAAAATCTACATTTTCACTATATTTCACAAAATACACAATTATTCACATCAAAATCTTAATCTTAAAAATGTTTTCATTGGATAAATCTCGTCTAAACAGTTGAAGTCATTATTGTTCTAGTTGTGATGTGGATTTTGCTGTTTTCTTAAAGTTTGAATGATTATTAAAACTTTTCAGTTATCGTCTTTAATTCAGCTCAAAACTCTCAACACTTACAATAAGGAAATATTAAGTTAATATTAATCTCAACATAATACATTTATAAGATGAAAATGTGTATGTTCACAATAACACAATAAAAGGTTAATAATAAATGCTGTAAGA
>CM040837.1:34401396-34441396 GCA_022828995.1 Vimba vimba | reverse complement strand
GTTTTCCCTTGCCGGCAGTCTTACAAAGATTTCAATAAGTTAGCAGGATTAGTTTTAACAGTAGCTTTGTATATCGACATGAAATATTCATTCAAAATCGCCTACGCGCGTTATATCTGCATATTTAAACCTGAGAATGCTTTGACTGCGCATGTCTGTCAGTTCCACCAACTGCGGTAAACTTATAATCAGTTTTATTTAAAACTACTTTTAACATAAAAACAAACATGTTCAAATTCCAAAGCTTGTAGAAGATTCCTATTGGTAAGGTGAAATTGTGCCTATTACCTCCCTTCATTACAGTACACAATTATTTTTATATAAACAAATACTGTAATTCATCGTTTTTTTACCACAGGTGAGATTTTGCATTATTCTCCTGTAGTAAGTGTAGTAAGTCAGTCTGTTCACTAGGAAACACAACCATGGCTGTAGCTATGAGGTCACCGAGGTCAGTGGCCAGTTGCATGAACTGTTAAGACTAGTCTTACAAGTTAGTCTTCCAATTTTATTCTTTAAAATTGTTAAGAACTTTTTAAAGTCAGTAACTTAACTAACTACCCCCTAACTAACTTCTAGTTGATCATACTAGTTCTTAAGACACAGTCTTAACATAATGGCTATGTTTATGCAACTGGTCTATATTTTCGAGGTGTAGCCTATACACGAATCCGACGAGCGTTCTGTGTAGGCTGCCATCTTGTGGCGACGCCATTACTGAGCTGTCACTGGTATGTAAACAAACCTCCGTGATAACGCACCCTCGATGACAGCTACAGCCAGGCAGTATGACTTGTTGGGTTGATGATGTTAGACAGTGTAAAGGTTGTGAAATAATTGCCTTATATATCAGGGCTCTCAAGTTTTACCAAAAGCTTGGAGTGAGATCACATGCGGTTAGGGGAGGAGCCCTAATGGAGCCCCGCCCCCATATGTCCCCGCCCCCCAATTTTACCCATTGTTCATAATTAACCAGCCTAAATTGAAATTATAACAATTGGTAAATCTGATAAATGACAGAGCAATTCATCACATCAAATATACTCTTTAATGTTATATTTCAAAATTACAAATAAGTTATACAAAAATTACAAAAATATAACAAATTGCTCCAAACAGTTTGGAAAAACAAATCTTTTTGCATTTTGAATGTGTCTAGTCAAAATGGTATAATTATTTATTGTGTGGTGCATGGGACATTGTGAACAAATGACATATTAGAGTATTATTAAGGTGTGTGTGTGTGTGTGTGTGTGTGTGTGTGTGTGTGTGTGTGTGTGTGTGTGTGTGTGTGTGTGTGTGTGTACACAAGAGTACACACTCCAGCTTATGAAATGTGTTTTGTGTTTGAAAAATACAAATGCAATGGCAATGATTAATGTATGTTTTGACAGGATATAAAATATTACCCAGAGCACTCTGCTTTAATACATGTAGCCTTAATGTAACTAGAAAGACTATTAATACTGTATAATATATCATTTAAAATAAACTAAAATAAACAAATTTAAATGTATTTAAAATAAAATGAAGAAATACATCTTCATTCCTTCCCATACTTACTAACATTCCCTTAGTTTAAGAAAACGTAAGCTAGCCAAACTGAGCCAAAGCTTCTGGCCTGGTTGCAAAGTAGTTGTAGAGTTTTTGACTGCATTAATAATAATGTAAACGATGGGCTATATATTAAATGTTCTAGCCTAAAAACGTTAGACGAGCTTTCTTCCAACTTACCTTCTCCATCACGACGTGTGTTCACGCAATGTTGTTGGTTACCTAGTAACGAACGTACGGTGGCCGAGAATGTTCCGTCAACTTCCGTGTGTTCGCGCATCTGTGTTGCCTTGTAACAAACGCAATCTGGGATTGCGAGATACGTGCTGGCGGCAGGAAACTTCACTTTGTGTGCCTGCACCTCGTATACAACGTTATATATAAAGCTCGCAGGACAACTTGGTTGGCATTGCCTTTTCAGCGTGAGAAATACACGGTGTGGCGTGTGAGCGTGTGAACTGGTTGAATTGCGTGTGTCTCACGCCCAATGCGTGAGACTTGAGAGCCCTGTATTATATTATTAACTCTACGATATTAATTTGATAATTTGATAATGGTCAAGTGCGAGATAAGATGTTAAGTAGCTAAACTAAACATTTCATAATTGTCAGCAGTTTTAAGATAGAAATGTTAAACCACCAACAAAAAGAATCAGGCAACCTAATAAACTTTTGACTAATTTCACGCTTCTGAATTGAAAATGTAAAAAATTTACGCAACATTCATGTATGTAATAATTTTAGTAACTGTCAGTGTTAGAGGACCAGAAACCTTAACAAAGCCAATTTTTAAAATCATATTAGGCATAAGATTAATAATGAATGCGTACATATTGTGTGTAGGAGCCATTTTAATGCAATTATATATTTGTCCATTGGGGGTGCTCTGACATTGGCATATTAGGAGCACATGTATCTGGTATTATGTGTATTGTCAGGCTCCATTAGAGTAAGTGCGTGTCAGGCCGAGTGTGTTCTCCCGATGCTGAGACAGAATCATGTCTAAGAGCAAATGTCTGTTAGTTTGTTGACAGGAATGCAGAGGAAACCATGGACTCCAGGAAGAGGTGACAACAAGCAATCATACAACATTACATAATTTTAACTTCATATGAATGTCTGCACACTGATAGATTGCTATTAGATTGATTAGTATTTCAATTCTTGACAACATTTATTATTAAATCAACATGTTAAAGTGATTTTAATCTTAGCATTTACTAATACATTATTAAATTCAAAAGTTGTATTTGTTAAAATGAATGCACTGTGAACTAACATTAACAAATTACACTAACGTTGACAAAGGTGATTTAATAATATAAAGGATATTATTAAAATAATAAAATATTAAACATTGCTTACTGTTAGTTCATGTTAGTTAATACAATATCTGTTAACAATGAGATTTTATTGCAAAGTGTGACCGTTATTTTTGACGCTCTGGATTACAACATCAGCCACTTATTTTCCAAGAAACAATTTTTTAGAAATTAAATAAAATGTACAAATATCATATCTGTCTAAATATTTAAATACCTTAATACATTATTGTGGCTGATATTCAACAACTTTGGTTTAGATCAGTGAATCTCAAGCTTTTTGACTCCAAGGCTCCTCATGGTCAAAGAGGCAATAGTCAAAAGCTGCTCATTTCCAAGTAAATACTATACATTTATGCATGTGGCGGACGCTTTTATCCAAAACAACTAACATTGCATTTCAAGCTACACATTTACATTCTTATCAGTTCTTGCTTTCCCTGGGAATCAAACCCATGACTTCGGTGTTGCAAGCGCCAGCGATCTACTGTTAGAGCTACAGGAAAGCTTTTATGTTTTAAAGTTTCATGTTAATAAAAATTGTAATAACTGAATGTTCTTCAGGATTTAGACATTTTACTACCCATGAATTTACATGATATTTTTACAGTTTTTTTTAAGTATTAAACTGCTGTTGTTTTTCTGTATTCTTTCACAGATCTGTCTCGGCTTCTCCTGAGCCCAGCTGTGTGTCCGGCTGTGTGTCCAGCTGTGTGTCCGGCTGTGTGTCCGGCTGTGTGTCCGGCTGTGTGTCCGGCTGTGTGTCCGGCTGTGTGTCCGGCTGTGTGTCCAGCTGTGTGTCCGGCTGTGTGTCCGGCTGTGTGTCCGGCTGTGTGTCCAGCTGTGTGTCCAGTTGTGTGTCCGGCGCGTCCATGGATCCTCCACCTAAACTCAGCTCTGCTAAACGGAGGTGAGGAACGTCTCGTGGGGTTTACATAGACTATTGGAGACTAGTCAAGTACATTACATAACGAGTACAAGTACTAGTATTACATAAACACTACTCTGCAGACATTATTTTAATTACACAACATCTGTAATTGTGTTTCATAACAGTATTGATTAACCCTGTTCAGCCTTTAATATTAAATAAAAGTCAGATAATTTAGTGAAATGGAACAATTTATTAAACCTTTACACAAAATATTTGATTATTATATTTGATCCATCAGGCTTTTATGGCTCATATAGTCTGATATATTGAGAATATGAAGGCTCAGTTTTATTCAGAGGCCCAAACTGAGCAAATATATGGTGCAGATGCTGATATTTACAGTATACGGAATTCTGATGTTTGTAATGTAAATCAATGAGAGATTTATCACAGATACTTGCAAAAAAAAGCATATAAATATCAATATCTGCTAGGGATGTAAACGGTTAATCGATTATCGATTAATTGTCGACAAGGATTTACTCGATTAAATTAAATTATTGTCGGTTAATTGAACATTACGAACGTGACACGAGATTCTCGCGGGCGGCGAGAGACCCGACACAAACTTGAGGCGGCAAAAAAGAAACCAAACATGAGGCGGTCAAAACGGAGTGGACTGTGGGAGCATTTCAAATTACAGAGCTGGCAACTCTCACGCATTCACCGTGAGACACATGCAACTGACACTTTTCACACGCTCTCATGCCACACATCCATTTTCTCACGCACAGAAAAATCGCGAGGCAAAGAGGACACGGAGACCGACAGACTAGACAGAGCAGGTTACCTTATTATATAAAAAAACTCAGCTTTCAGATTCTGTCAATTTTATTACGAAATTCAAACAATAAATACCGTTTTGGCGCTTGTAAATGTGACGCGACAGATCCCTAGCGCACTTGAACCGATCATCTCTACTAGCTAATAGTAAAAAAAACACTGTTGAAAGATACAGTACAACTTACCGAAATGTATATTCCTCATACATAATATCGATCAATCAGTGTTTTTCATCAGCGTGAAGAGGTCAATAACATAGCTGGAGAACAATTATGTCACATTTACCTCAGGAAAGCCATTTAATGAACATAATATAGGCTATAGCGTAGTTGGCAAGAAAAGAAATAGCTATAGAGAGTATTTTGCTAAATATGTGTTCTATATTACATTTAATATTTTTACTTGTATCATTAAATAAAGTTGTTATTATAATAATAAAAAAACGCATCATATTTAATTATTTTTAACCTTAAATAATGGCCTACTACCAGCTGATAGGGCTTTCTGTATGTTTACAGCATTAGGTGAGTTGTTTTTTTTCTTGAGAAAAATTAAGGCCTATCTTGTACCTAATATTTATCCAAATGAGTCAATATTAA
The DNA here is from genome assembly GCA_022828995.1 of Vimba vimba. Classification (NCBI taxonomy): domain Eukaryota; kingdom Metazoa; phylum Chordata; class Actinopteri; order Cypriniformes; family Leuciscidae; genus Vimba; species Vimba vimba. The sequence continues at coordinate 34,436,205 of CM040837.1, read as the reverse complement.
ATAAAATCACAATAATTGAATTGAAATAATAAAAAAGCGTAGCTTACCAGAAATTGTACCATGTAAACATTGTAACATGTTGTCACTAAACCTAATAAAATTCAGTTTAGTTACTAAAATGTTAGTGACAATCACAAATTCACAATACACTTATTGTGATGCAAGTTTTTTTTTTACAATTATTTTTACAATTATTTTTTTATGCATTTAAATTTTCTGTGCATAATTTATTTTGTTAAACTACATAAATGCCATTATATACCGTATCCCAACTGTTACAATAAAACATCAGTTGAGCAATATAACATGCATTTTTATTCAGTATATAAGCAATATTTTGCTTTTTATGTTAAAGACACTATTGATACCGTGAGAAATTTACATTCTCAGGAAAATAGCCGCTTATCAGTTAATCGTTAATCGATCGATAAGGTCAATCAACTAATGATTAATGAATTAATCGATAATTTGCATCCCTAATATCTGCCAATAATATGTCTTAGTAAGATGATATTTAAATGCTTTTGTGATCAAAAGTTTTATGATCAAAGCTCTGTATGCAATACAATGATGATTGAGAGATGAACAATTAAAGCTTCCTCAAAAGCCTGATGATCATATTTGATAGTCATATAACAATGTAACTATGTCTAGATAATCAAGTAAACCTGCTTCAGTCCAGTTGAAATATTACCAACATCAAAGTTATTCTTACGTTTACTACAGCAGAAAGACACGTGAAGCAAAGTGACTTACAACTGAGAAAACTCCCACGTAAATCACGATTTATATATAAAATAATGTACTGAAAATATAATGGCATAGATACTTCAAAAGTCCCACCTTGGCAAAATGAAACTAGGCTCATTTAACTCATGGCATCTGTTCAGTTTTTCAATTAGAAATGTGTTTATCATCTGTTTGTTGGATGCTTTTTAAAAGGAGATCCGTCTCGCCTTCACGTGTAAGCTGTGTGTCCGACGCGTCGATGGATCCTCCACCTAGATTCAGTTCGGAAAGCTCTTCTGCTAAACTGAGGTGAGGAACATCTCCTGGATGAAGCACATTTATTATCAGATAATTATCAGATTTACACCATTTAAAGAGCACCAATTCTGCTTCTAGCCATCTCCATCTGTGTTGAGTGTGTAATGTTGAGTTCTTCTCTATATCAGTGTCAGTGTTTCTGAACTCCTGAAACGCCTCCATTGTATCTTGAGTTTCTTCCGGGAACGAACACGTCACAATATTCCTCATTATAATAATTAATGCGCAGAATAAAGGGGTGTTATTCATGTACTTGATACTGAGGAATGGATACAATCAATGTATTTACATGCTTGAGTAAATATTTACATGTTCAACTACAGTAACAAACAGGAGGGATCAAAATCCTCAAATGGCGAGATGTCGCTGGATGCCATCTTCAGGGTGAGTTTTATTGTGTGTTTGGTCAAATACTATAGGAATTATAGTCCTCTTGACTGAATATTATATTAGTCCCACTTCTTACATTAGGACTTCATGATCAATCAAATTAAAATTGTGATGTGGCTTAGTGCTATTTATCAAATTTCAAAGGCTGCGATTGAATTAAATGAATGTTTGCGCTGTGAGTTTCAGAGCGAAGCACGACACTGTGTTTATTTACACGCGAGCAGCTCGTGATCCAGTGTTTTCAGCGTCTCTGTTCACAGTAAATGCTTCATCTTTTAAGTCACTTTAACATGCAATTGAAAACAAAACGTGCACAAACCATCTTCACATACTTAAAGGTGCCCTAGAATGTGTTGAAATAATATTTTAATTTTGTCTCTGATATCTACATAGAGGGTATGGCTTATTTAAGGGCATTTAAAATGTCCAGATATGGTTTTACAGGTCCATTTTCAACCCTAGAAATTGGCCCTAGAATGTTTTTACCTTATTTGGAAGGGTCATGAATAGTAATGAGGAGTTCTGCTCTGATTGGCTGTTTCACTGCGGGCTCATAACAGTAGCTCAGAGTGACAGCAAACAGGTTCCTGATGTCCAGCGTGACAATGGAGAGATTAGGCGTTCAACCGTACATCAGAGTCCTGCACGGGTCCGATTTTGTAAATCCGCACCCGCCCGTACCCACAGTGCTTCAAACCGCATCCGACCCGTTTTCCGACAGCAGCACTAATTAAAATCTGCACCCGACCCGCTTAAAATAGAACCGACACCCGACCTGCACCCGAAATAAAATAAGTTTAGCCAATCACATTATAGACACAATTACAAAAATGTTTATTGCCAGGTCATACAGAAGTTATTACACGACAATTAACACAAGGACAACTTCAGCCGAAGCTGTAAAAAGGCCGGTACATGAAGAACATGGCTAACGTTACCACAAAACTGAGTAGCCTTATCACATTTTACCAGTCGAACAGACGCGGCTACAACACTGGGAGGGCGCAGTTCCGCCTGGTATTGAACATGGGCTGGCATATGCAAATTTTTGGAGGCGTACATATTAATGATCCCGACTGTTGTGTCACAGTCGGTGTTATGTGGAGATTCGCCTATTTTTCAGGGGTGATTTCAAAAACGAGATTTAAATAAGAAGGAGAAAACAATGGTGTTTGAGACTCACTGTATGTCATGTCCATGTACTGAACTCTTGTTATTTAACTATGCCAAGATAAATTCAATTTCAAATTCTAGGGCACCTTTAAAATAAGAAACTCTAATCATAAGAAGAGACACTTTAAGGCTAATAATAATTTATTTTTACAATAATTTATCATTTTAAAATAAAGAAATTAAGACAGCCATAAATATTAGTATTACAATTGTACTGTAAAATATATAAAAATGTACTTATTATTTATAAATTATTTTATAATTATAATTTAAAGGGGTGGTTGATTATGATTTGACTTTTCTAACTTTAGTTAGTGTGTAATGTTGCTGTTTGATCATAAACAACATCTGCAAAGTTACAAAGCTCACAGTTCAAAGCAAAGGGAGATATTTGCTTTTAAAGAAATTGCTTTTTAAGGACTACAACAAACGGCTGGTAGAGACTACACCACATTCCTCACGGGTTAGTGACATCACTAACCCTAAAATTTACATAAGCCCTGCCCCCCTGGAACACGTCACATAAGCTACATAAATTCATCAACTAACCATTCAGAAATGTCCTGTTGCTTCTACATGTTGTCACTTCTTCTTGAGTCTCTCCATCATCCTAGAGTTCTATATATAACCTCAATGAATCTTTTTCTAAGAGTGTTGTCTAGATATATTTACAATGTGTTATTCAGAGATGTTTGAATAATCGCAGTGATTTCTGATTTCAGGAGCTTGAGGACACAAACATCTGTTTGATGAAGAAAGAGCTGAGCAGGTTCAAGAAACTGCTGAGGCCAGATTTCCCAGCATGCTCTGTGAGTGAGGAGGAGGATGATGATGAGGGTCAGAGCCGAGTGAGTGAGGGAGTTCTCAGGATCTCGCTTCAAGTCCTGCGGAAGATGAACCAGACAGACCTCGCTAACACACTACAGACCAGTACGAGACCCATTTGAAACTCTCTTTGTGTGGAGGCATATGGTAGATTGTGTGCAACAGGTTTTTCAGCAAAGTTGTGATCATTTAAAGGCCTTTGCGTATCAAAAACAGTATGATACAGTAGGCTTTATATGGTTAAGCTTTTGAGTCAATTTGTTCACAGATTAATAATGCATTGTTTTTCTGTTTATTTAATGGTCTACTAATTTCAGAATTGTTTCTATTGCATATTGCAGCGCTGATCTCAGTGAGTCAGCATCAACTGAAGTCCAGACTGAAACAGAAATTTCAGAGAATCAGTGAAGGAGTCTCCAATGGAGGGCACGTGGCACTTCTGAACGAGATCTACACAGAGCTTTACATCACAGAGGGGGGGACTGGAGACGTCAACGACAAGCATGAGGTAAGACAGATCGAGACCTCTTCATCCAGAGATCTAGAGACACCCATCAGATGTAATGACATCTTCAAACCCTTACCTGGACAAGAAAAAGCCATCAGGACGGTTCTGACCAAAGGAGTCGCCGGAATTGGAAAAACCGCTTCTGTGCAGAAGTTCGTCCTGGACTGGGCTGAAGGAAAAGCGAATCGGGATGTTCACTTCATATTTCCACTTCCTTTCCGAGACCTCAACTTGATGAAGGAGAAGCGGATGAGTCTGATGGAGCTTCTCCACTGTTTTTTCACAGAAATGAAACCAATAGAATATAACGACTTCAAAACAATCTTCATCTTTGATGGTCTGGATGAGTGGCGTCTTCCTCTGGACTTCCAGAACAATGAGATTTTGTGGGATGTGAACGAATCGGCTTCAGTGGACGTGCTGCTGACCAACCTCATCAGAGGAAACCTGCTCCCGTCTGCTCGCCTCTGGATCACCACGCGACCAGCTGCGGCCAATCAGATCTCTCCAGAGTGTGTCGACCAGGTCACAGAGGTCAAAGGGTTCAGAGACCCTCAGAAGGCTGAGTATTTTCGCAAAAGGATAAAAGATCAGCGTCTTGCCACTAAGATTCTCTCACACATCCAATCGTTGAGGAGCCTGCACGTCATGTGCCGCATCCCAGTGTTCTGTTGGATTTCCGCCACTGTTCTGGAGAAGATATGTGAAGCAGATGGTGCAGAGATTCCCAAGACTCTCACTCAAATGTTCACACACCTGCTGATTGTCCAGACCAAACTGAAGACCCAGAAGTATGATGGGAAATGGGATCTTCAGGAGGTCCGAAAGAGCATCCTGTCACTTGGGAAACTGGCTTTTGAACAACTGGAAAAGGGGAACCTGATCTTCTACGAGGAGGATCTGAGACAGTGTGGCATTGATGTCAGAGAAGCGTCCGTGTGCTCTGGAGTTTGTACGCAGATATTCAGAGAGGAGTTTGGGCTGCAGTTGGAGAAGGTGTTTAGCTTTGTGCATCTGAGCGTTCAAGAGTTTCTTGCTGCCTTGTACAAGTTCCTTTCCTTTGCTCAGGACAAGAATGAGTGCTCAATGATGGATTTTATGAAGAGCGAAGTGGACAGGGCCTTGCTTAGCGAGAACGGACACTTAGATCTCTTCCTCCGCTTCCTTCTGGGGCTTTCGCTGGAGTCCAATCAGACTCTCCTGCGGGGATTATTCACACCGAGAGAAAGCTCCAGTTGCACGCGGGACACGGTCGAGTACATCAAGAGTAAAATCCGAGAGAATCCTTCCCCGGAGAAGTCCATCAATCTGTTTCACTGTCTGAGCGAGCTGAATGATCATTCCCTGGTGCAGGAGGTCCAGACGTACCTGAGCCGCAGCACAGGTGCCCAGCGCCTCTCTGGAGTCAAGCTCTCTCCGGCCCAGTGGTCGGCGCTTGTGTTCGTGCTGCTGAACTCCACGGAGGACCTGGATGAGTTTGAACTGAGGGAATATGATCTGTCAGAGGAGTGTCTTCTGAGGCTGCTGCCGGTGGTCAAAGCTTCCAGAAAAGTGGAGTGAGTATATCATAGTATTAAGTTGCTTGTATAAAGAAATAAAAAAAGTACAGAAAACGGAACTGATACTTGTACAGTTTTGGTGGGTAAAAAAACGTGCAACAGCTCACTAGAGTCACACAAACCGTGTCCGGTGTGCAACAGGAGCTTCCAGATTGCTGACACAATTTTTTAACATTAAGGGAACAAATGTATCTGTTTACAAAGCAAGTATTTGTATTTGACATATATAAAGATGTGTATATATATATTTGACATATATATATATATATAAATATTTCTGTGTTCCTAGCGATGGGGAAATGCTTACATCATGGTTATTGTAGTTAAACAAAATCCATTAAAAACATTTTCTTTTAATTTTGAAATAAAACAATTTATCTAAAATTAAATATAAATAAACCATAAACTTATTTTATTTCATCTGGATGCAAGGCAACATTTTTTTTTTTTTTTCGTTTAGCTTAACTTGATATATAAAATAATTAAAACTGAAATAAATAATAATAAAAACTAACAAAAATGGCAAAAACAAAATTACTGTCACGGCCGGCTCGCAAGCCGCGACAAAGAAGGAAACAACACGTTGGATAATGCTCAAAAAAGAATAACATTTATTAAAGTAAGAATAATTATTTAAATGGGAAGGAGACGAGACGAGACGAAAACAAACAATTGAAACGGCACGAGGATGGGAGAGCGTGCCCCATCACAGCTGAAGGGAACTGTTTTAATTGCTGGCATCAGCTCCAACACAGGTGTAACTCATCAGTCATCAATGACGTCACTCACCCTAACTCCATCCTGCAAACCAAACAAAGGCAAAACAAACAACCCACAAATATAACCCATAATGGGTTCATACCAAAACTGTAACTAAAATCTAAAAATAAAAACGAACTATTTTATATTCATGCATTGAATTGCTCAATTCAGACCTTTCAAGTCAAGTCAGACAAGTCACCTTTATTTATATAGCGCTTTTTACAATACAGATTGTATCAAAGCAGCTTCACAGTGATAACATGAAAATAATACAACAAAGTTTGTTTCTAGAAGAAAATTGCGTCATCTTCCACCTTAAGTAAGGCAGATCAATAATATTGTTAAATATTAAATGTCCCCAAATAAGCAAGCCAAAAGCCAAGGCGACAGTGGCGAGGAACCAAAACTCCATCAGTGACAGAATGGAGAAAAAAACCTTGGGAGAACCCAGACTCAGTCGGGGGCCAGTTCTCCTCTGGCCAACGAGTGAACAGTGTATGATTATAATTCAGGCAGCATTACAGGTCAGAGGTCAGATTGGATCAGAACATTCAGAATATTTATCCAGTTCCATCTGTTTGGAAGTCAGAGTCATCTTGCCGGTATGGAGACGAGTTTGTTGAGGATCAGTGCCAATGGCTGTGTGGTGTGGATGAGGCCTTCACAGGGCTGATGAGGCTGGCACTAGTAAGAACTCGAGCTGCTGCGTTTTGGACCAGCTGTTTATTAAGCGTGCAGGGCAACCACCCAGTAGAGCATTACAATAATCTAGCCTTGAGGTCATGAACGCATGAACTAACTGTTCCGCATTTTTCATTGAAAGCATAAGTCGTAATTTAGATGTATTCTAAGATGGAAGAATGCGGTTTTACAGATGCTAGAAACGTGGCTTTCAAATGAAAGGTAATTTAAATAGTTAAATTAGGGCTGCACAATTACAATCTTAGTCCACATTACATTAAGAAAATTTTAATACAATAATAACATATTAATAAGCACACTTATTATAAGACCAGATTTAAATAGTCTGAGGGTAAGAAAGTAGGGTCACATTCAAGGATTACACGAACTGGTTTAAGTTAGTGTCTGTGTAAATCTATACTGTGTGCTGTTATTGGGGATAACAGCACAGAAATATTCTTTCTCTTCCAGTCTGAGGGGTTGTAATCTCACAGATCAAATCTGTTCAGCCCTGGCCTCCGTGCTCAGCTCAAACTTCTCACGTCTGAGAGAGTTGGACCTCAGTGACAACAACCTCCAGGTTTCAGGAGTACAGCTTTTCTCTGCGGGACTGAAGAATCCTCACTGTAAACTGGAGATACTGAAGTAAGACCCTTTGTATAAGTATGTTTGGCAGTGTGGATGCCTTTTTTAATAGAGTGCAGTTTTAACAGTCGGGTTCCAGAAGTAAAAACTCTGATGTGATAACTTATAAATGATAACTTATTAACCGTTAAAGTCAGACCTACTGTGAGTTATGTTACCCATGATGCTGCACATAAAATTCCATTAATCAGAGAGTTGAGACAAGCAAAACGATTCTAAAGATCTCGTTAGCTCCGGCCACTCCCATGAAGCAGTGTAAATGATGTAATCGAGGCGGTCTTTCAAATACTTTTTTGCTTCAAATGAAATTTTGTAATAATATTGTGAAATATTGTGATTTTCCTCTTAGCTGGTTGGTTTGGTTCATGGCTTATAATGCTTTTAACGAAGACTATTTGAAATCCTTAAGGGAAAAATTACTGGAAAAAATACTTTCAGAACTAACAGCACTGAAAAAGTGGGCGGGACTGATGCGCTGTATTGCGAAGTGTGTTTCAGTCCAGTTTTTATGACATTTCTTTCCTCTCTAAATGTCTTATGTTCTGATATTACGAGTGTGCTCAATATGAATAATTTGAAATTTAATGCAAATGTTACTGCAGGTTGTGTAACTGCAATATTCGAGAGCACAGTTGTGATGCTCTGGTTTCAGCACTGATATCAAACCCGTCACATCTGAGAGAACTCAATCTGAACTCTAATAAACCAGGATATTCAGCAGTGAAGCTTTTGTCTGTTCTACTGGAAGATCCTCACTGTAAACTAGAGAAAATAGAGTGAGTAATATTTGTTTTATATATATTTTTGAATGTATTAATTGTTTCTTAATTTTTTTCACAACAAATACACAAAAATTGTTGCATTTACATTTTAAGCAGCAATACAGCTTAATTAAAGTGTGTTGAGTCGTACATGTAAACACTAAGTGTTTCTTCTCTCTGTAGGCTGTATGACTGCAGTATTGGAGAGGAAGGTTGTGCTGCTCTGGCTTTAGCACTGATATCAAACCCCTCACATCTGAGGGAACTCAATCTGAACAATAATGAACTGGGAGCTTCAGGAGTGAAGCTTCTCTCTGGTCTACTGAAGGACCCAAACTGTAAACTGGAGAAACTACAGTGAGTTATACTGTTCAATATTTTAAGCAAAAATGCTTAAGTTGGAACAATGCTGGCATGATAACCTTAGCCATTGTGTCCTGTAGAGTCAACCCTGATCAAACACACCTGAACCAGCTAATCAAAGTCTTCAGTAGTACTAGAATATTTCAGGCAGTTCAGTTTGACCGGGGTTGGTCCTAAACTCTGCAGGACAGTGAACATAATTAGTAAACATAAATACACTTTTTAGTTACATTTTAGTTTTTTTTTATTTATATATTTGGTTTTCATTTTAATTTTAGTTAAAGTTTTAGTAATTTTGTTGTTTTTGTACATTTTATTAGTTTTTTTGGTTACACTTTATTTTAAGGTGTCATTGTTACAGTGTAATTATATATTTAAGTACTGAGTAATATTAAGCAACTACATGTATTTACTATAGGGTTAGGGTAGGATTAGGGTTTGGTTGACGGTTAGTTGCATGTAATTATGCATAATTTACTGTTATTACTATGGTAAGTACATGTAACATGTGTAACAAGGACACTGTAAAATAAAGTGTTACCGTTTTATGTATAAATAGTTTTTATTGTTTTTATTTGTTAGCTTTAGTTCATTGAGTTTGTTATTTTAGTACTTCAAGTTAATCTAAACAAAAATGAGAAATGTTGCCTTGGCAACTAGCTGAAATAAAATAAGTGGTAACACTTTACAGTAAGGTTCCATTGGTTAACATTAGTTAACTACATTATTTAATATGAACTAACAATGGCAAATACTTCTAAAGCATTTGTTAATCTTAGTTAATGTTACTTTCAACATTTACTAATCCTTTTTTAAAAATTAAAATTGTATTTGTTAACATTAGGTTATGTATTGTGAACTAACATGAGCAGATGATTAACAATTATATTGTTTACTAAATAGCATTAACAAAGGTTAATAAATGCTTTTAAAATATATTGCTCCGTTTTAGTTAATGCATTAACTAATGTTAACAAATGAGACTTAATTGTAAAGTGTTACAAAAGTTATTTGTTATCATTTATTTCAGGATCGTTTAAATTGAAGTACCTTTTTTTGTTATGGTTATAGTTTTAGTTAACAATAATAACCCTTCACCAGAGGGCAGAGATATAATAAATATGATAAACAGGTTTACTATTCAGTATCTGACTCCTTGACTCTCAGTCATAAACAACAATTGCTGTATTTTAAACATACCATTATCATACTTATAACTAATTATGAATGGAAAATTAATGCTTAAATGTTGGTGCTTGGTGAGAAGAAAAAGAATTGTCATTTTGTCATCAGGAAAATGTTTGGTTCCGATGCAAATGTGTTTTTCCTTATCTCTCTGCAGGCTTGATGACTGCAGTATTGGAGAGGAAAGTTTTGCAGCTTTACTTTCAGGTCTGAGATCAAACCCTTTACACATCAGAGAACTTAATCTGAGTTGGAACAAACCAGGAGATTCAGGAGTGAGGCTTCTCTCTGATCTACTAAAGGATCCACAGTGTAAACTGGAAATACTACAGTGAGTGATGTCTCATATTCAGGACTTCAAAACACAACCTTGCCAACATTACATGAAGAAATAAATTTTAACTAGATGTGTAAGCTGGCATTTCTGATAGCTCATAAATATGAATGTTGGAGTGAATGTTTCTCTCCAAGTACTTTAGTGAGGTACTGTTAACTTCAACAGTCCACATTTCTAAATGCTCAAGTTTTACTTGCAAAATATGAGTGTTGAGCTGTAAGACTGTGGCAGGGTTGGTTAAATTAAAACGAACTGTGGTGCGATTGCACTGTTAGTGAACACTGCCAAACAAACCCTGCTGCGCAAACAAGTCGACCGAGACCCCTGAAAAGCTGGGTCTCGGTTCACTTCCAAATGTGCTCTGGTATGGTGCAACATCCAAAGGCATTTAAATGGACCAAAAGCAGGATGTGATGTCACGAGATGCAACCCTAAAAAGGACAGAATGTTCAAACATTCCTTGTTCTTCTCATCATGGTTGCAATGTTTCCCATTACAGTTCGGTACAGGCATCAGAACCATGTCTCCTCGCAGCAGATCTTCATTTGCGTGTGTGACGGAGGAATTCCTGTCGCTGTTTTGACTCCTTTACACATTTTATAAGCCCTTCATGAGTTCTCAGCAAGTAAAAATATTATCCTATATACACACATACAATGAGCGTTTAGCCCAGCACACAGAAAATATGTATTATTGTTGTTGTTGCTTTATATCTTCAAGTACAGTGTTAGAAATGACAGTGTAAATGCTAAGCGAACCAAGACTAAATTTAAAATTTTCCTTTTGGGTCCGGACTAAAATAACCAAGAGAAGTGAACTATTTTCACTTGAGAGTGTCTTTCTCTCCTCAGGTTGGAGTGCTGCAGTATTGGAGAGGAAGGTTGTGCTGCCTTGGTTTTAGGTCTTTTATCAAACCCATCACATCTGAGAGAACTCAATCTGAATTACAATGAACCAGGAGATTTAGGAGTGAAACTTCTGTCTGTGCTACTGAAGGAACCACACTGTAAACTGGAGAAACTAAAGTGAGTGATGATTGTTAATCATTTTATCAAATCAATGTGTCTTATATTTTTAAATGTTTTATCATTGTGTTGAGCAGTAAATATCAGTTGTTCTCTTCTCTGCAGGCTGGAATATGACAGTATTGGAGAGGAAGGTTGTTCTGCTCTTGCCTCAGCACTGATATCAAACCCCTCACATCTGAGAGAACTCAATCTGAGCTGGAACAAACCAGGATTTTCAGCAGTGAAGCTTTTGTCTGATCTACTGAAGGATACACACTGTAAACTGGAGAAACTACAGTAAGTGATATTTTAAATATGAATTATATTTACATACTGTGTTTTTCATATTTCTCGATATATTTAAGGTAACACTTTATTTCGATAGTCCACTCTAATAACTATAAGGATATTTGCAACTACATGTAAACTAGCAGTCATTAGATTAATATCTGCTAACACTTTATTTTTATGCTCCTCAACAGACATTCTACTGACTATAAGTAATTTTGCAACTACATGTCAACTTATTCTACTAACCCGAACCCAACAGTCTACTAATTCTCTAATGAGAGTTAGTTGACATGTAGGTGCAAAATTACTTATATTTAGTAGAATGTCTAAAGTGGACTACTGAAATAAAATGCAAACATTTTTTTTACAACAATCATACATATAAAGCCAATAGCACACAATGTAAAATAATTACAGTGGACTGATATTGTGGTTACTGTATGTTCAGTTCATCAACATCAGTAGTTCGTAGGGCTGCACGATATAGGTAAAAATCTAATTGCGATCATTTTGATAAAAAATGTGATAAAAAAAACTGATTTGCTGTGTAATTTTGCCAATTATTTTATTAAATATCAGTATGGCTATATAAGAATTAAAAGCAATACAGAATTATTATAATTAATGAAACAAATGTGAAAAAATCTAAATCAAAACAAAATAAGAAATATTACTACTGCAATATTTCACTGTAAAATAAGAAAAATAGAATAATAACAGCAAAATAGCAATACTAATGTTTATGGTTGTCTTAATTTCTTCATTTTCAAATGTTAAATGTTTTACTGGAAGAGCCTTACTGTAAACTAGAGAAAATACAGAGAAAATATATTTTATTATATTATCTAATCATTCTCTGATTTACATATTTTTACATTATTTCACAACAAATACACAAAATTGTTGCATTCACATTTTAAGCAGCAATACAGCTTAAAGTGTGTTGAGTCGCACATGTAAACACTGAGTGTTTCTTCTCTCTGTAGGCTGTATGACTGCAGTATTGGAGAGGAAGGTTGTGCTGCTCTGGCTTTAGCACTGATATCAAACCCCTCACATCTGAGAGAACTCAATCTGAACAATAATGAACTGGGAGATTCAGGAGTGAAGCTTCTCTCTGGTCTACTGGAGGACCCAAACTGTAAACTGGAGAAACTACAGTGAGTGGTTTTATTTGAGTGTATTTTTGGAAAATATCAGTGTACCGTACCAACATAAGCAGGATGTGTTTGTTTCAAACAAATACATATACTTCAGTGGTTCTCAAACAGGAATGACTTACATGTATTTAAATTAATACATGATTATCATTATTCTAAAATAAACTAACTCTAATCAAAGTTAAAATACTAAAAAGACACAAAATCAAGATGTAAACTGAAAACTCAGCTAAATTTATTTGTATTTTCCCTTAATAACTATTGTTTTTATTTTATGTGTTCTTTAAACGGTTTCAACAGTTCTTGAAGTGTCAATAAAAAATGACTGAATCATGGTTTTCATTTAATATGTCAATATTAAGTTATTATTAATCAAAATTAAGTTTTAAGATATTTAAGTTTCAAATATATATATTTTTTTGAATTTGGAGTACAGGGTTTCAAAGATATTTTATCCATGTGACTCTTTTGTGAGAGAGAGTAACAGGACAGCCAGATTATATTTAACAGATTTCCAGCTTTTTTGTCCTTGCCTGACTGAAACAGCTGTGCGAGAGGCGTTTCAAAGATGGCCACAGAGTGAAATGACTTGCCTGAAAGGGACTCTGGCTTGGTGCTGAATCTCTCTTTCTCTTTGCAGGCTGGAATACTGCAGTATTGGTAAAGAAGGTTTTGCTGCCCTGATTTCAGGTCTGAAATCGAACCCATCACATCTGAGAGAACTCAATCTGAGCAGGAACGAACCTGGAGACTCAGGAGTGGAGATACTGTCTGATCTCCTGAAGGATCCACAATGTGAACTTGAGAAACTAGAGTGAGTAACATATTGCGTTTTTAAACAAGTTTTCATACACAGTGTCCCTCACTCCTGTTCATATGTATGAGTGATGAGGCATTTTTCTCCTTCTCTGCAGGCTTGATGACTGCAGTATTGGTGAGAGAGGTTTTGCTGCTCTGGTTTCAGGTCTGAGATCAAACCCCTCACACATAAGGGAGCTCAATCTGAACTCTAATAAACCAGTGTTCTCAGGAGTAAAGCTACTCTATGATCTACTGGGAGATCAGCACTGTAAATTGGAGAAACTACAGTGAGTAATATTTCATATGTCTCAAAACCCATACAGACTTGATGATGGTGAGATCAGATCTATGTGTGGACCATAAAGTTGGACAAAAATATCGCTGGATTACAGTTAATGGCAAAATTAATGCTTGGAAATGTAAACTGATATTTCCTACTGAAATACTAAAGCAACAGTTATAAACAACTGTCTAAAAACAATGTTGGTGAAAAATCTTAACATTAGCATTGGATGGAAGTATATTTATAATTTATGAGTGTTCAGCTGTAAGTGTCTTTCTCTCCTCAGGTTGGAGTGCTGCAGTATTGGAGAGGGAGGTTGTGCTGCTCTGGCTTTAGCATTGAGATCAAATCCCTCACATCTGAGAGAACTCAATCTGAACTACAATGAACCAGGAGATTCAGGAGTAAAACTTCTCTCTGTTCTATTGATGGACCCACGCTGTAAACTGGAGAAACTAGAGTGAGTGATATTATCATTATCGAATTAAAACAAGGCACAGTGATGCATTTAGCAGAACTTTTTAACTTGAAGTTTAAGTTAAAGGGTTCGTTGACCCAAAAATGTAAATTCTGTCATCATTTACTTACCCTTGTGTTGTTCCAATCCCGTAAGACTTTTGTTCATCTTCAGAACACAAATTAAGATATTGCTGAAGCTCAAACGTGCTGCGTAACACGAGAATTAACCTCATTGGTACTTGCCGAAGCTCAAACGTGATGCGTAACACGAGAATGAACCTCATTGGTTCTTGCTGAAGCTCAAACGTGATGCGTAACACGAGAATGAACCTCATTGGTTCTTGCCGAAGCTCAAACGTGCTGCGTAACACGAGAATGAACCTCACTGGTTCTTGCAGAAGCTCAAACGTGATGCGTAACACGAGAATGAACCTCATTGGTTCTTGCTGAAGCTCAAACGTACTGCGTAACACGAGAATTGTTCTTGCACGTCAAGTGAACATGCTTGATCTTCCCTAATTGATGTGCAAGGTGATGAATGTTTATATGTGAAAAAAGTCCCATTCACATTCCCATTAAAGAACGATAACTATAAAGATAACTATATTTGCATCCTCACCAACGAATGATAACATTCGGTTTATTCTAAGCTCGCCTACTTCGGTTTCTAAGTGTGTACAACATGTCATTGAAAATGTTTTTGCAGTTCTTGTTGTATTCATACGGCTTTAATCATCAGATGTCCTCAGCATGCTATGTTCGAATGAATCTAGCTAGTGTATTCGATATAATCTAACAGTGAATTTAGCTGGCGTAGTTAATATAGTAGAATAAAAACACCACCTAGTCTTTTTCATTGCAACTTCAAAGGAAGTAAGACAATATTGGTGAAACTAGCGCTGGATAATTGAGGTTATTTTATGTTACACTGTTTGCTAGTCTGGCATAATGTTCTCATCTCTGTTAATACTTCTCAACATTTATTCCGAGGGTATGACCGATTGTTTTCCACATATACATTTTCTTTAAAGTATCCTTAAAAAGGGGGGTTGACTTGGAAACAGAATGGATTTTTCTGGACTTCGGCAATTATCTTCTCCGCAATGTTGTCCGTTGAATTTGAATGAATTCTGATTGTCTATCAGTTTTATCATTCAACAGCTGGAAAAAAAATCTTTCTGAAAGTGATTCCAATGATATAGTTACTTTGTATTGTTATTGTTATAGCTGTGGTGTCTCTTCTATTCTTTTAATATTTAGAATGATTTTTAGAACTATATCTTTATCGTTATCTTTATAGCTATCGTTCTTGGTGTGAACCGACCTTAAAAGCCTAAATTCTGTTTAATCTGATCATCATATAATGTGATTGAGTTTCTTCCAAAATTTGGAATAAACCACTCAATTCATATGGATTAGTTTTTACGATCTCTTTATGAACGTTTATGACACTAAAGCTCATCTGCCTCCAGAAAAAATGCTAAATATT
The DNA here is from genome assembly GCA_022828995.1 of Vimba vimba. Classification (NCBI taxonomy): domain Eukaryota; kingdom Metazoa; phylum Chordata; class Actinopteri; order Cypriniformes; family Leuciscidae; genus Vimba; species Vimba vimba. The sequence goes on along the minus strand of CM040837.1, from coordinate 34,420,479 downwards.
TTGATTTGCTAAACTCTGGACTATATATAAACAACAAGATGTATACTTCCTATTATTCCTGTTATGACAATTACTACTTAATATTATCACTACAGTTTTATTATTAACTACGTAAACCAGCGATGTATTCTCACATGGCTCCTGCTGGATTAAGTGTTTTGAGTTTTTCTCTTTGTCTCTGCAGGTTGTCTCACTGCAATATTAGAGACACAGCATGTGCTGCTCTGATTTCAGCTCTGAGTTCAAACCCATCACACCTGAGAGAACTCAATCTGAACTATAATCAGGATATTTAACAGTGACGCCACTCTCTGATCTACTGGATGCACATTGTGAAAGGAGTCATCGGATGCAAAATTCACTTTTATATGGTGTTTGCATATAAATGTCTTTGCAGTGTGTGGACACAACCACTATACAATGAACATTTTTTTACACCTTTTTTTTTATCCTCAAAAAGCCTAAACACTCTCAATAACCAAGCTGTTTGTATTTTCTGAGGAATATGATGTCATAATGCTCATGCTCCGCCCATGACCACCGAGAGACTGTCCTGTTTTAGCATATTTCCGCCCTCAGCCACTTGTATATTGTCCTCCAAAACCTTGGGAGAACCCAGGCTCAGTCAGGGGCCAGTTCTCCTCTGGCCAACGAGCGAACAGTGTATGATTATGATTCAGGCAGCATTACAGGTCAGAAGTTAGATTGGATCAGAATATTCCGAATATTTATCCAGTTCCTCTGTTTGGAAGTCGGAGTCACGCCGGTATGGAGACGAGTTTGTTGAGGATCAGTGCCGATGGCTGTCGTGTCGATGAGGCCTTCACAGGGCTGATGAGGCTGGCACTTCAGGGATGGACGTGTGCAGACGTGGACGTGTGCAGGCACAGGTCCACCATCTGATCTGTATACGGCCTGGATCCGGCTGACTTCAGTAAACCTTGGAATAAACAGAAAGACTAACCTTAGCGTAGATGCCATTCTTCTTATGATGTAACGAGTGCATCAAGTGTTATAGGAAGTGTTCCCGGTTCCGGCTGACCTAATCTATGCAGCCTAATAATCATTTAACTGATTTGAATAATATAAATGTATAATGTTCTATATGAATGCAAGGTTAAAGAGATGTGTTTTTAGTCTAGATTTAAACTGACAGAGTGTGTCTGCTTCCTGGACAATGTTAGGAAGACTGTTCCAAAGAGAAGGATCTACTGCCTGCAGTTGATTTTGATATTCTAGGTATTATCAACTGGCCGGAATTTTGAGATCGCAATAGACGTGAAGGGCTATAATGCGTTAAGAGCTCGCTCAAGCACTGCGGAGCTAAACCATTTAGTGCTTTGTAAGTAATCAGCAATATTTTAAAATGTATGCGATGTTTAATAGGGAGCCAATGCAGTGTTGACAGATATGTCATACTATGGTCATACTTCCTGGTTCTGGTAAGAACTCGAGCTGCTGCGTTTTGGACCAGCTGTAGTTTGTTTATTAAGGGTGCAGGGCAACCACCCAGTAGAGCATTACAATAATCTAGCCTTGAGGTCATGAACACATGAACTAATTGTTCTGCATTTTTCATTGAAAGCATATGGCGTAATTTAGATATATTTTTAAGATGGAAGAAAGCAGTTCTACAGATGCTAGAAACGTGGCTTTCAAATGAAAGATTGGTATCAAAGAGTTCATTAAATAGACTGAGAGTCAATGTTATATATACATGTACATTATACATGTATCAAATTTGTTTATTTTTAATTATTAAAAAATGCCATTGTTTTATATGAAAAAGTTTTTAATTCTATTTTATTGAGAAAATATTTTAGTTTGTCTTGTATATTTTTTTATTAACTTTTAATATTTTTTTATTAACATTTTAAGCTGTCATATGGTCATGTTACAATGTGCCACACTAATATTGTATTAGTAAATGCTGAAATTAATATTAAATTTACAGGCCATAAGTATTTTCTACCAGCCATGAAACATAGATTAATCCTTATTAAAGTTACAAAAGATATTCAGTCACGAGCAGTGATTTTTCTTCGTCTTTTGTTGTTTGATTAACATTAAAAACACAGGTTTATTAGGTTGCTGTCACTTTAACACAGGTTTATTAGGCTGCTGTCACTTTAACACAGGTTTATTAGGCTGCTGTCACTTTAAGAGCTGCACGGATCCAGTATTCTGATACACATGCGTTTTCTTTCTCAACTCTTCATGTTCACTTCAGTGACTTAACTGACTATGTTTACAAGGATACTTGCCAAGACAGGCATTTTGACAATTTTGTTAGAATATGTCTGTTTAAGTGCAAGAAGATGTAAAAGAGACCAGTTCAGGATACGAATTCTGTTCCCTTCCACGTCTTCTTGCACTTGAATGTTTAAATTGGCAAGGCATTGTTAGAATTCATAAAAATGTTACCAGCCAATTGGCTATTGACACTTTTCATATACTCACCAACACCGAATTTACTCGCATTTGTCACTTGGCTAGTGATTATTTTAGGCCCTGGGTCAAGACATTAACTTTACCTGAGCTGTTGAATTAAATACGCTATAAACCCGCACTTATTCAAGGACGGGCATTTATTGCATAGATATATATATATATATATATATATATATATATATACTAGGGCTGGGGGAATTAATGCGTAAATGGGGGGGGGGGGTGCAATTAATTGCAATTAATTACAGCAAATTGTGCAATTAATTAGTTAATTTTTTTTAATCCATTCCCAGCCCTAAAATATACACACCTCCAAAGGGCATTGGGTAATTCGCACCCTGATTTACCCAACATATGGCTGATGAATCTGGTATCTGGTATTATGTTTATTGTCAGGCTCCATTAGAGTAAGTGCGTGTCAGGCCGAGTGTGTTCTCCCGATGCTGAGACAGAATCATGTCTAAGAGCAAATGTCTGTTAGTTTGTTGACAGGAATGCAGAGGAAACCATGGACTCCAGGAAGAGGTGACAACAAGCAATCATACAACATTACATCATTTTAACTTCATATGAATGTCTGCACACTGATAGATTGCTATTAGATTGATTAGTATTTCAATTCTTGACAACATTTATTATTAAATCAACATGTTAAAGTGATTTTAATCTTAGCATTTACTAATACATTATTAAAATCAAAAGTTGTATTTGTTAAAATTAATGCGCTGTGAACTAACATTAACAAATTACACTAACGTTGACAAAGGTGATTTAATAATATAAAGGATATTATTAAAAGAATAAAATATTAAACATTGCTTACTGTTAGTTCATGTTAGTTAATACAATATCTGTTAACAATGAGATTTTATTGCAAAGTGTGACCGTTATTTTTGACACTCTGGATTACAACATCAGCCACTTATTTTCCAAGAAAAAATTATTTAGAAATTAAATAAAATTTACAAATATCATATCTGTCTAAATATTTAAATACCTTATTATGTTACATTATTGTGGCTTTGGTTTAGATCAGTGAATCTCAGGCTTTTTCACTCCAAGGCTCCTCATGGTCAAAGAGACAATAGTCAAAAGCTGCTCATTTCCAAGTAAATACTATACATTTATTCATGTGGCGGACGCTTTTATCCAAAGCAACTAACATTGCATTTCAAGCTACACATTTACATTCTTATCAGTTCTTGCTTTCCCTGGGAATCAAACCCATGACTTCGGCGTTACAAGTGCCAGCACTCTACTGTTAGAGCTACAGGAAAGCTTTTATGTATTGTAGCTATTTTAATACATAAAATAATTATAAATATTTTTTTCAATCAATTTTTATAACTGAATGTTCTTCAGGATTTAGACATTTTACTACCCATGAATTTACATCATATTTTTACAGGCTTTTTTAAAGTTATGTTTTACTCACAAACAGCAACAGTATTAAAGTGCTGTTGTTTTTTCTGTATTCTTTCACAGATCTGTCTCGGCTTCTCCTGAGCCCAGCTGTGTGTCCAGCTGTGTGTCCAGCTGTGTGTCCGGTGCGTCCATGGATCCTCCACCTAAACTCAGCTCTGCTAAACGGAGGTGAGGAACATCTCGTGGGGTTTACATAGACTATTGGAGACTAGTCAAGTACATTATCTATCAATCAATCAATCAATCAATCAATCAATCAATCATTTATTTATAGAGCACATTTAAGACACAACCGAAGTTGACCAAAGTGCTTTACAAGGAATAAAAGAGACACAAAAATAAAACTAATATAACATGACGAGTACATTACATAACAAGTACTAGTATTACATAAACACTACTCTGCAGATCTGAGTAAACATTATTTTAGTTACACAACATCTGTAATTGTGTTTCATATCAGTATTGATTAACCCTGTAAAGCTTGAAATATAAAATAAAAGTCAGATCATTTAGTGAAATGGAACAATTTATTAAACCTGTACACAAAATATGCAACATAAGTTAACATTTTTGAGTATTATATTTGATCCATATCTGATATATTGAGAAAATGAAGGCTCAGTTTTATTCAGAGGCCCAAACTGAGCAAATATATGGTGCAGATGCTGATATTTACAGTATACGAAATTCTGATGCTTGTAATGTACATCAGTGAGAGATTTATCACAGATATCACAGATACTTGCAAAAAAAATCATATAAATATCAATATCTGCCAATAATATGTCTTAGTAAGATGATATTTAAATGCTTTGTTTTATGATCTGTATGCAATACAATGATGATTGAGAGATGAACAATTAAAGCTTCCTCAAATGCCTGATGATCATATTTGATATTCATATAACAATGTAACTATGTCTAGATAATCAAGTAAACCTGCTTCAGTCCAGTTGAAATATTACCAACATCAAAGTTATTCTTACGTTTACTACAGCAGAAAGACACGTGAAGCAAAGTGACTTACAACTGAGAAAACTCCCACGTAAATCACGATTTTATATATAAAATAATGTACTGAAAATATAATGGCATAGATACTTCAAAAGTCCCACCTTGGCTAAATTAAACTAGGCTCATTCAACTCATGGCATCTGTTCAGTTTTTCAATTAGAAATGTGTTTATCATCTGTTTGTTGGATGCTTTTTAAAAGGAGATCCGTCTCGCCTTCACGTGTAAGCTGTGTGTCCGACGCGTCGATGGATCCTCCACCTAGATTCAGTTTGGAAAGCTCTTCTGCTAAACTGAGGTGAGGAACATCTCCTCGATGAAGCACATTTATTATCAGATTATCAGATTTACACCATTTAAAGAGCACCAATTCTGCTTCTAGCCATCTCCATCTGTGTTGAGTGTGTAATGTTGTTTGATCATGAAATGAACACGTCACAATATTCCTCATTATAATAATTAATACGCAGAATAAAGGGGCGGGGCCTGGTTGAGTTAGTTAGTAGTGTGTTAAATTGGCGGTTATGGTAAGGGGCGGGACATTTCCCAAACAAGCGCTCGACCAATCACAACACAGTGATCCAGCCGACCAATCAGAGCACAGTGTGCTTTTCAGAAGGAGGGGCTTCACAGAGACAGGAAGTAAACAGAGCGTTACTTACAGACTGGGAAGAGAGGAGCCGCAACAATGGAGAATATGGGGAAAATAATCAACATTCAAGCAGGAAAACCTGAAAACATCATCAAGACTTTATCAATGGCGTAATAGGTCCTCTTTAAATTATACTTATTGGATAATGAGTCGACATTGTCGATTCGTGTTTTCAGCAATTATATCAAGGGCTTGTAGTGTTATTCATGTACTTGATACTGAGGAATGGATACAATCAATGTATTTACATGCTTGAGTAAATATTTACATGTTCAACTACAGTAACAAACAGGAGGGATCAAAATCCTCAAATGGCGAGATGTCGCTGGATGCCATCTTCAGGGTGAGTTTTATTGTGTGTTTGGTCAAATACTATAGGAATTATAGTCCTCTTGACTGAATATTATCCTGAATTCCCACTTCTTACATTAGGACTTCATGATCAATCAAATTAAAATTGTGATGTGGCTTAGTGCTATTTATCAAATTTCAAAGGCTGTGATTGAATTAAATGAATGTTTGCGCTGTGAGTTTCAGAGCGAAGCACGACACTGTGTTTATTTACACGTGAGCAGCTCGTGATCCAGTGTTTTCAGCGTCTCTGTTCACAGTAAATGTTTCATCTTTTAAGTCACTTTAACATACAATTGAAAACAAAACGTGCACAAACCATCTTCACATACTTATAATGAGAAACTCTAATCATCAGAAGAGACACTTTAAGGCTAATAATAATTTATTTTTACAATAATTTATCATTTTAAAATAAAAAAAATGAAGACAGCCATAAATATTAGTATTACAGTTGTATATATATATAAATGTACTTATTATTTATAAATTATTTTATAATTATAATTTAAAGGGGTGGTTGATTATGATTGCACTTTTCTAACTTTAGTTAGCGTGTAATGTTGCTGTTTGAGCTTTACAACGCTCAAAGTTCAAAGCAAAGGGAGATATTTGCTTTAACAGAAATCGCTTTTTAAGGACTACAACAAACGGCTGGTAGGAACTACACGACATTCCTCCCGGGTTAGTGACATCACTAACCCTAAAATTTACATAAACCCCGCCCCCCGGAACACGTCACATCAGCTACATAAATTCATCAACTAACCATTCAGAAATGTCCTGTTGCTTCTGCATGTTGTCACTTCTTGAGACTCTCCATCTTTCCGACTTCGGTTTAAACATAAAAGGCTAAAAGTTTTTTAAATTTTCAGTGCTTTTAAATTTTCAAGGTTAGGATTAGTGTAGTGTGACAAACCTAGTTGTTAATTCGTGTTTAATTTGTGTTTTATGGATGAAAATGAGCTGTTTTTCTGTGGCTTGTGTTAATTTAACCCCAAATTGAAAACGAAAATAAAAGTAAACATATCACCGATCTTTCAAAGGGTGAATAACATTAAAAATTAAATGTTTAGTGGGTTTTTTGTTGCATTTTGGATGTGTAATAGTGTAGTGTAACAACACTTGTTGTTAATTCATGTTTAATTTGTCCTTTAGTGACGGAAATGAGCCTTTTGATGAGGCTTCCAGAGAAAACATGAAAGGATTGATGACGTCATACTTCAGCTTCAGACACACTGAAGAATTTCTCAGGGATGATTCAGTCCAGGTTCCACTTTTTGCCTCTATAGTAGATGATGCTTCTGAGTCACTGTACTACAGCTATGATTTTGATGGCATTGTAGTTCAGCTAGCTGATGTGAGCTACATCACTGCTGGATTCATTACTTGTTTGTTGGTAAAGTCGATGGGTCCAAAGTATGCAACCACTGGCACCTGATAAAGAAGCATCAGGACCTTCAACATTACAGTGCTGACGGGGTCAGTGCTTTGAGGAAAAGTGTGGGAATTGCCCTGGCCTTTATGGATGGGGGATATTTCCTGAATCTCACCTGTGTCCCTGCTAACCCTAACCGTGCTCACCCTATGTTCCGGAGTGAGATGATCGTCAAGGCCCATGCCATTGGCCTGATCAATGCACTGTTCCAGAACTTCTCATTGAGACTGAGAAGTCTTCCGCCACAAGATCTGCAGCGACCTTCAATTCAAAAGAACAATCCTGCAAACTTGTGCAGGATGAACATTTTGCACAATGACCAAAAATTCATCCTCCGACTGTTTCATCAGTCTTTACTGTCTGTCAATGAAGACATAGACATGGCAATCATTCTGACCATCAGCAAATTTGGACAGAAGGATGATCGATGCTTCGATCTCAGCAAGCTGGTGCATGAACATGGCATCGTCTACATACCATGTTGCCTGCAACATACGCTCGCAGGACCCATCTGTTGACCTCTTGTGGTCTAGGTGTGGTTGGTCAACGTGGAACTCTCTTCCCTGTGTACTCCATGGCTGAAACTGCAAATTTCCAATCCAACCTCAACCAGATGCCACTTGATGTTGGTGAAACTCTTTCCCAGGTTGTGCGTCATGACAACTGCAAGGTCAATTTCTTGCAGTTGTATGCTGTGACTCCGCACTGTCACCAGGCCACCCCTGCTAAGCACCCTGTCAGTAGGGTGATCACTACGTGTGATCTTTACATCGATAAGCATTGGCGGATGCTTCTCCAGGATGCTAAAAGGTATGTGGACCATGTGGATGACCTGGCACTCAAAACTGATTCAAGGACCTTCGTGAGGCTGGAGGGTGTGTTCCTTGAGGTTTTAGATGCCAGAGGTTTTAGATGCCAGAGGTTTCTTCGATCAGAGGATGTTGGGCAACTTATTTGAAACGGTCCCGATGCTCATACCGTTTAAAGACAATGAGGATGGCTTAGGTTTAAGGCATATTGTGAAGCCAGTAGCTACCTACCTGAGTAGCACACTCTTTGATCTTCTCCACAACCAGAAGGGGCTTGGTGGATATGAGAGCTCCTGGAAGGCATTCCAGCTGGAACTGACTGTTGAGCTTTTTTTTTTTGGAAGGCCCATGTGTGCAACATCGAGGCAGTATGCCTCACCCCTTGGTGTCTTTTCCACTAATGCCAACAGCTTATCCCGCATGAGGGGATTTCTAGGCCTGAGTCTGATCAGATCAGCAAGTGTGGGTGAAGGTCCTCCTCCCCTGGAGACATGGATAAAAGAGGAACTCCTGAGGCTAAGAGTTCTGCGCCTCTTTCCGTTGACAGATTGCCTTCTGGCCGGCCCACAAGTGGTGGGTGAAGAGTTGGTGAGGATTCTTCTGTCAGACCTATATGAGATGAATGACCGGATTCCGATGGACTCTTGGAAAGGGCCTGACCGTTCAATCGGGCGTTTGACCGACTGCCGGACGGTTGGTGAGTTGTCAAGGGAGGTCTGCGAAAGTAAAGGGTTCGGCTATCCACACACGTTTGGCAGGGCCGTGGAAATGGTGAATTCCATTAGCTTAGATCCTGTCCGTTGTTTGGAGTTCGGGTTGTCCAAGCTGAAGTTCTTTCCAAAAATAAAATATTGGGATGAGAACCGCAACCGGAAGGCACGCTGGAACTTCAAGGACTTCGTCGAGCTCTACCGCCCAAGTCAAGTTCCACATACTGCGTCTCGAGCAGCCGCTTACCTTGGAGACGTCTGCGCTAAGATTGAGGAGTTGGATCTGTCCTACTCACGGAACTTAGTGAAGTATCGGGAGCATGGGATGCCATGGTTGGAGACGTGCCTAGAGAGGCTGCCAAAGTGTTTGCCCAAAGACCGATTAACAACGGTGCTGGCCTTCCTCGGCTGTGTTGGGATGATCCACAATGGTGACTTTGTGTCCTTCCAAAAACTTGGAGAGTTGGAGCGCCAGCTTCCCGTAACCCAGAGGCACATGAAGGAGTTGTGGATCCTGTCCCAACTTCTCTTGGTGCAGTCTCCTGCAGTCTGGAATTTCCACGAGTCAATACCTACAAAGCTGGTCCTGCCTCCAGTTGTGCCACCTAGACCGGCCCGTCCACGTCCTCCTGTAGCCCAGGAAAAAAGAGAAGTGGCCGACTTCGAGGTTGATGAGGAACCTGAAGAGGAGTTGATCAAAAGGATCCAGCCATCCACAGTTCCTGCCAGTGCGAATGCTAGGTAGACAGACCTGGATACTGGCTACATCAATGTGAGCCGTGATATGAGCCACATCAGAGCCTATGACGAATACATGAGGCGCTGCAAAGAGAATTCCGTCGCTGTCCGAACGTTCAGTGCGTTCAAAAGAAAACGCCAGCGTCTGATGTCAGATGTGTGAAAAAAACTAAAAAATTACCTATAAATTACAACAAAAAAATATATATTTTTAACCCAGCCTCTGACATTACACAAAGCAGTGTAATGTCAGTGCCGGTCCCAAGCCCGGATAAATGGGGAGGGTTTTTACTCACTTAGGGTTAGAGGAATGAAACATCCATAAACTTATACAAAGATTAGGGGAATGAAAGTCCAGCCAATGTGGGCTTTATGCAAGAAAATTAATGGTTTGGTTAGGTTTTAGTGGTTTTGGAGGGGTCTGGTCCTGGTTTTGAGTGGTTTTGGGTGGTTTGGGTTAGGTTTTAGGTTTTTTTTGTGTGGGACTTGTGTTTGAGTTGGGTGGGACTTGTGCTTTTTCGGGTGGGACTTGTGTTTTTTTGGGGGATGGGACTTGTTTGACTTGGGTGGGACTTGTGTCTGACTTGGGTGGGACCTCATTAGAGCCTCAATATGCAATATGTTATGTGTATATGTTTTACCTTACACTATTTTATACTACAGGAATAGGTAGCGTAGGCTTCAGGTGAGTATGTCGACACGGTGGCTTCCTGAAGTGCATGTGGTGAAAAATAAATTGAAATTCACATCCCCACCCACCTAATCCTAATAGTGTAAGTGAGACTCCCCTACCCCAAGGCAAGTTCAAAAATAACTGTCAAATGTCTTAATTTGATCAATTGGTAATTTATTTCTCCTTCCCTTAGTAAATTATATTTCTGATGGAAGGATCTGTTCCAATAAAAAAAAAAATTAAAAAAAAAGTTTTAAATTCCTTATTTTCTTGAAAGACCTTCAAATGGTTAACACTTTCAAAACAAACCTCTTTAAACACCTCAAAAGTGTTTCCCAAAATTAATGTTAGTATAGGGCACAAACTTATTTACAGACAACACTGGATGTAGATGACTCTTATAGTTCAATCTAAATGACTCACTTCAAATAACTCATTTCGAATATGCATAACCTTGAAATCACTTAAATGATTCTCATGAATCAATTTTATGATTCAGTTTCCAAACAACTCAGTTATCACAAACACAGTTCAAATTGACAGTTGAAACCCTCAGTTTGTTCAAACACTCAGTTCGGTCAACACTATATCAGTGAAGTGTTCGTGTGTGTATCGAACTGTTGGTCAGTCTGTGGCAAAGACAACTTTGATGTGATGACTTGCGGTGACTTGCGATGACTTGTGATGACTTGTGATGACTTGCGATGACTTAATGAACAGCTGAGACAAGACAGTGAGATGTCGAAAGGATGGCAGGGTAATAAGAAAGAAAAAAACACAGAAAAGTTTAAGCGCGGCCCAGGAAAAACTCAGGAACTTTCTGGAACAAAATGGCGCAGCTCAGCCCAGCTCGCACGCGGCACGCATAGATCGAATGATCTGAATCACACACAGAAATGTCTCTCAAAAACAAATCTTGATCATGGACGATCGGCAGTCTATAAAAAAAAAACAAAAAAAAAAACGAATCACTCCTTCAAAACCGATTATTTTTATTAAGGATTATTTTGCATAGATGTTACACAAACACTAGTGCAATCCTTCTGTGTCCAGAGGCATATATGAGCAATTAGTATGAGCATCAAAGATCAGCTACTTTTTCTTTCCTAAATTAATCAATGTTTTTGGACTAATCTGTTCATTTAATCAATGGTTCAATTGCTCACTCATAAAGACAGTCACTTGTCGCCACCTTCTGGCTTAACGATGCAAGTTGCGCAAACACAGACAAGCGGAGTGATACAAACAGTGAAAAGTCCCAGTGCTGATACTGGGGAAATATTCGAACACATTCGAGGTAATGTTTTACAAATACATTTATACATTTATACATTATATTTATAATAATAATGGCAATATATAATAGGGTGCTTGTGTTGTTAAATTGAGCTTATAGTTTCCACTGTCTTTGATCAAAACTGATTATTTCTGTCGGTCATTTAAAACTTCTATCGAAAAACGTCTGTTTAGTTTAGCTACTTGTATGATCGCTAACTGAAGCGTGAAGCGTCGCGTTGGGATTCGCGCTCGGCTCGCGCTTTTGTGAACATAAATCAAACATTTTGACATTGACGAGCGGGTGTTTGAGTGCTGAAGCAGCTCAGATGAGAAGGTCGGTTATCGTCGCGATGGGCGAATCATTGCAGCACCAAATTAGAGTTAATATTAGGCAATTATTTCACAACTTTCATTATATAGGCTACACGCAAAAAAAATGACTGAGGTCCGGACCTCGGGGACCTCAATGGTGGGTTGAGGTCTTTTTCACACGCACATCAGAGGGGATTTAGAAGTGGGTATACGCAATGCCGACTGAACAAGAAGTGGGTATACGCCATAGACAGTATATAAACGGTATACGCCGTATACCTGCGTATACCCTGCACTACACCAGTGCCTTGCTCTAGTCTACACTGAGGTAAAATCCCGCCCGTTTTCTAACTGACGTCTTTGAAAAAGCACGTGATCAACTGTCAGAGATGTTGCCTCGGTAAAACATAGATGGAAATGTTCATTTGAATTCCAGCGGTATATCAGATAAATGGAAATGAAACTGGCATCTTTCTGAATGTCATAGACAGAAATAAACTCCCGCTGCTCGCCTTTTACGACGTGATGACGTGTACAGTTAGGTGAGTGGGGAAAGAAGGCAAAAACTAAAATAAAAAAAGGTCTAAATGTCTTTATAACCACCATAATATTTGTGGTGGTTTCTGTAGTTTACGCCATTTCACCAATAGGTGGCGCCACGTCCACTGAGTGTCTTTACAAGCAGGTCGATCTGATTCATACACGAATATTACGATCATTCATTTTCATTTACATGTATTCATTTAGCAGACATTTTGAACAGGATGATCTGTGAATATTATTATTGTATCCTGTGGAAAATATGTCTATCTTCGGAAGGGCATTACTAAATGAATGGGTCATTGTTATCCTTTTGTTAATGTTGGTTAATTAACTAACAATGAGCAATATATTTGTTACAGTATTTATTAATCTCTGTTAACATTGTCATTGTTAGTTCATGTCAGCTGAGGTCCATTAAATAATGCTATCAAATACAACCAAGATTTTATTAATGTATTAATAAATGTTAAAATTAACATCAACTAAGATTTTAAATGCTTTAGAAGTATTTTTCATTGTTATTTCATGTTAATTAATTGAACCTTTTTGTTGCTACTAAAAAAAGACCAAATTTTTCTATTGCATATTTTCTAGTGCAAAATGCCCGTACAAAATCAGTTTTTGTGTGTGTTTTTAGTAATTGTTGGTTTGGTGTGTTTGAGTGCTCATTGTTACAATTACACAGCAAAAGTTCAGTGACATTTTTATTTGTGCATGGTAGAAAGCACACAGTGAACTCCGAGAGAACGCTATGCTTGAGCAAACAGTTTGTGAATAGGCTACTACAAATGATGCCCATGAAAGAGACTGTGAACGCATTGAATATAGGATGTGTTTAGTTGGTGAATAGCATAGGCTACTATTACACAGTTGCGATAAAGCGCACCAGAATTAAATATAATATTCAGAAGTAAACAGCATAGCTGACTTATAGATTCAGTTTACATCCACAAATGAATAAGCGCGTTGATTCAGGGAGCAGTGCAAAGTGCCCGTGCAAAACCAGTTTTTGTGAGCTAATCGCTGTCAAAAAAGTTCAGGAGATATTTCTTAGCGATGGCTGATTCCAACAGTTTCAATATGATAAAAAAATAACTTTTATATTGATTCAATGGATTAATTTCATTTTGGAAAAAAAAAGTGTCATGAATTTATTGCATTTTTGGGGAAAAATAATCCGTTTTTATAATAAATCTTTGCAAATCAAAATCTGGATTTGAATTTTTTATGTTATTATAACCTAAAGATGCTATGTGAAAGTTTGAAACAGAAAATAGTGGTTTTCATCTTTCCACTTTCTTGGTAAAGAAAACACATTTTTACTCAAATTAATCAAAATGGATTTATCACGTTCTGGAACCAAACTATAATATTCAGAAGTAAACAGTGTAGCTGACTGAGTGTTTATGTCAGAATGTTTATTTTTAAACCACAACCTTCTAAAAATGATATATTTAACGATATCTTTAGCATTTCTCATCCAAACAACGTCAAACTTGGCACTGCACTTACTCGTGCCCGTAGCGAGACACCTGTCGAGTTTGAAATCCATCAGACTAACGGTTCGAGAGATATGCAGTTAACAGACACACACACAGACAGACACACACACAGACAGACAGACACACAGACAGACAGACAGACAGACAGACGTTTCTGTAATTTATAGATAGATAGATATACAAAAGGAGTATGCAAACGAATGCACTCAGCTTTTATAGTTTTTAAACTGTCCTGTGTGACAACTAGCCCCGATTTCCCCTAAGAGTTTATGTTTTATTTTATTGTTATTATTTTTTAACTTGTAAACAACATTACAAAAAAAAAAAAAAAAAAAAAAAAAACAGGCATCAAAGACAAAAGCTCCAAAGATAAACAAAGAAAAAAAAAAAAGTATAAAAAAGACATTCACAGTTTTTTACATTTTACTCTTTTCGCAACTTTAAGAGACTTCATTAAAAGAGTGAGTTCGTTACAGAAAACCGTAGGCTATTATAGCCTACGGTTTTCTGTAACGAACTCACTCTTTTAATGAAGTCTCTTAAAGATTTGGATAATCGACATTTATGAATAAAGAATTTTTCGGATCGGAATAATAAAGTTTGCAAAATTGTCAATTCTTTTATCTTCATGAACATAATGACAAATAATTTCCCCCTAAGAGCAGTGAATATATGATGTTGGTGATGACGTGTCTTCAGAGCTCATGTGATCATGCAGCTGCTGTCCGCGGTGCTGAAAACCTCCACAAACTGCTCTTTCTGGAGCTCTGCTCTCAAATAATACCTACAATAAACGATGATTTATTGGTTCATAATATCTGATTCTTCTGTGGATCATCATCCGCGCGCGCTCAGGGCGGGTCGTGTGACGTCACGCGCGCGTTCATCGGTCCAGACACTCGGCGAGTCCGCGCGACCGTAACAGATATTTTGTTTTTAACCTCAAAAGCCTCTAAAAAAACATTAATTGAAGAGGAGCGAAGGGAATAAACGAAGAGTGGAAATGTCTGTGGCGGGGCTAAAAAAGCAGTTTCACAAAGCGACTCAGGTAAGAGAGATCCGTCCGTTATTCGCGCTGATGATGAGGATGATGACACGATGGGTTCGGTCGCTATGAAGCCGTCACACATCAATCATAACACTGTTCATTTGAGTATGAATTCAGAAAACGAGTGTTTGTTCCAGAAGTAGACGCTTATCTGCAGTTAGTGTGGTCGTTTTTGAATGTATGAAAACAGCGCGAGACCTGCGGGTGACCAAACACCGTCACGTGATCTGAAATATTCACGCGCGTTATGTAATCGGCCGCGCGCGCTGAAATGATGCTCACCTGAAGAGAAAGAGACAGATTTCCGGGTTTTATTTGTAAAAATATATATCTTCTGTGTAGACACAAAGCTTAAAGACTTGTGTACACAATGCTATTTTTTTTTCACCCTGTTGAACATTCACATCATTTTTGTACAAGAAAAAACAGTTCGTGACACTTATAGCGGGGCATGTTGTCACAGTGGAAGCCTGTTGAAATTTAAAGTGAAACATATCTTTCACAATATGTATTTAAATGGTTTTGGAATTGTTTGATAGAATTTACATAAAATATTATTACAGTTATTCTGAACATATAACGTTACTGTTAGAGAAAACAAATATTTATGACTTTTTATTGCATTTCAACCTTTTCATGTTATGTGAGGGATTTCTTAATAATGATAGTCAGTTTGTCACATCAAAGACATTACATTTACAGTTATTAATTTAGCAGATGCATTTATCTAAAATGACTTACAAGAGGGGATTATTCATAATACATTCAATGGCAGATGTTTGTTTAAAATAGCTCCACGCCTCCCAGCCAACCAGAAATAGAAATGTGAATCAATGTTCTGTCCTTACCACACACACACACACACACACACACACACACACACACACACACACACACACACACACACACACACACACACACACACACACACACGCCAACATGAATCAATACTCAAAATGAACAGAAACAATGTCACATTGGTGGTTAGTTCAGTCTTCACTGGTATTTAAAGTTGCAGTGGATAATCAATTTTTAATGTTGAATTCATCAGACAAACAGCAGAAGAAGAAACAGAGAACTGAGGGATTTTTTGGGCTAAAGGGATTTACTCATGAACGATGCTTCTAGATCTGGAAAGATTAGTGTGTGAAATTGGATGCTAGCCTTGCGCACATTGTGTGTGTGTGTGTGTGTGTCTGAAAGTGTGTGTGTGTGTGAGAGAGAGAGAGAGAGTGTTTGAACAAGATGAGATTATGTCACAATATGCTGATGAACATTAAATGAACATTATTAGGAAATTTAGCCTAAATTATATGTTTAATAAATATTTATAATTGTATAATTAGACAATTTATGGTGACATTTTACAATAATGTTCCATTGGGGACAATTTTATTTAATATTCATCAATATTATTGATCTGCCTGCATTAACACCATTATATGAGAACTGAACTGAGCTGGACGATGACATCACGGTTTACTCCAGAGCGGCGATATATATATATATATATATATATATATATATATATATATATATATATGAACAAAATTAATAACCTTTTTACAGCAAAAATGAATGAAAATGAAGCAGCAATAACAGTAACAGCAGCAATAACAGTAACAGCAGCAATAACAGTAACAGCAGCAATAACAGCAGCAATAACAGTAACAGCAGCAATAACAGCAGCAATAACAGTAACAGCAGCAATAACAGCAGCAATAACAGTAACAGCTGCAATAACAGTAACAGCAGCAATAACAACAGCAATAACAGTAACAGCTGCAATAACAGTAACAGCAGCAATAACAGCAGCAATAACAGTAACAGCAGCAATAACAGCAGCAATAACAGTAACAGCAGCAATAACAACAGCAATAACAGTAACAGCAGCAATAACAGCAGCAATAACAGTAACAGCAGCAATAACAGCAGCAATAACAGTAACAGCTGCAATAACAGCAGCAATAACAGTAACAGCTGCAATAACAGTAACAGCAGCAATAACAGCAGCAATAACAGTAACAGCAGCAATAACAGCAGCAATAACAGTAACAGCAGCAATAACAACAGCAATAACAGTAACAGCAGCAATAACAGCAGCAATAACAGTAACAGCAGCAATAACAGCAGCAATAACAGTAACAGCTGCAATAACAGCAGCAATAACAGTAACAGCTGCAATAACAGTAACAGCAGCAATAACAGCAGCAATAACAGTAACAGCAGCAATAACAGCTGCAATAACAGTAACAGCAGCAATAACAGCAGCAATAACAGTAACAGCAGCAATAACAGTAACAGCAGCAATAACAGCAGCAATAACAGTAACAGCAGCAATAACAGTAACAGCAGCAATAACAGCAGCAATAACAGTAACAGCAGCAATAACAGTAACAGCAGCAATAACAGCAGCAATAACAGTAACAGCTGCAATAACAGTAACAGCAGCAATAACAGCAGCAATAACAGTAACAGCAGCAATAACAGCTGCAATAACAGTAACAGCAGCAATAACAGCAGCAATAACAGTAACAGCAGCAATAACAGCAGCAATAACAGTAACAGCAGCAATAACAGCAGCAATAACAGTAACAGCTGCAATAACAGTAACAGCAGCAATAACAGCAGCAATAACAGTAACAGCAGCAATAACAGCTGCAATAACAGTAACAGCAGCAATAACAGCAGCAATAACAGTAACAGCAGCAATAACAGTAACAGCAGCAATAACAGCAGCAATAACAGTAACAGCAGCAATAACAGTAACAGCAGCAATAACAGCAGCAATAACAGTAACAGCAGCAATAACAGTAACAGCAGCAATAACAGTAACAGCAGCAATAACAGCAGCAATAACAGTAACAGCAGCAATAACAGCAGCAATAACAGCAGCAATAACAGTAACAGCAGCAATAACAGCAGCAATAACAGTAACAGCAGCAATAACAGTAACAGCAGCAATAACAGCAGCAATAACAGCAGCAATAACAGTAACAGCAGCAATAACAGCAGCAATAACAGCAGCAATAACAGTAACAGCAGCAATAACAGTAACAGCAGCAATAACAGTAACAGCAATAACCAGAACTAAGCAGTTCTATTTCGCAAAGACCAAACATATCAACATTGTCATATCCATTATCATGCTAAACATGTTGTCATGACAGAACATTAACTAACAATGAGCAATACATTTGTTACAGTATTTAGTAAGCTTTGTTAACATCAGTTAATAAAATACAACTGTTCATTGTTTGTTCATGTTAGCTGAGAAGCATTTATTAATAATAACAGATACAACTTTTAATTTAGTAAATGTTGAATTAGTATTATTAGCCTTAGAAGTATTTTCATTGTTAGTTCATGTTTACTAATGTAGTCAACTAATGTTAACAAATAAAAACTTATTGAAACGTAACCTGATTAAAACTTAATTTAATTTCTTATTTAATTTATATTAATTTATATTATAATTTATATTTATAAATTATAAATGTATATTTTTTAATTTATATTATATTTATAAATGAATTACTATTATGAACTACTATTAGAACAAGGAAACAGAACCAGCTGAAAGTTTAACATTTTATATTTTTATGCAAAAATTATAATTGTATTATTAATATATGTAAATGTAATTATAATTTTAATGATGATACTATTCTTACTATTTTATGAAATATATTGTTATATAAATATTTAATTAATGCATTTAAAAATTGTCTTTATAGTGTGTCTATATACAGTGAGGAAAATAAGTATTTGAACACCCTGCTATTTTGCAAGTTCTCCCACTTGGAAATCATGGAGGGGTCTGAAATTGTCATCGTAGGTGCATGTCCACTGTGAGAGACATAATCTAAAAAAAAAAATCCAGAAATCACAATATATGATTTTTTAACTATTTATTTGTATGATACAGCTGCACATAAGTATTTGAACACCTGTCTATCAGCTAGAATTCTGACCCTCAAAGACCTGTTAGTCTGCCTTTAAAATGTCCACCTCCACTCCATTTATTATCCTAAATTAGATGCACCTGTTTGAGGTCGTTAGCTGCATAAAGACACCTGTCCACCCCATACAATCAGTAAGAATCCAACTACTAACATGGCCTAGACCAAAGAGCTGT
>CM040837.1:34361396-34388896 GCA_022828995.1 Vimba vimba | reverse complement strand
AACTGGTACGAGGGCATGATCAACGGCCAATCAGGGTTCTTCCCCATCAACTACGTGGACATCCTGGTCCCGCTGCCCCACTAGGCTCCACCCACTCCGGTTCCTGACTAATTAGGCTCCGTCCACTCCACTCCTGTCTCATTAGGCTCCGCCCACCCCGATCTGTGCTACAGCTTCACTTCCTGTTCCTGTGACTCGGAGGATGATGATGATGATGATGAAGATAGACAGACATTACGGAGTCACATCTGAGTGGAGAAACAGTGCTCAGTGTGTGTGTGTGTGTGTGTGTGCGCGCTCCTGGATTCACGGTGAATCATGAGTCTATATTTTTTTCTCGTGTTCCAGATTTATTTATTTGTGCGTGCCGCTTCACTCTCCTGATAAACCTCTCCTAGGATCATTGCACACCGAGTCCGAGATTCACGTTTACACACTGCCTCCGAAACTTTCGTCCGTCGTAGAAAAATTTGTATCAGGTTCGATTTTCTGCGTTTTTCGCGTCCGTAGCAAGTATTTCGAGAGGTGTTTCGACGATTCAGAGCCACCGAATGACGAATACGACAAAATGCATACGAAAACTTCGGACTCAGTGTGCAAGGACCTTTATTCCAGCTCTATCCCAGCATGCTTTTAGGAAAGTTCTGGATCGAGGACGGATTACGTCGCTCGATTGTCACACACGTTTAATCACGTTTTCCTCCTGACGGATCCTGCCAGAAAAGATTTCACTGCTGGCCGATGCATTTACACGCTGTAAGAAACATGATCTTCCTCAGTGTTTCTGTCTCGTTCTCCAGCACTAATATCCAAACATTCCTAAAATCCAGACAGATTTACTAGAGAAGCAGCAAAATGACTTTTAAATCTGAAATTGAAATGTATGAAAATGAAGCGAATTTCTGCTCGAACGAAGAACGAATATCTGCCAACTATGGCAAGCCGGTTTAACTTTTATTCATTTCCAGGATATGAATTGTTGATATCAAGAATTGATTTCTTACTAGTAGAAATATAATTTATGATATCAATAATTACATTGTCACTAGTTGAAATGCGAATTCCTGATATCAAGAATTAAACTGTCACTAGTTGAAATGTCTATTCCTGATATCAACAATTGAATTGCTACCAGTAAAATTTTTCATTTTTGATATCTGAAAATGTATTTCTGATATCAATATAATTTCAGATGTCTAAAATGGCTTTCTTACTAGTAACAATCACATTCATGATATCAGAAATGAACATTGTCACTGTAGCAATTCAATTGTTGATATCAAGAAACGACATTTCAACAAGTTTTTACTAGTAATAATTGTATTTCTGATCTGCGAAACTGGAATTTCAACTAGTAAGAAATCAATTCTTGATATCAACAATGGATTCTGAATGGCTGATATTTCACTAGTGAAAATACAATTACAGATATCAAGAATTATAGTTTTTACTAGTAGAAATCTAATTCCTGATATCAATAACTATCATTTTAACTAGTAAAAATTGAATTGTTGATATCAAGAATTAATATCCTGGAAATGAATAAAAGTTAAAACGGCTTGCCATAGCCAACGGGGTTTAGCATCTCCAGTAGACGAGATTAAGAAAGTTTATGAGTGCCGATCTCGAAATTCATTTTTTCCCTGGCAATCGAATAAACAAACTAAACGAAGTGCGATTGCGACTTTTGGAGTTAAACAGTTTTTAAAAAATTAAAAAGTAATTGTGACTTTTTTCCGTCACTTTTTATCTAACAATTATGGCTTTCTGAGTGCAGATCTCACAATTCGTTTTTTTCCCCCCCGCCAATTGAATATTAGATATTTACGCTGCGAAACAAGATAAAAATGGTAACACTTTACAAGAACGTTAGTTATCGTGTTAACTAACAAAGAGCAATACATTTGTTACAGTATTTATTAATCTTTGTTAATGTTAACAAATACAACTCTTGATTATCAGTTCATGTCAGCTCAGGTCCATTAAATAATATTAACAGATGCTCTTAATAATGTATTAGTAAATGTTGAAATTAACTTTAACTAAGATCAATAAATAAGTATTTTTCATTGTTAGTTGATGTTGGTAACTAATGTTAACTTTACTGTAAAGCGCAACTCAAAAATACTAAGTAAGAAAATCATTTTTTGCAGTGTGGTTGGGAAACTTTGTTAATTCTTCTTGTTTAAGACCTACTTATTGTTCATAATTTCCAGTGAAATATGAAATGCAATAAGGATATTGAGCACAAAGCTGGCTTGTTACTGGTCTAAACTGGTCCACCAGCGCTAAAGCAGCTCAAACTGATGAACCATCAGCCATGTTTAAACCAGTTACCCTCATAAACTAGCTTTCTTTGATCGTAAATGTTTCCTAAAGTCTTATTTTTGAAATAATAAGTGGTATTTCCACGAATGCCAAGTGCGCTGGTTATTACCGTACGTGTGTGTGTGTGTGTGTGATGTTGTCCACAGTATACTCTAATGCTAGTTACTGCTGTGTTTCAGTGGGTAGTTGTTAGTGCCGTGATGTTTGTGAGCACTGAAACTGATGGATGAACATATAGCGTATAATCGCCGCCTCGCGACTGAAGTGTAGCAGCGTTTGTTGTTTTCGTGGTTGATGGACCATGTTCTTCAGCACGGCTCGCGCTGTGTGTCGTTTGATGCCTTCAACGTCTTCGGCTTTCCTTTGAAATCCGTACCGTGTGTCGATCGCTGCTCGCGCTCAGACCAGTGTAAAGCTCGTTTCTGCCACGGAATAAAAAAAAAAGTTATTGCGACTTTTTATCTCACAATTATGACTTTTTTCACAGAATTCTGAGCAATTAAATCATGCAAATTAAAAAAACCAATTCGCCACGGAATAACATTTTAAAAGTAATTGCAACTTTTTATCTCACAATTATGACTTTTTTTGCAGAACGTTTCGAGAGTTTACATCTCACAATTCTTTTTTTCTGGCATGACAAAAAAGTAATTGCGACTTTTGTAGTTAAACATTTTTTTTGTAAATTAAAAAGTAATTGCGACCTTTTTCCGTCAATGAAAAAAAAAAAGTAACTGCGACTTTTAATCTCACAATTAATGACTTTTTCACAGAATTCTGATTTCAGATCTCGCAATTGTTTTTTGTTTTTTTACCAACGGAATAAAAAAATGTAAAATAATTGTGACTTTTTATCTCACAATTATGGCTTTTTTTCCTGGGAATTCTATCTCCCAACTCGTTTTTTTCTGCCATTGAAAATTGTTTTAAAAGTAATTGCGACTTTTAATCTCACAATTATGGCTTTTTCGCAGAATTCTGAGAGCAAATCTCGCAATTCATTTTTTTTTACTGCCAATTAAATAAATAAAAAATTAAAAAGGAATTGCGACTTTTTTGCCATAACAGAAAAAAAAGAAAAGAAGTAATTGTGACTTTTAATCAACTTTTAATTTACTTTTAATCATTTTTTCAATTGCAGCTTTTTTCCGCAGAATTCGGAGTTTTCACAATAATTTTTTTTCCCGCCACGGAATACATTTTTTTAAACAGGAATTGTGACTTTACAATCTCACAATTATGACTTTTTCTAAAAATTGCAAGTTTATATCTCACAGGTATGAGTTTACATCTCGCTATTCTTTTTTCCGCCATGGAATAAAAAAAAAGTAATTGCGACTTTTTATCTCACAAATTGGACTTTTAGTTTCAGTTTACATTAGTGTCATGCGATATGGACAAAAACACTATCACAATTTTTTTATCAATATTGCGATTTTTTTTTTTTTTTGATTTCTGTGTTCAGTGACATTGTTATTTGATGTTATTTACACTGATGAGAATTTAGAAGTTATTGTCAATTGATGCATCAATAATTATTAATATGGAAGGTCATTACTGTCACATAAGAAAAAAATCATGCGTTTGTAATTCATAATTTTGACACAAAAAGTTGTAATTGTGACATACTAAGGCGATTATGAGTTGAAAAGTTGAAATTATCACTTAAAAAGTCATAATTATGACAAAAAGTTTAAATTGATAAGTTATAATTATGAGATGAAAAGTCAAAATTCCTTAAGAAGTCATAATTGACAAAAAGTTGAAATTATGACAAGTCATAACTTTGGTGAAAAGTTAAAATTCACTAAACATTAATAATTGTGACAAAATGTAATAATGACATAATAATTATGATGAAAAGTCCAAATTAAATAGTCCAAATTATGACAAAAAAAAAATAGGATAATTTTTAATCTCATAATTATGACTGTCATAATGTTTACATTTTATGCCATAAATCTGTTTTTTTCCCATGTGGCATAAATTTGGTTCCTGTCATTCTGAATCAAATCTTTGTTTTCTAATGGATCTAATGATTTCATGAAACATCTGCAGTGTTATTATTGATAGTATTATCACAGATTTCCTGTCAGTCACATCTGATATGGCAATAATTCTGAAATCGCACACTTTGTGAGCTCTATATGAATATATATATATATATATATATGAATATTATCTGTGAGTGTGTGTGAATGGCAGTACAAACGCGCGTGTTTAAGCTGTGAATGGAGTCGGTGTGTTTGCACGTGATGTTGATGTTTTCACTACAGATTCACCTTTATGAATCGGTTATTATAGTGTATGTTTGCCATTTTCCTTCATGTATTGATCTGGGTTTCTCCTGTGCTGGATGATACACGTGTACCGCTTGATGTGAGAATAAACACACTCTCTCCTGCAGGACTTTAATGAAACGCTTGAGTGAATGACTTCTGCATGAACAGAGGAGAGATGTGGATCAGAGGAACTGTATCCTATTATTGGACATTAAAGTCCCCCTGTGGAGAAATCCAGCGTTTAATGTAGTTTATGTGTCTGTGGTGTTTTTAATAAGCTTTATAGGACAAAGCATGTGTAAATTCATAAGTCGACTCCATTGCTGAGTATTTCCTCCTTAAAACTGCAGTGAACCAAAGACAGTCTCAAAAACACACTTTGAAATCGCTGGTGTTTCTGACGTCACAAACTACCTTGTAACCAATCAGATCAACGTGTGATCGACAACCAGTGGATCTCTGAGCTGAGTGAGTGAGTGGAGGCGGGGCTCATTTGCATATTCATAGAACCACGCATACTAAATGAGGCAAGGGTGTCGAGTTACATTCAAGATATTTTAAGGCATGAAGAATTGTTACATTTAAATATGTGATTTTGGTGATCAAAGATGAGTTTTAAGTGATTCAGTTATTGACTACAGGGGGACTTTAACACTAGATCCACCAAAATGTTCTTTCTGCCAAAACTCTTTATCACTGAAGTGTGTTTTATTAGATTGTGCTGGTTTGAACCCTGAGAAACTTTTTTTATTCATTAACTCATTTTGAAGAAGTTTTTAAAAAAGTTAAACCAAATATAGTTTTAGAGTTTTTAGCAAGAAATTAATTATAAACACCTGATAGTTTTACCATAACTCTTCTTCGCCACAGAAGCGTTAAAAACAAACGAAATGTACAAAATGACCTTGAGCTGTTTCTTGTCAAAATGCATGTTTTTAATCTTTTTAGACCACAAAATATGATCCTTATATAATTTTGAAAATATTCAGTACCTGTAAAGTTACATCAAGTTTTTTGTACTCGCATGTAATACTGTATTGTTAAATGTATTATTTAAATCAAAATTTTACTTAATTTAATATTTCAAACATTTTATCATCTACTTCTAATGTAATCCCTCTCTTGTATTTATTTGAATCCAATTTTTATTTAGTCATTCATTTTTGCATATTAATCGTATGCATTTTGTCATTAATTTTTACTTAATCAAAATTATGACAAAAAGTTGATAATCGAGACAATTTCTAATTTTTTATCATTAAAAAAAACAAGTTTTTTTTTTCTTATGTGGCATAAAAATTATAGTGGCAACATTAAGTTTTCCCTTATAATATACAGACATGCCTTAAAGACTCAGTAGGTAATAACATGAATCAAAGTTCATCAAATTTTCTGAATGAAACACTAATATGTCCAGTGCCTTACACAAACACTGAAATAATGCAATAAACAATGTAAGACGTAACAAACCATATTTAAAAGAAAAACCCAGGGAATTCTGGGAAGTTTACACTGTATATGAGTATTAGTTCTTTTTTTTACATTCAAAAATTGTACATTTAACAGTATTTTACTGTAAAATTACATCAAATGTTTCATTAAATGCATTTTTCAATTTAGAGTAAGGGAACTTACTGTTAACAACAATCATATTTTTAATTAGTTAACATTCCCTCAACTTTGTTAATCCACTAGAACAATTTCATAAGTCAAGCTCAAATCACCTTTGAAATGCCATTTCAATCATTTCCATCCATCAAACCTCATCAAGACCAAAGAAAAAAAACACAAACTATCAAAGTCTTTAAAAATTTATTATAAAACGCCCTTCTACACATTACAGGATCAACCGCTAGACGTGTACAAAAATAAAAAGAAATCTAAAAAGAGATCACTTGCGTTATTGCTCGAGTCGTTAAACATGTACAAGATGGAAAAACACAAAATAAACCCCCATCAGTGACGCTGCATTACTCGTCGTCATCATCATCATCCTCATCTTCATCCTCGTCGTCGTCCTCCTCTTCCTCGTCATCATCGTCGTCATCAGCCTCGGGCTGGACCTTTTTAGTGGAGCCAGTCGGTCGCCCCGGCGCCTTCTTAGAGGCTCCGCCCTCTGCGCGGTACGCCGCCACCTCCTGCCAATCAGAGAGAGGTCAGACACTCTAGCCACGCCCACCTCATTACATAAACATGACGGCTCACATCATTTCTGTGTTTTTAATAATTAAAACCACAATTTATGCACAAGATCAATGTTTTGTTCACATTGTTTAAGTATTTTAAAAACAAAACATGCTATTATTTATAAAACATTTAAATGTGTGCATTTAAGCCAGAACTAATTTATGCAAGTTTTTGATACAATTAAATGTTTTATACACATACATTATATAAACAAATCGATGCGATTAATTGATTTGACAGCAGTGATATATATAAAAAACACATACACAAACACACACATGTATATTTTTATAATACATATTACTGCTGTCAAATTGATTAATCGCAACTAAAACTAGTTTGTTTATATAGCGTGTATATGTGTGTACATGTATATATCACTGCTGTCAAATCTATTAATTGCATCGCTTTGTTTATATAATGCATGTACATTTAAACATTTTATATTACACACACATATACAATTTATAAACTAAAATTACAATTCTAAAAATGTAACTGGTACATTATAATTCTATACAGTTTCTTCACCTTCTCGTATTTCTCGCGCAGTTTGGCGGCCTTCTGCTCGAACGGCGCGCGGTCTTTGGCGCTCTGTTTCGACCACCTCTCTCCCAGTTTCTTCGCGGTTTCTCCGATGGACAGACCAGGGTTTTCGCTCTTTATCGTCGGCCGATACTCCGCGCAAAAGACGAAGAAGGCAGACCTGCGCAAAAAAGAAAAACCTGTTAGAAATCACTGAGACGTGCATGTTAGCATGCGATGTGTTCGCGCGCGCGGGACGTACGGCGGGCGCTTGGGGGCGTTCGGGTCTTTCTTCTTCCTCCCCGTCTTCCCCACGCCTTTGGGCGGCACATAGGTCTTCATCTCCTTGTCGTAGCGAACTTTATCCACTTTAGCTAGGTCTTCAAACCTGCTCTTCTCTGCCGCGCTCAGCGCCTGCGGGGCGACAGACAGAAGGTTAAGCGGATGATTCAACGACACACGAGCGCGAGACACAGACACGGATTGCTCACCCTCCATCTCTCGGAGCATCTCTTGGAAAACTCGGAGAAGTTGATTGGTACGTCGGGACTCTTGCGTTTGTGCTCGTCGCGGGACGTCTGCACGAAGTACGCGTACGCAGACGTCTTTCCCTTGGGTTTGTTCACGTCTCCTTTCACCATGGCTGATCCACTGACAGAAAACAAACAGCGTTACTGAAAATCAAGCATTAAATACATTAAAAACACATCAGAAGCATTTGGCGTAGATTGATTAATATTGACTAGAATAATTTTGGCATTTATCCAATCTGTTAATATAGCATGTTTTGATTTCAAATACTTCAGAGTCATTAAATACTCAAATACGTTGAATAGCATTAAAAATAAGTTGCATTGAAATGCATGCAATATATCAGCTCTGGCTAAAACGTGCAAATTTAAACTGTTAGTTTAACATTTTTAAATGTTTTATATTATAAATAGCATGTTACACATAAAAAAAATTCAAATACGTTGAATAGATTTAAAAATGAGTTTTATTGAAATACATGCATAGATTAGCTCTGGCTTAAAATGCACGAAGTTAACTCTTTAAATGTTTATATTATATATATAGCATGTTGTTTTTGAAAGTAAATAAAACATTTTAACTTGTGAAATGATTGCACTATATCGGACATCCGTCATTTCACAAGTCAAATGATTTTACTTACTTTTAAAAACAACATGCTATTTATAATATAAAACGTTTAAATTAGTTTGAGCGTTAAATTCGTGCATTTTCAACCAGAACTAATCTATGCATGCATTTCAATGCAACTTATTTGTAATACTATTCAATGTAATAGAGTATTTAATGACTGATATCCGATGTAATGCAACAACTCAAACACAATATCATTTTTAGTCGCTGAAAACGCATTGCATGAAAATTCAATTCACAAAAATTCAATAAATGCATGCAAGTAAAAAGAATTTGCATTAAAATGCATTCATGCGTAAATTAGTTCTGGCTCGAAAATGGCGAATTTAAATCTTTTAAAACACTTTTGTTGTTAGTTGGTCGGAGGCTTTTGTTGAACAAAGATTCCTCCATTTTCTTTCCCGCCTATTTCCTTCAATGCACCCCCACCCCCTCCCTGATTTCTCTCTCCAAACACATTATATCATCCATAAACCCGAGATTAACTCGATACACGCGTGAAACGGGTATGAGAGCGCCGTTACTGACCCGAATCCCCGTTAAAACACGGTAACTGCGCGCGCGCTCCGGTTACAGTACACAACACAAGCGCGCGCGGACTCACGCAAACCGTCTAAAACCTCTTTAAACCGCAGCCAGTGTCTAGTTTTAATATCGTACGTGTGGCATTATAGTACCGCACACGATTAAACACGAAAATACATGTTAAAATCGATTTAAAATGTAGTTTTCAAACCGAACAAACCTTTTCTTTCTTCTCAGTAGAACAGCGCGAGCCTCTCCTCAGTTCTGTGTCTCCCACGTGATTCCTTATGCTGCGTGTCTGCGTGACGCACAGAACATACGGCACCCTGGACTCGGCGCCTGATTGGTCCAGCTTGTGAATGGAGTCGTCCAATCCTCGAACGCCCCCCGAGGAATCCGTAGAGCTGATTGGCGGACTGAAACCCTCAGCGGTTCGAATGTTTGTAAACTGAACTCACAACAACGAACGGATTGACCATTTAAAAAAATAAATTATAATCTAAATTATTACAATAATGATCATTTATAATATAATACAAATTATATAAACCACACGTTTGAAATCCCTTCGCTTTTGTCCATACCCAACACAGGAAAGTTTGTATATAAAAGCCGGGAATGAATTTATGGTTTGTTTTCTTGCAGCGGCTAATGCGTTAACTTAAAACCCTTGTTCATGATCAATAAAATAAAACACAAACACCTACAGATTGTTTAAAGTGTTTCTGGTGTAATGTTTCTCCGCTCAACGTGGAGGCGCAGCAGCGCGCACCCCTGATCCACGTGACCTCACACGCGCGCGCTGAAGAAGAGCGGACTGGTTCAGCGCGCGCATCTTAAGTGGCGATCGCCGTAAATATTAGTATTTTTGCTCTTATATTTTAGTTTATTTTAATGCGACAGTCACCGCGGAAGTGTGTGCTTGTGTAGACGGATGGAGGAGTTTCTAAAGCACTTTAAAAACCACAGCAGAGCGGTACATCTGTTTCACTTTGTTTACACACACACACACACACACACACACACACACACTCTCTGAGCTCTTTGTCAGTTGTTTATACTTTTGTATTGGTTATCTGGTTTTTGTAAATCATAATTATGCAATAAGTTGAAATTATGACGTCAATAAAAGTTGAAATATGACACAAAACATCATAACTGTCATAAAAAGCCACTTTTTGACACGTATGGTCTAAATTATGGCATAAAATACATAATTATCACACAGACAGTCATAAGTTCGACATTAGTATGTCATGACCTAGTATGTCATAATTTCGACTTTTTAAGTCATAATTTTAGCTTAATATTTTATTATTTCGACTTTTAATGTAATAATTACAGTTTACCAAAGCATGATTTGTTTCTTATGTGGCTAAAACATGCTTCCATTACAATTACAGATAGATAGATAGATAGATAGATAGATAGATAGAAATAGTTTGAAGATAGATAGATAGATAGATAGATAGATAGATAGATAGATTAATAGATAGACAGACAGATAGATAGATAGATAGATAGACAGACAGACAGACAGACAGACAGATAGATATATAGATAGACAGATAGATAGACAGACAGACAGACAGATAGACAGACAGATAGACAGACAGATAGATAGATAGATAGACAGATAGACAGACAGACAGACAGACAGACAGATAGACAGACAGACAGACAGACAGATAGATAGATAGATAGATAGATAGATTAATAGATAGATAGATAGACAGACAGATAGATAGATAGACAGACAGACAGACAGACAGACAGACAGACAGACAGGTAGATAGATAGATAGATAGATAGATAGATAGATAGATAGATAGATAGATAGATAGATAGATAGATAGATAGATAGATAGATAGATAGATAGATAGACAGACAGATAGATAGTGTGTGTCTGTGTGTGTATGCGCGTTTCAGGATCAGCGCTGGCTGAGGTGTTCGAGGTGATGGTGTGTGTGTGTGTGTGTGTGTTTCAGGATCAGCGCTGGCTGAGGTGTTCGAGGTGATGATGTGTGTGTGTGTGTGTGTGTGTGTGTGTGTGTGTGTTTCAGGATCAGCGCTGGCTGTCTGAGGTGTTCGAGTGTGTGAGACAGCAGCTCTACCCGCTCCTCGACTCGTCTCTGGGTGTGTCTGTGGTCCGTCTGTCGCTGGCTGTGGTGTCGAAGGTCCAGAGAGCCGTCGGCTCGGATCTGCCCGTCAGCTACAGGTGTGTGTGAGTGTGTGTGTGAGTGTGTGTGTCCATCTCGACTAATGCAGCATACAGGTCCTTCGGACAGTCTGTCATTCACTTGTCTGAGTAAAAAGGTTGCTTTTCTGAAAAAAAAAAACTGTGTTGTAAATATAATTTATTCTGCAGCAATATTCAATCAGCTTTGATATAAAATTCTCTTTTACTTGTCCCTTCAAAAAATCCACACAACACATTAGCCTTGCTACGATAGTCGGTGTTGACGGTGTTACACGCTGTTCAGAAGCAACACTGGTTTCATCACTTGCCCACCACTGTCGATTTGCTTTTAAAAATGTTTTTAAATATAAAGTAATTTAGTTCAGTTAGAGAACAGACACTATAATTAAAAACTGAACGTGTCTGCTTAATAAATCGAGAGCCGAACGAGAATCACAGCAAAGATCAGCAACAGGAGTCAGATTTCATTAATCACGAGAGTGCGCCTTTTTAAGAGCAATTTGTCATTGTACTGTTTTGTTGTTGTGTTTTTCATTAAAAAGTAATGGGTTAATGAACTCGCCATTTAAGCAATCCATCCCCGAATTGGTGCTAATTTGAAAGCGAAACTAAAATGCGCACGGGCGCGGAGCAAGCTTTTCTCACTCAGTATTTTTGTCTTGTTTCCAGTCCAAATATCAAACATTTCTTAAATCAAGATGCATTTACTAAAGTAGTAAAATGACATAAGATATTAATATTAAGTTAATATCTCATGTCATTTTACTCATCTAGTAAATGCATCTTGATTTAAACATTTTTAGATATTTGGACTGGAAACAAGACTAAAATACTGAGTAAGAAAAGCATGTTTTGCAGTGTGTCCATGGTAAATCTCTTGATTTCCTCTCAGGTGTGTGTCGGTGTCGGAGCTGAAGCGTGAGCAGAGAACCCCTTGCTTTAGCAGCCTCAGCTGGAGCTCCGCCCACTACAGGGAGAGCGCCAGGGGGGCGGAGCTAATGCTGCCTGAACACAAGCCACTCCCACGCGACAACCTGCTTCTGATTGGCTTTCTGTGTGACGGGCGTGCCAGCGGGTCGAGTGACGGGTCGTGGCGGGTGAGAGACGCAGGAGGGAGTGTGTCCTGTATGGTGAGTGTTACACGTGACATTGATAATAATCAGAAATGTTCCTTGAGCAGCGAATCAGCAACATTAGAACTTGGTTCGTACAAGATGCTTAAAGTGCTTGAATTTGACGTTTTGAAATTTAAGTCCTGAAAACAGCCGTATTTATGAAAAGGTACTTGAAAAATGCTTGAATTATTGAAAGGCAATATATGTGAAATTAGTGATTAATTTTATTCATAAAGCAATCTTTTCACACAAAATCAACGCTGCAACCCGTCTGATGCAGAACCATGTTAGAATGATTTCTGAAGGATCATGTGACACTGAAGATGATGTTTGTCGTCCAGATGCTGACGTCGTCTTGTCTCTGGTTGGGGAGGCTGATGCTGTTTCCAACATGGAACTACATCCCCCAGAATGCACCTGATGCGGGCTACCTAGAGCTGATCGACTCTCCAGTGTGCTTGACCCTGGAGGCCATGGCCTTTGACCCCGGAGGAACCCTGAGTGAGGTCATGAGTGTGACGCGGGCGGCTGAACTTCTGAGGCAGAGGTGTGGGATAAACGTTTATAGTTCGGATATAAGCAATGATGTCTATGGCAGTGATTAAAATAGAGTAAATCACCTTTTAAAAGTAACTTGGCGCTTCCAATAACGTAAAATTTACATCGTTACATCAGTAGGCGGTGTACATTTATTTCGACAAGTGACTGTTAAAATATGTGTTTGTCATTGAATCATTCACTCAAGAGATTTGTTAAAAATGCTGATTCATCCAGTAATGAAACAAGTGAAGCCTTTATGAGTGAGTCATTGAATCATTTACTCAAGAGATTTGTTAAAAATGCTGATTCATCCAGTAATGAAACAAGTGAAGTCTTTGAGTGAGTCATTGAATCATTCACTCAAGAGATTTGTTAAAAATGCTGATTCATCCAGTAATGAAACAAGTGAAGTCTTTGAGTGAGTCATTGAATCATTCACTCAAGAGATTTGTTAAAAATGCTGATTCATCCAGTAATGAAACAAGTGAAGCCTTTATGAGTGAGTCATTGAATCATTTACTCAAGAGATTTGTTAAAAATGCTGATTCATCCAGTAATGAAACAAGTGAAGTCTTTGAGTGAGTCATTGAATCATTCACTCAAGAGATTTGTTAAAAATGCTGATTCATCCAGTAATGAAACAAGTGAAGTCTTTGAGTGAGTCATTGAATCATTCACTCAAGAGATTTGTTAAAAATGCTGATTCATCCAGTAATGAAACAAGTGAAATCTTTATGAGTGAGTCATTGAATCATTCACTCAAGAGATTTGTTAAAAATGCTGATTCATCCAGTAATGAAACAAGTGAAATCTTTATGAGTGAGTCATTGAATCATTCACTCAAGAGATTTGTTAAAAATGCTGATTCATCCAGTAATGAAACAAGTGAAGCCTTTATGAGTGAGTCATTGAATCATTTACTCAAGAGATTTGTTAAAAATGCTGATTCATCCAGTAATGAAACAAGTGAAGTCTTTGAGTGAGTCATTGAATCATTCACTCAAGAGATTTGTTAAAAATGCTGATTCATCCAGTAATGAAACAAGTGAAATCTTTATGAGTGAGTCATTGAATCATTCACTCAAGAGATTTGTTAAAAATGCTGATTCATCCAGTAATGAAACAAGTGAAATCTTTATGAGTGAGTCATTGAATCATTCACTCAAGAGATTCATTCAAAAACGCTGATTCATTCAGTAATGAAACAAGTGAAGTATTTATAAGGGAGTCATTGAATCATTCATTCAAGAGATTTGTTAAAAAATGCTGATTCATCCAGTAATGAAACAAGTGAAGTCTTTGAGTGAGTCATTGAATCATTCATTCAAGAGATTTGTTAAAAAATGCTGATTCATCCAGTAATGAAACAAGTGAAGTCTTTGAGTGAGTCATTGAATCATTCACTCAACCTATTATTTTGAAAGATTATTAATTCAAATTAACCTCAGACTATAATGACATGTTATTTGTTTAGTTGTCTCTTCAGAATTGTGGGTGATTGTATTTTAATGATAAGAAATGGTGATTGTGGATTAATGGCGAGTTGTGTGTGTGTGTCAGGTGTGAGGATCAGGTGTGTGTGTGTGTCAGCGGGCAGGTGAGCGTGGTCTGTCCGCTGCTGCTGATCGGTGGGAAACGCTTCTTCTGCCTCATCCTCAGTGAAGGAGGATCTTCAGTGCCCGTCTTCATCACGGTGAGTGTTTAAGATGATTAAGGCACACGCATAAATCATCATCCTTCCTCAGGTCATTTCGACCCAAAACTCATTTTTAATTTTTTAAAAAAAATTGAGTGTTCATCAGACAGGTCCAAGACCCCAGGACTTTTGTCGAATTTGAACCACGAATACACAAAAAAATTGAATGGATTCGAGGAGTTTTGTGGTTGAAATGTAAAAAAAGTAACAAATCCTTCCCTCTCGGGTCAGTTTGACCCCCTTAGCAATGAATGGAGTGCGAGGAATGCTTCAGTTCACATAGAAAAACATAAAAATGCTCAAAGTTCAAACTAAAAATGCACAAACTTTACCAAAAAATTATTTTATAATGTCTTCATGTGTATCTGAATGCACACTGAAGAGAACTGGCTTTAGGACCCAGAGGAACAGCTCATTTACTCCATATAGAGATATAAGCCCATCTAGAGTCATGAAATATCATGTCATATTATTTATTTCCCACAAGAGGTCGGCAAAGATATTTTGAGCTGAATTAAAAGAGTTATGCATGAAATTGTGAGTTATTTTGAATTCGAGTTGAAAGAATGTGAGGAATGTGCTTAAATTACTATTTATTTATTATTTATTGATTAAATCTAGTAATTTAAAGGTAAATAAAATAAAAAATAACAAAGAATCTCCCAAAAAATGTATTAAATAATAGAAAAAAAAATTATAAAAATGAAATAAAATAAGCTTTCTGAAAAAAAAAAAAAAAGGGTAATTTTGACCCGCGAGGGAAAGATGTTCCCAAACACGAGGGCCCAGATGTGAATGTGAGTTTGCTCTCCAACATGAATGTGAACAAAATAATGGCAAGAAAACACACTTTCTGTTGAGTTACAGTCTGATGAACCTTTCATTTAACTTCCCTCTGCAGGAAGCCAAGCATCAGTACTGGAGGCAGTGTGTGTGTGTGGGCCAGAGTGTGTGGATGTCGTCTCTGCGTGTGTGTTCACTGCAGGGTCTGGAGGGACGGCGCGTGTTGTCCGACAGCTGCCAGTCACGTCTTCATCCGCACGAGAGCTCAGAACAACCAGAGACACACACAGACACGCACACACACACACACCTGCCGTCAAGCTCCGCCCCCTCAGTCAGAGTCAAGCGCTCCACACTCATCAGCTTCAAGGTGAGGCTCAACAAAAACTACACAACTGAAGCGGTCCCATTCTGCTTTTCTCCATGCTCATCTCTGTTCAGTGTGTCCTTGAGTTCTTCTCTATATCAGCGTCAGTGTTTCTGAACTCCTGAAACGCCTCCATTGTAGTCTTGAGTTTCTTCCGGGAACGAACACGTCACAATATTCCTCATTATAATAATCATACGCAGAATAAAGGGGCGGGGCCTGGTTGAGTTAGTTAGTAGTGTGTTAAACTGGCGGTTATGGTAAGGGGCGGGACATTTCCCAAACACACTCGAAGCACTCGACCAATCACAACACACTGCTCCAGCCGACCAATCAGAGCACAGAAGGAGGGGCTTCATAGAGACAGGAAGTAAACAGAGCGTTACTGACAGACTGGGAAGAGAGGAGCCGCAACAGTGGAGAATTAAAGTGCAATTAATGTGTTTTATACATTTAAATATGATTTTTTTTTTTTTTTTACAAACAAAGGAAATTAAAGCATTTGCAGATGATAAATTAAAACTTGGGTTAAAATAACTATAGATATAAGCACAAATATATTATAAAATAGTTCTGCACGAATAATCAGAATAAAACTGAATTCAAATATGATTTGGTGTGATAATCTCACAGGGCTGCTTATTTTGTCATATTTTAAACTAATATATTTAGTATTTTACATTTATATTTTAAATGACTAAATTAGTATTTGCTGTATTCATTTTTTAATTCAGCCCTACAAACAAGCAGAGCAAACATTTTTTAATCCGAAAAATCGCAAAATTGTGCATATAAAATATAAATTTTATATAAGGGCGTAACTGCTTTTTACCATTTTTAACTCATTGTCTTTCCTATTTGTATTTTAATTGGAATTAAACAGATAAAATAATTAAAATACTTGACATTTCGTAAAGCAGGATACTTATATTTCATACTCGTAAAGAGAATCAAACGGGTGTGACCTTTGACCTGTGCTGTAACTGTGTTTGATTGACAGGGTACAGTCACGAAGATTTTGAACGCAGAGGCGGGGCTTTATGAGATTGACAGACAGGTGGGGCTTTGCCTGGCCTATCAGCCGGCTCAGAAATGGGGCGGCGGCTTGAGGCCGGGGGCGGAGATTCAGGTGAGTGTGATGTCATCACAAAACTCAGTGGGACATTCAACATTCCTGCGAATAAGATTCTGCTTTGATAACTTTATTATTTTGTGCAGGTGCGCACATTTTCACGTCAAGTTTGTTTTGTCTTGCGTGTGAAGTGGCGTACGGCTCGTTCAGGGCCTGTTTTGTGGTTATAAATGAAACCCCAGAATTCCTCAGAACTAATGATCCAAATATTTGAAAAAAATATTTTTTTCCGCAGCTTCACAACGTCCACTTCACGTACCACGCTTCCCCGTTCGCTCCGCGAGTCGTGCTGTGCGCGTGCCTGCGCTCCAGCGTGCAGATCAGCGCCTTCAGCCGCCTGAGGTCAGAGGTCGAGCCGTCGGGGTCACGCTTCAGCCGCCTGAGGTCAGAGGTCGAGCCGTCGGGGTCACATGGGCCGCTGCAGCGCCTCCTGCTGGAGAGGAATCTGGGTGTGTCGCAGTATCTGTGGCTCTGCTACTGCCATAACGCCGTGAGCGAGAGGTGACGACCTCCACACACACACACACACACACCGCACCGTTTAACAATGAGTTTTAAAGAACGAATCAAATTAGGGCTCGATTTAGCAAACTGAAATCTGTGTTCCCACGGGTCCTTGAAGTCCATGAAAGTTTGTGAATCTGAAAAAAAAAGTTATTTTATTTTATTTATTTTCAAAACCTGGAAAGTTTTTGAGAATAAACACACAGTGCTTGAATTTATTTTGTGGGTTAAGTTTTCTGTAAAAAATTCCATATTATTCCCTCCGGTCCGCTAATGTGTTGTTTCGCCAACACTTCATGGCCTATGCGCACTAGCTTGCTTGATTTACGTTAGTTGCGCGGATTTACGCGTTGCGCTAAGTGTTTCCCGCGTGAGGTACTTCGTGTTGTGCGTTGCCATGACGTTCACATGCGCAAAACTGTAAAAATGTATCTTACAAGGTAACCTTGCTCTCACATTAAGTCCTTGAACTTGAGGGTATTGGACCTGGAAAGTCCTTGAGAGGTACTTGAATTTAACCGAGGTGTGGGAACCCTGTGAAAGGGCAGTTCACACCAAGAACGGTAACTATAAAGATAACGATAAAGATATAGTTCTAAAAATCTCCATATTCAAGAACAGCAGAGTTCACACCACAGCTATAATGATAAAGATATGAGGAACAATATCGTCGGGATCACTTTACGATTGTTTCCAGCTTTTGAACGATAAAACACTGACAGCCAATCAGAATCCATTCTAATTCAGCTCGCACATTTAAAATGGCAGACGACATTGCGGAGAAGATAATCGCAGAGGTCCAGAAAGTCAAGCCCCTTTTCAAGAAAATGGATGTGGAAAACAATGAACAAATGGTGAACAGTTTTACCTCGGGTATCAGCGCTCGCTTCGACATCGTCCGGCTTCCTCTGAAGTTGCGGTGAAAAAGACTAGGTGTTGTTTTTATTCCACTATATTGACACTGTCAGCTGAATTCACTGTTAGATTAGATCGAATACACTAGCTAGCTTCACTTGAAACACAGCATGCTGAGGACATCTGCTGGTCAAAGCCTGTAAGTGCAACAAGAACTGCAAAAACATGTTCAATGACACGTTGTACACACTGTGAAATCGCAGCGCGCAAGCTTAGGATAAACAGAATGTTATCGTTCGTTGGTGAGGACGCAAATATAGTTATCGTTATAGTTATCTTTAAAGTTAGCGTTCTTGGTGTGAACGGCCCTTTAGTGCGCTGTGTGTTTCAGAGTGAAGCAGAGCACTGTGTTCGTCTACACGCCAGCAGCTCGTGATCCAGTGTTCTCAGCCTCTCTGTTCACAGTAAACACTTCCAGTTCGAGTCGCTGTATTTGCAATGAGAAGCTTGTATCAACAAAAGAGAAGCTTTAAGGCTGGTGGTTTTCCGTCGAAATAAAAACTTTGTGGTTTAAAATTAACACAGTTACACATATTAGTATTCATGGTTTATGGTTATACTGTAAAATAAAATTCCTTTTTTATTTTATGTCTTATAAATCACAATTATATTTTCGTGCTGCTGTACCTCAAACACTAAGGGTGTCACGATTCTCCAAATCCTCGATTCGATTACATTTTCGATTCTAAAGTCACGGTTCGATTCGATTCTCGATTTTAAAAATAAATAAATTTGAAAGCACAATCTATGACATTTTTAGACTTTTATGCAATATAATAATATCTGACCTTTGTTCGCAATGCACCACACACTACATTGTCAAATTTAAAATGTTTATTAACAACATAATGTAACAATAACTTATATCTTAAGTCAATTGGAAACTTAAACAATATAACCTATTACCTACTATAGTCCCGGGGCTCCCTGGACTCCTCAGAGCAGTCACAGGCGAATAGCACGGTGTTTTAAATTGTTTTCCCACAGCGTTTGCATCGCAGTACGAGAGAACGTTCTCGTGAGAGAACGTACTTGGTTACTTGACCTCGGTTCCCTTAGAGATAAGGGAACGAGTACTGCGTTGCCTTGCCGTGCTATTTCGCTCATATCAGGTACTTCGCTTGAGTCGATTTAAACCTAAAGTCCTTTGGCGAGTTTTCTCTGAATGTATACACTTCAGCCGCGTCCAAATTGGCGCGCTCGAGGTTGGCAGGGCGCCAAGCGCTCCCGTTGGACCGCACGCCACTGCTAACTCGCCATAGGTTCGTGCAGTTGCCGCAGCACAGGCAAACAGCTCGCTCAGACGAGCTATGATGCTCTCGCTGTGCAGCTGCAATGCGTTTTAAAATAAAGGCTTCAATATTCTTGAGAAAAGGAGTTTTACCTATTACAGGCAAGCCGAGCTGACGTGACATATGAGGCGTGTCAGCATCGACGATTCCATTTTTTGATTCGATGATCGAGATTGAGCATTAATTTCGATAAATCGAAATCGTGACACCCTTATCAAACACTGTGGCGTATGGTGTGTGTGTGTGTGTCAGGTTGTGTCCGCGATGGGTGAGAGCGGGGCGAGTGTGTGTCGTCGCCGCACGGCTGTTGGACTTTGTGTGTGAGGCTGAACAGAAGACACAGAAAAAGAGGAACATTTACAGAGAGATGATACAGGAACCGCACCAGTGCCCTGTTACCACGGTAACACACACACACACACACACACACACACACACACACACACACACACACACACACACACACCCTGTTAACACAGTAACAACCACACATACCATGTTACCACAGTAACACCCACACTTACCGTTACCACAGTAACACCCACACATACTGTTACCATGGTAACATACATACACACATACTGTTACCACGGTAACATACCCACACATACCCTGTTGCCACAGTAACACACACACACACCCCTTTTTACCATGGTAACACACTCACATACATATTGCCACAGTAACACCCACACATACTGTTACTATGGTAACACACATGCATACCCTTTTACCATGGTAATACACCCACACATACCCTGTTACCATGGTAACACCCACTCATGCCGGAACCATGGTAACACACACACACACACATACCCTGTTACCACGGTAACACACATACTGTTACCATGGTAACATACACACATACACTGTTACCACGGTAACATACCCACACATACCCTGTTACCACAGTACCACACACACCCTTTTACCACAGTAATACCCACACATACTGTTACCACGGTAATACACCCACACATACCCTGTTACCATGGTGACATACACACACACAAACACACACACACACACCGTGTTACCATGGTAACACACTCACACATACCCTATTACCACAGTAACACCAACTTATGCCGGTACTATGGTAACATACACACTTACCCTGTTACCACACATACCATATCAAGTAACATCCACACATACATTTACCATAGTAACATACTCACATACTCTGTTACAATGGTAACACATATACCCTATTACCACACATGCTGTTACCATGGTAACATACAT
Source organism: Vimba vimba (assembly GCA_022828995.1). NCBI lineage: Eukaryota > Metazoa > Chordata > Actinopteri > Cypriniformes > Leuciscidae > Vimba > Vimba vimba. The sequence goes on along the minus strand of CM040837.1, from coordinate 34,368,089 downwards.
ACACATACTCTGTTACCACACACACACCCTATGATCACGGTTGCAGTATATTAAAATCATGTATATAAATCGTTGCGTAAACATGCATTTTGCACAATTAATGTTAATTATTTGATCATTACCTTATTCTTGTTCAGTGGTGTTTATTAAAAAAAAATAATTATGGAGAATGTGGCATTCATTCTGCAAACATATTTCCTGTTGTTTTAAATGCTGATGGAAATATTGTGTGTGTGTGTGTGTGTCTCATTCTCTGTGTGTGTCTGTGTGTGTGTGTGTGTGTCTCATTCTCTGTGTGTGTCTGTGTGTGTGTGTGTGTGTCTCATTCTCTGTGTGTGTGTCTCTGTGTGCATGTGTGTATCTCTCTCTCTCTCTCTCTCTCTCTCTGTGTGTGTCAGTACTGTGTGAGCTGGCCGTCGGTGGCGCTGTGGTCAGTGAGGGAGGTGTGTGATTGGATGAGCCGCGAGGTGTGGGCGTGTCTCTCTCTGCCATCTCTCCTCCCTCCCTCAGCGGGTCACATGACGTCAGTGGAGCTGAACGCTTCGCTGTCCTGGTCCGTTCTCCAGGTCCCACTCACACACACACACTCGGACCGTCTCACACACACACACTCGGACCCGCTCACACACACACACTCGGACCCGCTCACACACCTGGAGCCGCTGCTGTTACTGGGGGTTCTGGAGCTGGACTCGACCCGTGCCACGCTGCAGCTCCGAGACCAGACGCACGCGCTCGACTGTGTGTGTGTCCAAACCGGCCAATCAGGAGCCATCGACACTGCCTGGCAGGGTAATCACACACACTCACGCTCAACATGACTATTATTATTAGAAATGACATATTACTGTGTTTTATGTGACAGCAGAATTAGTTTAGATTTTATTTCATATTTAAATTCATATTTTGAATTAGCTTGTAATTGTATATTTTTGGTAGTTCTGTCAATCAATTAAAAACAATTAACTTTTTAATATACTTTTATATTGTAATAATTGCTAGTTTGTGGTCCGATCCACTTTCAAGGGTTTCTCAGAAATCACTCACTGCGCTTTTAATTGGATGTAAACGTGCTCAATGCTTTTTACAGATGTTCAGGGTTGTTGAGTGAAACTCTCATGGCTTATTTCTTGAGGTGTGTGTGTGTGTGTGTGTGTGTGTGTGTGTGTAGGCTGTCTAGTGTGTGTGCGGCGGTGTACTTTAGTCATGGAGAGATTCATGAAGACAAATTTCCCTTCCTGGAAACACCTGGATCAGCCAAGTTACATCATACACAAACACTGCAGGTACACACACACAAACAGACACACACACACACACTCACACACACACACACACACACACACACTCACACACACACACACACACACACACACACACACACACACACACACACACACACACACTCACAAACACACTGCATGTACATTCAAATTTCACACATTTCAAATTGCTTTTAAAATAATACTAAAAAGAACTAAAAATAGCAATAAAAAATGATCTCTCTGTGTGTGTGTGTGTGCGCGTGTGTGCGTGTGCGTGTGTGTGCGTGTGTGTGTGTGTGTGTGCGTGTGTGTGTGTGTGTGTGTGTGTGTGCGTGTGTGTGTGTGTGTGTGTGTGTGTGTGTGCAGGGTTTATCTGCAGCTCTGTGTGGATGATCTGACCATCATCAGTCCGTCTGCTGCCATGAGCCGCCGTCTGTCAGAGAGACGAGAGCATGACGGAGGAACGTCAGAAACCACTCAGAGCCCTGCGGCGGCGTCTGAACGACCTCTAACCCCTGCGGCGGCGTCTGAACGACCTCTAACCCCTGCGGCGGCGTCTGAACGACCTCTAACCTCTGCTGTGGTGCCCGAACGACCTCTGACCCTTGCGGTGGCGTCCGAACGACCTCTGACCCTTGCGGTGGCGTCCGAACGACCTCTGACCCCTGCGGTGGCGTCCGAACGACCTCTGACCCCTGGTGCGGCACCCGAACGACCTCTGACCCCTGCGGCGTGTGTGAGTCTGCTCCTCCGGCTGGAGAGCAAGCAGGGCGTGAGGCTCCAGAACGCCTCCGGTGCGAGTCACACACATACACACACACACACACTGCAGCTGGGCTTCGTGTGCCGAGCCGCGTGTCTGGGAGACGCTCAGCGCTGGGAGAACGACCCCAGGAACTGCAGGACGCAGGAGCGGGAGCGAGACGGAAGACTTCGGAAGGTCAGGAGCGCCAGTTATCGGCATAGCTGTCGTGTTAAGGCCCGTTCACACCAAGAACGATAACGATAACTATATTATATATTCTGGACCTCTGCGATTATCTGCTGCACAATGCCTTCTGCCATTTAAATGCGAGTGGATTCTGATTGGCTGTCAGTGTTTTATCGTTTGACAGCTGGAAAAATATCGTTCTGAAAGTGATCCCGACGATATCGTTCCTCATACCTTTAACGTCACAGCTCTGCTATTATTTAATATGGAGAACGATTTTTAGAACTATATCTTTATCGTTATCTTTATAGTTATAGTGAACAGGCCTTTAGTGTATCTGCTGATGTGTGTGTGTGTGTGTGTGTGTTTGCAGATTGAGCTGCACTTCATGGGTCCGTGTGTTCGCTGGTTCCCCGTCCTTCATCCTGGGTGTGTGTACAGATTAATCGCACTCAACACTGCGGTACGACTCGCTCTCCTCCTCCATTTTACTGTGTCTGATATTAGACTGTTTATTCTGATCAAGAACCGCCCACTTCAACAGGAAGAGACCGTCTGACGGACATGTCTTCTTCCTCTTCTTCTTCTGCTAAATCATGCTAGAAGCACTAGCAATGTGCTAAATCATGATAACAATGTGCTAAATCATGATAACAATGTACTAAATCATGCTAGCATCATGTTAAAACATGTTAGCAAAATATGCTAAATCATGCTAGAAGCACTAGCAATGTACTAAATCATGCTAACAATGTGCTAAATCATGATAACAATGTACTAAATCATGCTAGCATCATGTTAAAACATGTTAGCAAAATATGCTAAATCATGCTAGAAGCACTAGCAAATGTACTAAATCATGCTAGCAACATACTAAATCAAGCTTGGTGCTAATTCATGTTAAGAACATGCTAGCAGTGTGTTAAATAATGCAAAATCATGTAAGCAATGTGTTAATAATGTGTTAAGTCATGTTAGCAACATGCTAGTAAAATGTTAGCAGTGTGTTAAGTCATGTTAAAACATGTCAACAATTTGTTCAATCATGTTGGCATCATGCTAAACATGTTATCAATATGCTATTTTATGCAAGAAACATGTTAAATCATGTTGGCAACATACTAAATCATGTTAGCACACACCAAATCATGTTAGCAATGTGTTAATTCATGTTAGAAACCTACTAGCAACGTGTTAAATCATGCTAACAACGGTAAAACATGTTAGCAATGTGTTAAATAATGCTAAAACATGTTAACAATGTGCTGAATCATGTTAACAATTTATTAAATTATGTTAGAAACATACTAGCAACGTGCTAAATCATGCTAGCAATGTTAAAACATGTTAACAATGTGCTAAATCATGCTAGTAATGTGTTAAATCATGCTAGTAAAATGTTAGCAATGTGTTAAAGGGACAGTACACCAAAAAAATTATCATTCTGTCATAATTTACACATTTTATCATGTCGATCCAAACCTGTATGGCTGTCCTTCCGTGAAACAAAAAAAAGATACTTTGAAAGCCGTAGAAGTCAGTCACACAGGTTTGAATGACATGACTGCGAGTAACGATGTCATCTCTCTGTCTGTCTCTCAGGATGTGAGTGTGTTAAAGGCCACAGGGGTTTCTGCGAGGGGCGGAGTCTCACAGCTCTGTAGCCCCGCCCTCCTGCTGCAGCCGCAGTGGCGCTTGCACACGCTAACAGACACGCTAACAGACGAGCAGGTACAGATGCTTTCAGTTTAGCACATCACGTTAAACTAAACGAAACTGAGAAATGTTTCCTCAGCAACTAGCTGAAATAAAGCAAGTTTGTTTTTGTATTCCAGTGTGATCAGTCAGATGTTCCGGCGCTCATGAGCGTATCTGAGGTTCTTCACAGCAGGTGACGATTATCCGCTACAGCTAAGCACATCTGTAGGCGTTCACATCTTCAGTCAGTCACTGAGAGACGCTTTGTGTGTTTTAACAGCTCCGCCCCTGAGCTCGTCTCTTTTTATGGAGTCGTTGCTCAGCGAATCACATTACAGGAGGACAGCGGAACTAAACCCAAGATCCAATCACTGACTGCCGCTAAAGGTTTGGCTCCGCCTCCACTTTTTCTCTCTCTGCAGAAGGGCTGTCAAAATGGCTGAAAAGCTAAATTCGAATTTCTTTCTTAAATATTAGCAACATTTTAATTATATTCGAATTCTAAAGGCAATATTGTTAGAGGAAACAGTGCTGTATTCTCTCCTGTGTCCACAAGAGGGCGCAAGCGAGCGCAATAAGCAAATATAAACCAAATCAAGCATTGCATCTTTTATTGAAATTAAATGACATTCACTTTTTAAAGTGCATTAACATTTGAAACAATTGTTCTTACATAAAATATAATTTCCTTAATGTGCATGCAAGGAATATTAGGTTACAATAGTGCATAAAACTGTGTTCGTGCATCAAACACACACTTCAACACACAGCGTAATGAAGTGCATCAACACACACATTCAGAAACACTCACTTCTACTCTCTACATCTACATATAGTTCATCAAAAACACCAGACGCTCTTGATCTGAGCGAGTGCTGACAAAAATACGAATGCAGGGTTTTTGCATTCGAATGTGCTGTTTTTAATTTTTTTATTTGACGAATATTCTAAATTCTAAATTGTAATTGACAGCTCTACCCTGCAGCTGCTGATCCACTCGTAGTCTCTATCTGTGTGTGTGTGTGAGTCAGCTTGAGCTTCACTGTAATCCTCCAGATCCAAGCGTCGTCGAGGACCTGAGGGTGCGTCTGAGCGTCCAGGACTCCGCACGTCCAGGTCATGTGATCCACGTGTATCTGGATCTGTCGTGCGGCCCGTACACACACGGCCTGATCCCCGGAGCGTCGCTGCAGATACACCACGTTCAGCGCAAAGTGTCCAGGTCAGACGCTGAGGCTTTCACACACACTCGATCTAACAGGGGTTTATTATTAAAAAAAAAAAGCTGATTGTCTGAAACTTTCACTGATTGGTTGAAATCGCAGATGTTATTAACATTCATAATCAAATTATGTGAATTATGTGAGTTCGTGAATTTGACTTTCTGAAATTGTCTTTGTTCTGTGATCTTTGTCATAATATCCTTTCAGTGGTTAAAGTTTCCACAGGCACTGCTTGTGCTGCTCTTTATTCGTACCATTTTGTTCTATTAGTTTATTTTTGTTTATCTATTTACTTTTTTTTTATTTGAAAGATGATAAAGATATTGTTTGATAAGTGAGGTCTCTGATTGTAGATTATGTAGAAATACATTTGATCGAAAATTGCTGATTTGCTGCTCAAGAAACATTTCTGATTATTTTCCATGTTGGAAACTGTTGTGCTATTTCATATTTTTATGGAAATGGTGAAACTTTTTTCAGAATTTACGAACAGCATTTATTTGCATTTAATAAATTAATATATAATGTAACATTATAAAAGTCTTTACTGTCACTTTTGATCAATTTAATGTATCCTTGATGAATCAAAATATTAATTTATCTGTTTTTTATCTTACCACAAATGTTTGATTGGTATCATCGTTTCCCAGAAACTCTGTAAAGCTGTTTTGAAACAGTGTGTTTGTGGAAAAACTCAAATAATCGACCTTGACTCGAGTGTGTGTGTGTGTGTGTGTGTGTGTGTGTGTGTTTCAGGGCGTGTAACGTGTACTGCCGCTCTCTTCCCGTCAGCCGTGTGAGCGTCACTGATCTGAGTTCAGTCTGCTCAGGGTGAGTGTTTACTTGCACTTCACTTATGGCCTGAATGTGAACCAGGAAGTAAACAGGATGTAGAATTGTAGTTTGAAATTAAAGGCATTATGAAATCAAATGGTGTATTTTTTTATTATGAATGATTTCTTTATTTTCTGGTGTGGGGTTGTTTGGTAGAGGGGGTGGGGGGTGGGGGTTATAGTGTGGGGGGGGGGGGTGGAGGGGGGGGTTATGGTGTGGGGGGGGGTTATGGTGTGTGTGTGTGTGTGGGGGGGGTTATGGTGTGGGGGGGGGGTTATGGTGTGTGTGTGTGTGTGGGGGGGGGTTATGGTGTGGGGGGGGGGTTATGGTGTGTGTGTGTGTGGGGGGGGGGTTATGGTGTGGGGGGGGGGTTATGGTGTGTGTGTGTGTGGGGGGGGGGTTATGGTGTGGGGTTGTTGTTTTAACTCCACATTAACCCCTATGGATTAAGAATGGGATGTCATTAAAGTTCATGTGCATGTGAAGGCTGACGTCCCAAAACGTTATAACAGGGAATAAAAGACAAGCTCAGTTTCATGACTTTAAGGAAGTAGAATTAAAATGAATAATGTGAAAAGGTGATTTCATGATATGAATCCTGTTGATAAATAAGTGATATTTTGACTTTGATTTCAGAGATGGCTTCCGTCCTTCTCTCTGCAGGTCAGCTGTGTCTCAGGCTCCTCCTCCCATGATGCTCTTGGGCGAGTGGGCGTCGGCCAGGACGCAGCGGGGGGTGGAG
>CM040837.1:34351396-34356396 GCA_022828995.1 Vimba vimba | reverse complement strand
TAAACATAAATATATCAATGTATTATTATTTTTCAGAAATCAATCAACATAATCAATTTAAGATTTTTTTTTTTTTTCACTTTTTTACTAATTATCAAAATAAAATATAGTCCAAAGCTATAGTACAAAGCTATTATTACCAGAGCATGTGATCAGAGCAGGTCATTTTACCAGTGTTGCCAGCATGACTATACCAGCTCAGCAAACAGAAGTCTACTACTGAGAAATTTCACCTTATTTGAGCGGACTTTGCTTTTCCAGTGCATGATCGGTACATGATTGGAGTGTTTGGGCCGTTAACGACAGAGCAGAACGCGCAGCGCAAACACGGACTCGAACATTGAGCAGAGAGCGCAGCGGGCCGACACACACACACACACACACACACACACGGAACGGAGAGTGCGGCGGCGCACACGGAGCGGAAAAGCTTTTTTTCGCCCTGCAGTCGATTTCATTGGTTTAGGTTACAGTGACGACGGGTAAAACACTGGTAAAACTTTAGAATCAGCTGCAGGGCGGGATTTGCGCTGAACGCGAAGGCTTCCGCCACTTAATATGTTCGTGTGGAAACACGAAAATGTACCTATGTTCCGCACACAAAATATTGCATTCAGTCATTCGGTACACACGTGCACCGAACCGAAAGCCCTGTACCGAAACGGTCCGGTACGAATACACGTACCGTTACACCCCTATATATTAATATAACTCTGAGTGTGTTCGTCTGAGAGAAGAGTGTCATACACACTAGGATGAGTTGAGGGAGAGTAAATCATGGGCTAATGTTCATTTTAGGTGAACTATCCCTTTAAGTCTTTCAAGTATCAGTCCCTGATAGTATGATGATGGAAACATGTTGTGAAGTGATTGTGTGTGTGTGTGTGTGTGTGTGTGTAGGGTGGCGGTGGAGGACGGTTCTGGTGAGGCTCACGTCTGGTTCTCGTCTGAAACGGTCTGCGATCTGCTGATGTTGAATGCGGGTCAGTGGGAGGGGCTTCAGAGGCACGTCAGGGTCAAAGGTCATGTCAAGGTGTACACACGCGGATACAACATGGTAAGTGTTTCAACTCTACACACACACTTACATGAGCGCCTTCATGTGATCCTGTGATCTCTCACTGCGTGCGTGCGTGTGTGTGTGTGTGTGTGTGTAGACGTGTGACGAGGACCCTGACGAGTCTTTAGTTCAGTATTTGAACTGTTTGTGCTCCAGCGCCGCTGTGTGTCGACAGATTCACCTCACCTGCCGAATACGAGCTCAGAGAACAGGTAAACACACTCACACTAAACCAGTGCTTAAAGGTGCAGTGTGTGATGTTTAGCGGCATCTAGTGGTGAGGTTGTGAACTGCACCCAACAGAAGTTACAGTGGCCGACAGGAAGTGATGTCGTCGTCTGAGACAGCAGAGAGTAGCAGTTTAACAATGAGGTTTCTTTACAAAGATTAATTTAGAAATTAGGTTTACTTTATTATTCAGTAAAACGATGTTATTGTGAATATTATTGTCACCTGTTCATCATTGTGTCAGTGTTTTTATCCGCTGGCTTTAGTTCACTTCTTTACATGAAGAACAACATAGTGACGAAACGCGTTTGTCCGTTCAGGGCCACCGTAGAAACATGTCGATGTAAGCGGACCCGCGGTGTGTGTAGAGAAATGCTCATTCTAAGCTAATAAACACATAACGCTTCATTATGTAAGGTCTTTATACACCACTGAAAACATAGTTATGTTTATGATATTGCATTTCTGTCAACAGATCCTCCTGAATATCACACACTGCACCTTTAAGGGCTGCGTGATTTGGGGGGGGAATTGCTTCCAGTGTGTTTGGGAAATGTCCCGCCACTCGCTATAAACGTGAGTTTAACACACTACTAACTAACTCAACCAGGCCCCGCCCCTTTATTCTGCGTATTAATTATTTAAATTATGAATATTGTGACCTCATTCACTATCCTCCTGTCACGGCCGGCTCTGAGCCGCGGCAAACGAGGGAGGCAACGAGAACAAAAGCGAATCAAAAAGTATTTATTAACAAAAATAAAGTTTACAACTCAAAACTAAATAAGAAAAAACATCTCTGCGAAAAACATTCCGCTCGGAACATCAACGGAAACAAAGAATAAGCTACGAAATTAACACAGAATACACGCTCACAAACACATACAGGCCTGCAGACATTAATACACAAACTAAACTAATACATGAAGCAAACGAGTAATAAATAAAGCAGCAACTCAAAATAACAGAAGACGAGGGTAACCGAAGAGTCTGAGAACCATCAGCTTTTATCATTCTAATCCCTCATTCATCTTTTTAAAGTCAGACATCACCCTCCTACCATTCCTCAATCTATTCCTGAACAATAACAAGAAAAATCTAAATTATAAAATGTTTCTCATTTTTTTATTTTAAAAAGTGTATAGGGTCACTAGCGGCCGGTGGGAAGTAATAGTGTAAGTATTTGTTTTTCTGCACAACAATAATTATAGTGCACTTCACCGTTGCTCCTCAAGGTGGCAGTGTCTTACACACACACAGATGATGATTGTTACCGCAGGCATAAAGCTAAAGAACACGAGTATAAAGACCCAAATATGTAATAATGATTGCTGTAACATTCATGCATTTAAGGGTTGAAGTCAAACTCATTTACTGTAAGCCAGAGGCTGAGACACTGGAGCACGAGTGTGTAAATAAACACAGTTCTTCACTATGAAACACGCAGCGCATACATTTATTTAATTCAGTCACAGCCTTTGTAATTTGATAATCGCACTGAGCCACATAAAAAATTCAGTTTTATTGAGATTAATCATACAGCCCGTAACTACTTGCACAACCATTCTGGAGAATAACACTCACAAAAATGCTAAATGAAGTGTGTGTGTGTGTGTTTGTGTGTGTTTCAGGGAAACCTCAGCTGAGGAAAGTTCATCGAGGACAAACAGAATTCATCTGCAAATTCGCACCTGCACTGCAGTTACAGTGCCAACACATACACACACGCTAAACACACACACACACACGCTACACATACACACACACACGCTAAACACACACACACACGCTACACATACACACACACACGCTAAACACACACACACACGCTAAACACACACGCACACTCACACATACACGCTAAACACACACACACACTCATTCACACACACAACCACACACTCTCTTACACACACTCACACTCTCTCTCACACACACACACAGACACACACTGATACGCACAACCAATGCAAAATGACTCGAATGCTGCTCAGTGTTTCATGTGTTTTAATGTTCTGCTGCTGTTCTTGAGTGTTCATTGAAATATGCTTGTTATAAAATAACAATTGTTTTTACACTAAATATTGTAACTTAAAACTCTTAATAAATTTATATTTTATTCATTACGTTTGATTGATTTATAGATTTGAATGTCTTAAATAGTGATTCAGTTTGAAGTCTGTCACCACTAACCAATCACAGGCTAGCAAAGCATGTGGGTTTGGAGCACCTACAGATGAGGCTTAGGGGGCGGAGCTCCTACAGATGAGGCTTAGGGGGCGGAGCTCCTACAGATGAGGCTTAGGGGGCGGAGCTCCTATAGATGAGCCTCAGGGGGCGGAGCTCCTACAGATGAGGCTTAGGGGGCGGAGCTCCTATAGATGAGCCTCAGGGGGCAGAGCTCCTACAGATGAGGCTTAGGGGGCGGAGCTCCTACAGATGAGGCTCAGGGGGCGGAGCTCCTACAGATGAGGTTTAGGGGGCGGAGCTCCTATAGATGAGCCTCAGGGGGCGGAGCTCCTACAGATGAGGCTCAGGGGGCGGAGCTCCTACAGATGAGGCTCAGGGGGCAGAGCTCCTACAGATGAGCCTCAGGGGGCGGAGCTCCTACAGATGAGCCTCAGGGGGCGGAGCTCCTACAGATGAGCCTCAGGGGGCGGAGCTCCTACAGATGAGGCTCAGGGGGCAGAGCTCCTACAGATGAGGCTCAGGGGGCGGAGCTCCTATAGATGAGCCTCAGGGGGCGGAGCTCCTACAGATGAGCCTCGGGGCGGAGCTTCTACAGATGAGCCTCAGGGGGCGGAGCTCCTACAGATGAGCCTCAGGGGGCGGAGCTCCTACAGATGAGCCTCAGGGGGCGGAGCTCCTACAGATGAGCCTCGGGGCGGAGCTTCTACAGATGAGCCTCAGGGGGCGGAGCTCCTACAGATGAGCCTCAGGGGGCGGAGCTCCTACAGATGAGCCTCGGGGCGGAGCTTCTACAGATGAGCCTCAGGGGGCGGAGCTCCTACAGATGAGCCTCAGGGGGCGGAGCTCCTACAGATGAGCCTCAGGGAGCGGAGCTCCTACAGATGAGCCTCAGGGGGCGGAGCTCCTACAGATGAGCCTCAGGGGGCGGAGCTCCTACAGATGAGCCTCAGGGGGCGGAGCTCCTACAGATGAGGCTCAGGGGACGGGGCTCCTACAGATGAGCCTCAGGGGGCGGAGCTCCTACAGATGAGCCTCAGGGGGCGGAGCTCCTACAGATGAGCCTCGGGGCGGAGCTCCTACAGATGAGCCTCAGGGGGCGGAGCTCCTACAGTTGAGGCTCAGCGGGCGGAGCTCCTACAGATGATTCTCAGGGGGCGGAGCTCCTACAGATGAGCCTCGGGGGGCGGAGCTCCTACAGATGAGGCTCAGCGGGCGGAGCTCCTACAGATGATTCTCAGGGGGCGGAGCTCCTACAGATGATTCTCAGGGGGCGGAGCTCCTACAGATGAGCCTCAGGGGGCGGAGCTCCTACAGATGAGCCTCAGGGGGTGGAGCTCCTACAGATGAGCCTCAGGGGGCGGAGCTCCTACAGATGAGGCTTAGGGGGCGGAGCTCCTACAGATGAGCCTCAGGGGGCGGAGCTCCTACAGATGATTCTCAGGGGGCGGAGCTCCTACAGATGATTCTCAGGGGGCGGAGCTCCTACAGATGATTCTCAGGGGGCGGAGCTCCTACAGATGAG
>CM040837.1:34318896-34346396 GCA_022828995.1 Vimba vimba | reverse complement strand
ATGGGTTAAGGACCTTCTACGGCCCTGTCCAGCTCTCCTAGAGTAGCTGTCTGTCTTCCTGGAATCTCCTCCATGCTCTTGAGACTGTGCTGGGAGACACAGCAAACCTTCTGGCAATGGCACGTATTGATGAGCCATCCTGAAGGAGCTGGACTGCCTGCGCAGCCTCTGTAGGGTCCAGGTATCGCCTCATGCTACCGGTAGTGACACTGACCCTAGCCAAATGCAAAACTGGTGAAAAACAGTCTGAAAAGATGAGTAGGGAAAAATGTCAGTGGCCTCCACCTGTAAAACCATTCCTGTTTTGGGGGTTGTCTCACTGTTGCCCATCTAGTGCACCTGCTGTTAATGTCATTAACACTAAAGCAGCAGAAACTGATTACCAACCCCCTCTGTTACTTAACTGACCAGATCAATATCCCAGGAGTTTAACTGACTTGATGCTATTCTCTGATTAAAAAGTGTTCCCTTTATTTTTTTGAGCAGTGTATATAAAATAAAATTTGGATTTCAAACATTCATTTCTTATTCAAACACAATCCTGTCATCCAGCATCTCCTCTCTTCCTCTTTCACCCTTTTCACCAAATATGTGACAGATTAATACAGTACAGAGAACATCAGGAAAACATGTAGATGCTGGAAAATAACAATGTCTTTTCTATTAACCAAATGCTTTTTAATCTTCACTATTGCTTCAGTGTAAATGAACAAGCGCACCGTTATTGCGTTGTGACGTGTTCAAGTTAGCAGATATGAGCAGATTCTGTGCAATACACTGTATTTCCTATATACTGATGAGTCTCGAGTATTTGCGCTAAATCAGGTCGGCAGGTGTTAATTTCAAATCCTGATTGTGATGTCACAGTGTAACAGGCCCCGCCCACGACTGGCGATGGACTCCGCCCTGTTAGTTAAGCTCCTCCCCCGAGTGATCTTGATCTTCTGGAGCAGCTGCATCTAAATGTTCTGTTGTCAGTGAACACAGAATGATGCGCCGCTAGATGGATGTGTTCGGCCGCTGCGCTCATGTCTCGCGTCTTTTACAATCTCGCACAGAAAGCGCAGCGCTCAAGGTAAACGAGGTTGCCCGCGACTCACGTTTTTAGACGCAAAGACGCATTGTGTGCGAATAGCTCCGAATGGGAGAAAAACAAACGCAAAGTCCGTCTAGCAAGAGAAAGCAAAGCAAACGCGTTCTGTGGAAACGCCTCCATAGTGTTTTGTTGTTGTTGCTGGAGTGGCATGAGCTGTACAGGCTCCGCCCACTTCTGCCTCAACAATCTGGCCCTTGTCAAAGTCTCTCCATCTTTATTCCCGCCCATTTCTCCTGCAGCCAACACACTGATAACGAGAACTGATTATTTATTTACCATCTAATTTACCCAGGCCTTAATATTTGGGCTTATTGTGAGGTGATCAACGATATTCCCTTCACATGTGACTGCTCATGTTTGGGCTCATTTTTTGTTTTCATTCATATATGCTTGTGTTAATAAGTTTGTCTGAAATCTTGTGTGCGCGCAGGCCTCAGGGGGCGGAGCTCAAGCTGATGAGGGCGTGGAGGAAGGGGGCGGAGTCAGGAGGCGGGTCCCTCACATTGAAATGAAGCTGGTCCCGCTGGAGGAGGGGTCAGAGGTCACGCTGAACAGTGACATCAGTGCCATGATGGACCGCAGGAAAGCAGCCGTCTACCTCACGCTGATCGGCCTGCTGATATTCTGCACAGGTCATCATACACACACACACACACACTCTCACACACACACACACACACTCACACACTCACTCAGGGTTGGGTCTCCTCTGCAGCGTTCCTGCTGGGATACGTGGCGTTCCGTGGGATGTGCCATCTGTGTGTGGACGAGGGGGATCTGATTCCTCTGAACGACGCAGCGGGAGTGGACCACGCGCCCGAGGGAGGGGTGCTTTACATGGCCGAACTCAGAGCCATGCTGAAGAAATACCTGAGGGAGGAGCGGATCGAGAGCACTCTCAGGTCACTGCGTCAGAACACTGTCACAAACAAACACTCACTCAAATTAAACAATAAAAAGGGGAAATTAAAATAAATTATTTCAAAATAAAACTTATTTGAGCCCAACCCAACCTATCCCCTCTTATAACTAGGGCACAGTACTTTAATTACAACAATTCATACTATACCAATCCTGCTGATTTCAACATTCAAACACAAAACACTCAATCATACACAAACTTACACGCACGGTAATATTTATTCTAGCGCACAAACACACACACACACACACACACACACACACACACACACACACACACACACATAGCCTTCCTTCTCCACCCTCATGGTAATCTATCACAAAAAATCTATTTTTTTTTACATTTTTTTTCTTATTGTCTTGTCAATTACTGTTCTTATTTGTTTCCTGTTGAATGTGTGATACATGCTCTCTCTATATATTTTTTTATAATATCAAATAATCATTGTATACTGTACGTTTTGTCTTTTACACTTTTTGGGGGTTTTGTATTGTGTGTGGTTATGCCAATATTTGTATAACACCTATTGAAAATTAATAAAAAAAAATTAATAAAAAAAAAACTTATTAATAATGAATTCCATCATAAAATAAATTAATGTAAAAAGTAAATCAGAAAAATGGAAAATTAAAATAAATTATTTAAAAATAAAACTCTAAAATAAACATTTTCTAAAATTAAAATAAATGATTTTAAAAATTAAATGTAATAATTAATTCAGTCATAAAAATATAAAATTAAAATAAATGATTTTAAAATAAAACTCAAAAACAAAAACTTACTAAAAATTTAAAATTAAAATAAATTATTTTAAAATAATATTATCAAAAATAAACACTCACTAAAATAAATAATAAAAATAGATAAATTCATTACATAAATAAATAAAAGAATAAAAATTAAATGTTAACTAAAATGTCAAATAAATAAATGTCAAAACAAATCAAAATTTTACATTTATAAAATGTAATAAATTCAATAAAAATAAAAATGTCCAATTTAGACAAATAAATGATTTTAAAATAAAATAATGAAAATAAAACACTACAATTAAATCATAAAAGGTAAAATTTAAATTTTAGGATTTAAAATAAAATAAAATTAAATAATACAAATTTCAAATAAAAATAAATTATTTTAAATTAGAAACTATCCAAATGACTATCAAAAACATGAAAATAAAATAACATTTTATGAAAATGAAAATTTTAATAACATAAAAATGAGTTTAGCTGTATGTCATGTGACCAGTGACCTGCATCCGAAACCCGTGAACATGTGAATGTGAAGCAGGAAGCTGAACTCACCTGTGACCTCTGACCTGTGTTGTGTTGGTGTGTTTCAGGCGCGTGACCTCTGACCTGTGTTGTGTTGGTGTGTTTCAGGCGCGTGACCTCTGACCTGTGTTGTGTTGGTGTGTTTCAGGCGCGTGACCTCTGACCTGTGTTGTGTTGGTGTGTTTCAGGCGCGTGAGCCGGGCGTCTCATCCTCCGGGATCTTCCGAAGGGAACGCTTTGGCCCGGGAAATCCTCCAGAACCTGCAGAACCTCGGCATGGACCACACCTGGACCGACTCGCACTACGCCACGCTGCAGTTTCCCTCCAGGTCACACTCCATCTGTCCGTCCATGGTCAACCTGTTAACTACATTACCCACAATGCCACAGAAAATTCCACCAATCAGAGAGTATCTGCGAGCAAAAGAGCTCTTTAGCTCCAAGTCAAGTCACGTTTATTTACACAGAGCTTTCACAACTCAGAGAGTTTCAAAGCAGCTTTACAGAGATAACAGGAACATAATGCAACACAGTTTGTTTCCAGAAGACAATAGTGTCTCAGTCCAGCTTAAGTCAGTTCAGTGATGTTCATTTTTACTGTAAAAAAGCTGTTAGCATGAACTCACTAACTTTAATTGCAACTTAATTAGAGTAAACAACCAGAAAATGCACGTCTTCATCTTCATTGGGATTAAATCCTTAGGGAACGGGGTTACTGTGCTCATCAGTGATAGGCTATTATGAATAAACCGGCTTCAGCTCTACCCAACGCACATCGTATTAGCATTTTTGTAGCATAAACGCCATCAAACCGATGAGCGCTTCGGATCTTCCCATGTTTCTCTCTGGCGCTGAAGCCTAAAGATGTCCGAGCTCCGGTGTAACTGATACCAGGGTCATATAAAGTGCTTAAAGTGCCTGAATTTGACTTTTGGAAATGTAAGTCCTAGAAAACCCTTGAAAACAGTCATTTTTATGAAAAGGTACTTGAAAAGTGCTTGAATTATTGAAAGACAATTTATGTGAAATTAGTGTTTTATTGATAAAACAATCTTTTCACACAGTATTAACGCTGCAGTCCGTCTGATGTAGAGATAGAGGCGTTTCGCATGGCTATGAGTGTGATATTGCTCATTAATATCCCAGTATATGATACAGCTTTAATTCTTCAGCTCAATCATATATTCATGAGAGAAAATCAGTTTGAATAAGGAAAGCGACGTCTTCCTCATAGGATCCTTTCAGTGGTTAGAGTTTCCGCAGTCATTGCTTGTGTTGCACTTTATTTCTACCATTTTGTTTTATTCGTTTATTTTCATTGATCTATTTACCTTTTTAGAATTAAAAAGATAATAAAGAAAGATCTGTGATTATAGTCCTAAATTGTATTGACTGTAGTAATAAAAAAGTAGTGCTTAAAGTCCTTGAAAATCCTGGAATTTGATTTTACAGAATCTGTACGAACCCTGTGATACTCAACTGCCATTGGCTCATCTGCGTTCGAGGGGAGGGGCTTACTGATAGGTCAAATGACTCTCTATATGCATACATAAAGCTATTGAGGTCATGTGATTCTCCTGGTAGCTGGTTGGTTTGGTTCATGGCTTAAAATGCTCTAATGAAGACTTTTTTTTTTAATTCCATGTTGGTAAAATGAGCGGGAAAAATACTACGCTGCTAAAAAAGTGGGCGGGCACTAACGCATCATACGTCTGCTCTGCTCCTATAGGACGCAGCGGAACACTCTCTGGTTGGTCGATTCTGAGGGGGCGGAGCTTGAAGAGATTCTGTTAGACAGCGAGGGATACTGCGCCTACAGCGCCACGGGAACCGCCACGGTAACCATGACGACCACCGCCACTCACAAACCTGCTTAGCATATGCGTGTTCCCATGTACAGTCAAACCAAACTCTATTCAGACTCCTTCAACATTCCTCACATTATCACAGTTTATTCGCTATAGTTTAGAGAACGGTAATAAATATGAGCAGAACTCAGCTGATATTTGACTGGTTTTGTCCGTCCTTCTGTTAGACTGTCTCACACATGAATTATGTTGAATATCTGTCAGCTGTTAAATTTAACTACACAATTAGATAATACCAGTTTAGCTCAACCAATCACCAAGCAATGCTTCATTGTGTTCAGTCTGTGTGTAAAAAGAGCATTAGCAATTAAAGACAACACACTTCAGCAGAACATGATCAGCTCAAAGTGTCCGAATCATTGTCACTGGTAGTCTCTGAATGAAGAATATTTGGGAATAATATGTCACAGTTTACTTTATTCTGCTCTCCTCACTTACTGAAATGAACTATAGTGTCCTGATCACACTAGTGAAAAATGATCTCTGGTGTCTGAATAATGTTTGGTTTGACTGTGTGTGTAGATTTATAAATCATGCTTTTCCCTGTTGTTGTTTAATTCACCAGAAACCGGTTATTTTGCCAAGATATCTCTTATTTATTTTAATCATAATATGAAGACATAGGAGAGACAATGGACAAGCAAAGGTCTTCATTCCAGCATCTCTGCTCCTCTGGACAAAGAGGTTCGGTTTTATATGTTACTGACCAAATAAACTACATTACCAAAGAAACATATGGTTTCTATTAACATGGGATGCATATCCTGTTCATGCAGTCTAGCTCGCCCCATATCTCTCTCACACACGTGTATTCAAGAACACTATGATTCACAAAATACAATTATTATAGATGACTATGGATAAAATTAAAGAATAATAGTACAGATACATAATACAACTGATTATATTATTAATAAAAACTAATAATAGACCCTTTTTGCGCCAACGTCACGGCTTTCGCTGGAGACACACTGCAAAAACTGCTTTTCTTACGTATTTTTTGTCTTGTTTCCAGTCCAAATATCAAACATTTCTTAAATCAAGATGCATTTACTAAAGTAGTAAAATGATATAATATATTAAGTCTTGTTTTTTGGGGAAATAAATAAAAATTAAGTGAGTTGATGCTTAAAAAAAGCAAAATGATCTGCCAATGGGGAGAAAAATAATGTTGTTTCTGTTTCAATTAAGATTATTTTTCTGACCCCATTGGCAGATCATTTTGCTTTTTTTAAGCATCAACTCACTTCATTTTGATTAATTCCTCCGAAAAACAAGACTTAATATCGTATATCATTTTACTACTTTAGTAAATGCATCTTGATTTAAGAAATGTTTGATATTTGGACTGGAAACAAGAAAGAAATACTAAGTAACAATAGCATTTTTTGCAGTGTGTAAATACAAACCAGCACTGATTCTGGTTCATAAGGAGCTTTAAATGTCTTGTTGTGTTGTTGGGTGCGAGGAGCGACGCAGGACAGGCTCCAATTCGAAATTTTAGCGCATGATGTTTTCTAAACTATTGTGATTTTTTTTTTTTTTTTTGTGAATCATCTGTGATCGCATATACATTGATGTGATTGACTAGACTTTTTGAAGAACCTGGTAAGAAAGAATAATCAAATACATAAAAAAAAAAAGTAAACTCCAAAAACTTTGACAACAGTTCCAAAAGGAAAATCCACAAATTAAATCCAGAAGGTATAAAAAATGTTCTCGAGAGTCAACACAGAAATGCAGAGGAATAGTTCCAGCAGGAAGATCTCAAAAGTGTGCAAGGACCAGCGTTGGGGAAAATTACTTTGAAAAGTAATGCATTACTTTTTTCACCTGGGCTGAGCTTGTTTTTTTATAACAAAAAAAAGTTATATTTTTGGGCAAAAGTAAAGACCCTTTCACACCAAAAGTGAAATAATACTCCTCAGGCTGAAGGAAATGCAGATTCACTCCTGTACAGTAGAGGGCGCCGCTCAAGCAAACCCTTCAGCTGATGTTCTGCATCACAGAAGAATAGATGCAGGAGAAGAAAGTTTAACACTTACTTTACCAATAAAAACTAAAAAATCTAAAGTCATTTTTGCTTCTGGTTTAACTGAATCATCGAAGGCCAGAAGCAAGTACATCGATCAATAAAGTGAGATTAAATGCATAAAAATGTATGTTTTACTTAACACATTTAGTTATTGGACGTTTGCATATTATTCTGATTTTCACAGAATTTATTTTCATTTTGAGGAATATTGAATCTTTTTTTTGTGCAAGTGAGATGGGTAAATGCTCACATTTAGTCTAGAAGTACAATAACCATAATGTTCACACACACACACACACGCACACACACACACACACAACGCCTCAGCCCTTCGATTTGTCTCAACGTGAGGACAGGAGAGCTGTCAGTCAATAAATGGTAAAAGGAACTTTTGTGTTACTTATTTGAAAAAGTAACTCAGATATTTTGAAAAGTAATGTGTTACTTTACTAGTTACTTGAAAAAGTAATCGGATTACATAACTCAAGTTACTTAATGAGTTACACACAACACTGGGAAGGACCTTAACTGAAAAGGGGTCTATAATACTGAAAATAATATTAAATGATGAAATGTTAGTCTTTGTGTTTGTGTTTGTGTGTGTGTGTGTGTGTGTGTGTGTTGCAGGGAGGCGTGGTGTACGTGAACTACGGGCGTCGGCAGGACTTCAAGGATCTGCGAGCGTTGGGCGTTTCCCTCAACGGCTCCATCGCTGTGGCGCGAGTGGGCGGAGCCGTGAGCTTCGCTGAGAAGGTGTGGCTTGCGCAGGAGGCGGGTCATGTGGGCGTCCTAATTTACCCCGACCCCGCCGACGTACCCCAGGATCCACGCCGACTCGGTCTCCATAGCAACGCCGTCATCTCCGAACACGTACGGAACAGCCCATGCAAAAATGATTGAAAAACCATTCTAGATTTCAAGGATCAATCAAAATAACTTGAAATGATAAATTTGACAATTTCAATGACTTTTCTTAATATTTTTTTTTTAACTAAATTTATATATTTATATATATATAACCGTACAATTTTACTTTGCACTTTTTGATAAGAGTTCAAAAATAATTTTTTTCTACATGTGGTATTTATGTGCACTTTTACATTTTCTTTTTTTATACTGGTTTCTATTTTAAGTTACAATTTTTTTAGATGATTCAAAATAATTATAGTTAATAAAATGATACATTTGCCAGAATTTCTATTACTCTTTTCTTAATATGTTTTTAAAAACTAAAATGTATAAAAATTGGAACAGACGATCCAAAATGATTCAAAAACCATTCTAGATTTAAAGGATCAATTAAAATAATTTACTGTCTCGTTACTTACTTAATTAGTCCTCATTTTTAAGAGATCACTTTATTTTAAGGCAACGTTGTTACATTGTTCTTGCTCAAATAAACACTGAGAAATATTAATATATAGAGTTACGGTTAGGGTTTGGTTTAGTTACTTGCAATTATGCATAATTTACTGTTATTACCATAGTAACTACATGTAGTAACGTGTTACCGATCATTTTGACAATTTCAATTACTTTTCTTAATTTTTTTTACAAAATGTATAAATAATAAAACATTTTAAACAGTTACATTTTACCTAGCACGTTTTGATAAAAGTGTTTAAAAAACACATTTCTCATCATGTGGTATTTGTGTGCAGTTTTTATTTTATTTTAATTATACTATTATATTTACAAAAATATTTTATAGATTTAAACATTTTAGATTATTTTCCCCCTAATTTTTAAGACTTTAAATTTGCCAGATTTTTTTCTTATTAAAATAACTGTATTTACTCATTAATAATGCATTTTTTCACATGAATATTTAAAAGTTATATTTCACTTCATGGGGTATTTATTTGTGCAGTTTTTGTATATTTTTTTAGACTGCTTTTATTTATCTATTTTATTTTCCATGTCACACCCAACATTTTACAGAACCATTTAGATTCTCCAAAAACATTAATATTCTTATAGCATTTATGAATCAGAAAGCTCTATTATGAATCATCCGCTGTGTTTGCTGTCAGGTGCACCTGGGCTCCGGCGACCCCTTCACACCTGGGTTTCCCTCGTTTAACCACACCCAGTTCCCATCCACCCAATCCTCAGGCCTGCCAATCATTCCTGCTCAGCCAATCAGTGCCAACGTCGCTTCCAAACTGCTGAGGTCTGCCCCGCCCCTTTTCTCACTCATGTTTTATGAAATGAATGTCCTCAATGTGAACTATGACCAGGCCATTGAGATGCATTTATCTGTGTGTGTGTGTGTGTGTGTGTGAGAGAGAGATTGTGTGTGTATATGTGTATGCACAGATGTAAGGGTCATATGAGATGTATTTATCTGTGTGTGTGTGTGTGTGTGTGTGTGTGTGTGTGTGTGTGTGTGTGTGTGTGTGTGTGTCAGTCAGCTGTCCGGAGCCGATTGCCCGCGGGGTTGGCAGGGCCGGTTGCCGTATGTTCAGTGTGTTCTGGGTCCGGGCTTCACGGGGCCCGGCGAGCGCAGGGTAAAGATGGCCGTCTACAACACCATGAAGCCGGTTCTGCTCAACAACATCTTCGCCTCCATAGAGGGAAAGATCGAACCCGGTACGTCATGCTGAGAGTGTGTGAGCAGAGGATCCACAGATGAGTGTGTTAAACTGGTCGTGGTTGGGAATCAAAAATCGATTCCAATTCTGGAATCGAATATTGAGGTCAGGAATCGGATACTTGTTATACAATTAAAAATTTGATTCCTCTTATCGATTCATTTCAAAATAACTTTAAACCATTCGAGCGAGAGACTCTGTTTTCTGTGTTCATGTGTATCAGTATACTGGATCCGTGCATTAATATTCCTGCTGCCGTCTCTATAATAACACTAATATTCCCGCTCTATAATAACACTAATCAAACTACAGAAGACACAGAGAAAGTTCACTCGTTCTTCACTGAATAACTTCTGTAACTATATTTGTAATGTATGTTTTATTGATAAAGTGCAGATATTTTAGTTTCTGTTCCTGAACACCTGAAAATCTTAAAACATTGTTTATTTCAATCATATCTGTTCAGTTGTGTCTATTTGTTGCTAATTTTTTATTTGTTCTTGTTTAATGACTGAGTGTTTAATAATGCTTTAGTTTATATCAGTTCTGCTAGTTGTTCTTCTATAGTGTTTTTAAACCTCAGTAAGTAAGTAAAGTTTATTTATAGAGCGCTTTTCACAGATAAAATCACAAAGTGCTTTACAAAGTGCAACCAAAATAATAAAACAGTATACAATCAATACAATTTTTTAAATTTTAAAAACCCAAAATAAAACCCAGTCAACTAAAGCTTGTTTGAATAACAGTGTCTAGGGCGTTCCGCAGTCTGGGGGGTTTATTCCTGAGAGGACGGGTCTCCCCGGGTTTATAACGGGGGGGTTTATTCCTGAGAGGACGGGTCTCCCCGGGTTTATAACGGGGGGGTTTATTCCTGAGAGGACGGGTCTCCCCGGGTTTATAACGGGGGGGTTTATTCCTGAGAGGACGGGTCTCCCCGGGTTTATAACGAGTCTTTGGGCTATTCAGCTGCAATTAAATGTTTTGCAATAAGACTAAATGTGAATGAAACTCTTTTTTTTTTTACCCTATTGGAATCGGAATTAGGAATCGTTAAAGTTTAAACGATACCCAACCCTAGTGCTTCTCTCTGCCAGATCACTATATCATTATCGGGGCCCAGAGGGACTCTTGGGGCCCCGGAGCCGTGAAGTCTGGAGTGGGAACGGCCCTCCTGATGGAACTGGCCAGAACCTTCAGCAACATGGTGGAGAACGGTAAACACACTTCTTCACTCATCAGTTAAAGGGCTCGTGTCACGAGGAGTCAATTTTATCTTGATCTTTTGAGAAAGAATTCTATAATAATTTTTGTTATTGTTATTTTCATTATTTAACCTACATCTAGACGATCAGGTGTGGCTAAAGTGTCAGAAATTTGACGCTCACATCTGTGTAAACACACACACACACACACACACACACACACACACACACACACACACACACTGACCTGTCTGATGGTCTTCAGGCTTTCAACCCAGACGCAGTCTGCTGTTCGTCAGCTGGGATGGGGGAGACTTTGGGAATGTTGGCGCCACTGAGTGGCTGGAGGTCAGAACTGCACAAACATCATCAAACACATGGATGGGTGGATGGATGATGGGTGGGTCGGTGGTTGGGTGGATGATGGATAGATAGGTGGGTGGATGGATGGATGGGTGGATGGATGGATGGGTGGATGGATGGGTGGATGATGGATGGGTGGATGGATGGATGGATGATGGATGGGTGGATGATGGATGGGTGGATGATGGATGGATGATGGATGGGTGGATGATGGATGGGTGGATGATGGATGGGTGGATGGATGGATAGATAGGTGGATGGGTGGGTGGATGGGTCGGTGGATGGATGGATGGATGGATGGATGGATGGATGGATGGGTGGATGGGTGGGTGGATGGATGGATGGGTGGATGGGTGGGTGGATGGATGGATGGGTGGATGGGTGGGTGGATGGATGGATGGGTGGATGGGTGGGTGGATGGATGGATGGGTGGATGGGTGGGTGGATGGATGGATGGGTGGATGGGTGGGTGGATGGATGGATGGGTGGATGGGTGGGTGGATGGATGGATGGGTGGGTGGATGGATGGATGGGTGGATGGGTGGGTGGATGGATGGATGGGTGGATGGGTGGGTGGATGGATGGATGGATGGATGGATGGGTGGATGGGTGGGTGGATGGATGGATGGATGGATGGATGGATGGATGGGTGGATGGGTGGGTGGATGGATGGATGGGTGGATGGGTGGGTGGATGGATGGATGGATGGGTGGATGGGTGGGTGGATGGATGGATGGGTGGATGGGTGGATGGATGGATGGATGGGTGGATGGGTGGGTGGATGGATGGATGGGTGGATGGGTGGGTGGATGGATGGATGGATGGGTGGATGGATGGATGGGTGGATGGGTCGGTGGATGGATGGATGGATGATGGATGGGTGGATGATGGATGGGTGGATGATGGATGGGTGGATGGATGGATAGATAGGTGGATGGATAGGTGGATGGATGGATGGATGGATGGATGGGTGGATGGATGGATGGGTGGATGGATGGGTGGATGATGGATGGGTGGATGGATGGATGGATGATGGATGGGTGGATGATGGATGGGTGGATGGATGGATGGATGATGGATGGGTGGATGATGGATGGGTGGATGGATGGATGATGGATGGGTGGATGATGGATGGGTGGATGATGGATGGGTGGATGATGGATGGGTGGATGGATGGATAGATAGGTGGATGGATAGGTGGATGGATGGATGGATGGGTGGATGGATGGATGGATGGATGGGTGGATGGATGGGTGGATGATGGATGGGTCGGTGGATGATGGATGGGTGGATGATGGATGGGTGGATGGGTGGGTGGATGATGGATGGATGGATGGATGATGGATGGGTGGATGGGTGGGTGGATGATGGATGGATGGGTGGATGATGGATGGGTGGATGGGTGGGTGGATGATGGATGGATGGATGGACAGATTCTCAGATATCTATAGTATAGAGGCTCATGTTGACTGTGTTGATGCTTGTAAACGGGTGTCAGTGGAATCAGTGGGACTGTTTGTTTTCAGGGTTACCTGACGATGCTGCACCTGAAAGCTGTGGCATATTTCAGTCTGGATCAGGCCATCCTGGGTAAAACACACACACACACACACACTGACCCGACCCCTAAACCTCCCCATAACACTCAAACACACACACACTGACCCGACCCCTAAACCTACCCATCACACTCACTCACACACACACACACACACTGACCCGACCCCTAAACCTCCCCATCACACGCGGTGCATTTCTAGAAACTCATCGTGTCCGCTTGAGCGGAGTGGTGAAACTGCTCTGAATTACAGCAAAGAACACGACAAACACGCTTTCCTACGGGCAACAGAAGATCCGCTTCCTGAAGGAATAAAATCTGAGGGAATAGCGCGCAGCACACTAATATGAAGCACACGTGACGTATTCTTAGGGTGGTGCTAAGCGCTAGGTGTTCCCATAGCGATATTCGCCTGTGAAAGGGAACTTTATGCATTTTTACATTTTTAATAAAACACTGTTTAGTGTTTTTAAAGCCATTTGAAATACGAGGAGTCAGGAAATATCCTCATGAATCACGTGTCATTATACACATTTCTGCCCTCATAAATCACAAAACACACACAAAACACACACACACACACACACACACACACACACACACACACACACACCTGTTCCACAGCAGAATAACTAACCTGAGCCCTGTGTGTGTAGGTGATGATAACCTCTCGGCCTACACCAGTCCTCTGCTCGCGGATCTCATCGAAGGAGCCATTAAACAAGTGTGTGTCTTACACTCTCTTCCCTCAGTGTGTGTAAACCTGAACAGCAGGAAGTGCGGTGTGTGTGTGGTCATGTGTTTGAGAGGAGTTTGTGTTGCAGGTTGAGCATCCGAAACACACGGGCCAGTCGATCCTGTCTCTGGTGCAGCGTCAGGGCAGCTGGAGGAACATGTGAGGAACCAGTGTGTGTGTGTGTGTGTGTGTGTGTGTGTGTGTGTCTCTGGTGCAGCGTCAGGGCAGCTGGAGGAACATGTGAGGAACCAGTGTGTGTGTGTGTGTGTGTGTGTGTGTGTGTGTGTGTGTGTGTCTCTGGTGCAGCGTCAGGGCAGCTGGAGGAACATGTGAGGAACCAGTGTGTGTGTGTGTGTGTGTGTGTGTGTGTGTGTGTGTGTCTCTGGTGCAGCGTCAGGGCAGCTGGAGGAACATGTGAGGAACCAGTGTGTGTGTGTGTGTGTGTGTGTGTGTCTCTGGTGCAGCGTCAGGGCAGCTGGAGGAACATGTGAGGAACCAGTGTGTGTGTGTGTGTGTGTGTGTGTGTGTGTGTGTGTCTCTGGTGCAGCGTCAGGGCAGCTGGAGGAACATGTGAGGAACCAGTGTGTGTGTGTGTGTGTGTGTGTGTGTGTGTGTGTCTCTGGTGCAGCGTCAGGGCAGCTGGAGGAACATGTGAGGAACCAGTGTGTGTGTGTGTGTGTGTGTGTGTGTGTGTGTGTGTGTGTGTCTCTGGTGCAGCGTCAGGGCAGCTGGAGGAACATGTGAGGAACCAGTGTGTGTGTGTGTGTGTGTGTGTGTGTGTGTGTGTGTGTCTCTGGTGCAGCGTCAGGGCAGCTGGAGGAACATGTGAGGAACCAGTGTGTGTGTGTGTGTGTGTGTGTGTGTGTGTGTGTGTGTGTGTGTGTGTCTCTGGTGCAGCGTCAGGGCAGCTGGAGGAACATGTGAGGAACCAGTGTGTGTGTGTGTGTGTGTGTGTGTGTGTGTGTGTCTCTGGTGCAGCGTCAGGGCAGCTGGAGGAACATGTGAGGAACCAGTGTGTGTGTGTGTGTGTGTGTGAGTGTGTGTGTGTGTGTGTGTGTGCGTGTGTGTGTGTGTCTCTGGTGCAGCGTCAGGGCAGCTGGAGGAACATGTGAGGAACCAGTGTGTGTGTGTGTGTGTGTGTGTGTGTGTGTGTCTCTGGTGCAGCGTCAGGGCAGCTGGAGGAACATGTGAGGAACCAGTGTGTGTGTGTGTGTGTGTGTGTGTGTGTGTGTGTGTGTGTGTGTGTGTGTCTCTGGTGCAGCGTCAGGGCAGCTGGAGGAACATGTGAGGAACCAGTGTGTGTGTGTGTGTGTGTGTGTGTGTGTGTGTGTGTGTGTGTGTGTGTCTCTGGTGCAGCGTCAGGGCAGCTGGAGGAACATGTGAGGAACCAGTGTGTGTGTGTGTGTGTGTGTGTTTGTGTGTGTGTTTGTGTTCTGCTGATGTGTGTTAATGAGTGTGTTCTCCTGATGTGTGTGTGTGTGTGTGTGTGTGTGTGTGTGTTCTGCTGATGTGTGTTAATGAGTGTGTTCTCCTGATGTGTGTGTGTGTGTGTGTGTGTGTGTGTGTGTGTTCTGCTGATGTGTGTTAATGAGTGTGTTCTCCTGATGTGTGTGTGTGTGTGTGTGTGTGTGTTCTGCTGATGTGTGTTAATGAGTGTGTTCTCCTGATGTGTGTGTGTGTGTGTGTGTGTGTGTGTGTGTGTGTGTGTTCTGCTGATGTGTGTTAATGAGTGTGTTCTCCTGGTGTGTGTGTGTGTGTGTGTGTGTGTGTGTGTGTGTGTGCTGCAGAGTGAAGCCCTTGTATCTGAACAGCGGCGCCTACAGCTTCACTGCGTTCGGGGGAGTTCCTGCCATGCAGCTTCATTTCAACGAGGTACAATTAATGTGTTTAGTGTCTATTAAAGCTGGTCAGAATTGGTCATTCTGGTTTAAATGATTGTCCAGAGCCGCTGAAGAGTCACGTGACTCCGGCTACTTCTCCTGTTCACCTGTTTCTTCAGCATCAAATCATCATATGTGGCCCTGGACCACAAAACCAGTCTCGACTCGCACGGGTTTATCTGTGGACAACAGCCAACAATACACTGTATGGGTCAAAATTATTGATTTTTCTTTTATGCCAAAAATCATTAGGATATTAAGTAAAGATTATCCATGAAGATATTTAGTAAATTCCTACTGTATATACATTAAAATTATTTTTGTGAGTGAATGCAGCACAATCAAGGACTTCATTTGCACAACTTTAAAGGAGATTTTCTCAGTGTTTGATTTTTTTTTGCTCCCTCAGATTCCAGATTCTCAATAGTTGTATCAGCCAAATATTGTCCTCTCCTAACACACCACACATCAGTGGAAGCTTTCAGATCATATATACATCTCAATTTCAGAAAATTGACCCTTAGACTGGTTTTGTGGTCCAGGGTCACATATCAGAATGAATGTGCATATAAATGGGTGGAAACAGATTAATAATAATCATACATGTTTCTTGAGCATCAAATCATCATATTAGAGTGATTTCTGAAGGATCATGTGACACTGAAGACTGGAGTAATTATGCTGAACATTCAGCTTTGATCACAGGAATAAATTTAGTGACAACATTGCAATAATATTTCACTATTTTTACTGTATTTAATCAGATTAATGCAGCTTTGGTGAGCAGAAGAGACGTTACCCCTGTGCATCGATAAAACAAAGTTTCACACAGGTCCACAGAGGACAGAAATGTCCGTGTCAGAAAACTGTCATTTGAAGCTTGGGAACGCAGACTTAAGTTTGGCCTCATTTTAAAGAAGATTGGCAGATTATTGTTTAAGTAAAAAAGTTTAAGAAGTAAAACCAAAAAAAAAGTTTTATAGGTTTAAGTTTATGAAAATGATTTCTGAACATTATTTTATATAAAATTTATATTTTATGAAACATGTTGAACTGTATTTTTCATCAGATGAATGCATGAACATGAGTGTGGTGTGTGTGTGTGTGTGTGTGTGTGTGTGTGTTCAGGACGCGCGCTCGTACCCGTTCGTGAACACTCATCTGGACAGCGTGGGGCGTCTGCAGGAGCTTCTTCAGGGTCGTCTGGGTTCAGTGGGTCGAGCCGTCGCTGAGCTCGTGGGTCTGATGGCGCTGAAACTTTCCCACGATCACATTCTCCCGCTGGACGTCACGTGTTACGGCAGCTCCGCTCAGCAGCTCAGCGCTACGCTAAACCAGCACGCCGCGCAGCTACAGGTGCACACACACACCTTCAGAGGAACACACCACACCAAGATGATGCAGCAAACATTCACTAAATCACAAACACACTGACGTACGTTACTGGAAACTTTAGAAGCTTCTTTACGCCACTGCACACTTTAAAAAAAAATGTAATTGCATCTATTTATCTCACAATTCAGATATTTTTTTCAGAGTCTGAGTCTATAAACTTGCAATTCTGACTTTTTTTCTTCTTAATTCTAAAACAATTCTACAAATTCTAAGAAAAAAAGTCAGAATTGTGAGAGAAAAGTCTCTACATTATTTTTTTAATTAAGTGGCAGAAACAAGCTCTCATAGATAAAATTAAGAAGAAACTAAATTATGTTTGTCTTATGTCTCATAACGTCCTTTTACTGATTTTACCATAAATTATATTGTAATTCACAGTTTAAAAACATGAATTTTACGGTAAAATTTTAGTTTTCACCCTGTATGTTAAGGTAACTTAGTTAACGTGTGTTTACTGTAGCATTTGTACAGTATTTTTCAAATATTACACACATTTTTACAGTGAGCACACACCACAGACTTGTATTGTTCCTATAACCCTCATGCTGAAGTGAGCGTGCGCTGAGAAAGCTTCAGTGTTTCAGCTGATGTGTCTCTGCCAGTCTCGAGGTTTGTCTGCGCAGTGGGTCTTCAGCGCTCGAGGGGACTTCAGCAGAGCGGCCAGGAACCTGCACGAGGCCATCCAGAACAGCGACGTCCAGGACGAGAGACTGGCCAGACTCTACAACACGCGCATCATGAGGGTGAGTGCACTGAAAAACAATAGTTTACTCCTAATTAATTTAGTATTAATTTGTGTCATTACATTGTTTAGACGAGCATAAGAATTTTTTTATTTTTTAAGTAATATTTTATTCATATGTTATGCTATGTCTTCTGTAGAGTATGGAAGCTTCTTTCCGCCACAGAATAAAACATTTTAAAAGATAATTGTGACTTTTTATCTCACAATTGTGAGTTTACATCTCGCAATACTGACTGATATAAAGTCAGAATTGCGTGAAATAAAGTCGCAATTGCGTATTATAAAGTCAGAATTGCGAGATATAAAGTCAGAATTGCGGGAAATAAAGTCGCAATTGTGTGAAATAAAGTCGCAATTGCGTGATATAAAGTCAGAATTGCGAGATATAAAGTCAGAATTGCGTGAAATAAAGTCGCAATTGCGTATTATAAAGTCAGAATTGCAAGATATAAAGTCAGAATTGCGTGATATAAAGTCAGAATTGCGAGATATAAAGTCAGAATTGTGTGATATAAAGTCAGAATTGCGAGATATAAAGTCAGAATTGCATGAAATAAAGTCAGAATTGCGAGATATAAAGTCAGAATTGCGAGATATAAAGTCAGAATTGCGTGATATAAAGTCAGAATTGCGTGATATAAAGTCAGAATTGCGTGAAATAAAGTTGCAATTGCGTGATATAAAGATATAAAGTCAGAATTGCGTGATATAAAGTCAGAATTGCGAGATATAAAGTCAGAATTGCATGAAATAAAGTCAGAATTGCGAGATATAAAGTCAGAATTGCGAGATATAAAGTCAGAATTGCGTGATATAAAGTCAGAATTGCGTGATATAAAGTCAGAATTGCGTGAAATAAAGTCGCAATTGCGTGATATAAAGATATAAAGTCAGAATTGCGTGATATAAAGTCAGAATTGCGAGATATAAAGTCAGAATTGCGTGAAATAAAGTCGCAATTGCGTGAAATAAAGTCGCAATTGCGTGATATAAAGATATAAAGTCAGAATTGCGAGATATAAAGTCAGAATTGCGTGATATAAAGTCAGAATTGCGTGATATAAAGTCAGAATTGCGAGATATAAAGTCAGAATTGCGAGATATGAAGTCAGAATTGTGAGATATAAAGTCAGAATTGCGAGATATGAAGTCAGAATTGTGTGATTTAAAGTCAGAATTGCGAGATATAAAGTCAGAATTGCATGAAATAAAGTCAGAATTGCGTGATATAAAGTCAGAATTGCGAGATATAAAGTCAGAATTGCGTGATATAAAGTCAGAATTGCGTGAAATAAAGTCAGAATTGCGAGAAATAAAGTCGCAATTGCGTGATATAAAGATATAAAGTCAGAATTGCGTGATATAAAGTCAGAATTGCGAGATATAAAGTCAGAATTGCGTGAAATAAAGTCGCAATTGCGTGATATAAAGATATAAAGTCAGAATTGCGTGATATAAAGTCAGAATTGCAGGATATAAAGTCAGAATTGCGTGAAATAGTCGCAATTGCGTGAAATAAAGTCGCAATTGCGTGATATAAAGATATAAAGTCAGAATTGCGAAATATAAAGTCAGAATTGCGTGATATAAAGTCAGAATTGCGAGATATAAAGTCAGAATTGCGTGAAATAAAGTCGCAATTGTGTGAAATAAAGTCGCAATTGCGTGATATAAAGATATAAAATCAGAACTGCGAGATATAAAGTCAGAATTGAGAGATATAAAGTCAGAATTGCGTGATATAAAGTCAGAATTGCGTGAAATAAAGTCGCAATTGCGTGATATAAAGATATAAAGTCGCAATTGCGTGATATAAAGTCAGAATTGCGAGATATAAAGTCTGAATTGCGTGAAATAAAGTCGCAATTGCGTGAAATAGTCGCAATTGCATGAAATAAAGTCGCAATTGCGTGATATATAGATATAAAGTCAGAATTGCGAGATATAAAGTCAGAATTGCGTGATATAAAGTCAGAATTGCGAGATATAAAGTCAGAATTGCGTGAAATAAAGTCGCAATTGTGTGAAATAAAGTCGCAATTGCGTGATATAAAGATATAAAATCAGAACTGCGAGATATAAAGTCAGAATTGCGAGATATAAAGTCAGAATTGCGTGATATAAAGTCAGAATTGCGAGATATAAAGTCAGAATTGCGTGAAATAAAGTCGCAATTGTGTGAAATAAAGTCGCAATTGCGTGATATAAAGATATAAAATCAGAACTGCGAGATATAAAGTCAGAATTGCGAGATATAAAGTCAGAATTGCGTGATATAAAGTCAGAATTGCGTGAAATAAAGTCGCAATTGCGTGATATAAAGATATAAAGTCGCAATTGCGTGATATAAAGTCAGAATTGCGAGATATAAAGTCTGAATTGCGTGAAATAAAGTCGCAATTGCGTGAAATAAAGTCGCAATTGCGTGAAATAAAGTCGCAATTGCGTGATATATAGATATAAAGTCAGAATTGGGAGATATAAAGTCAGAATTGCGTGATATAAAGTCAGAATTGGGAGATATAAAGTCAGAATTGCGAGATATAAAGTCAGAATTTCGTGATATAAAGTCACAATTGCGTGTTATAAAGTCAGAATTGCGAGATATAAAGTCAGAATTGCGAGATATAAAGTCAGAATTGCGTCTTATAAAGGGTCCGTGTACTTTTGCGTCCATTCCTTTTTCCTTTTTTAACTCGTAATTGAAAAACGAAAAACATGCTTTCTTCTTTATTCGTTTTTAGACTGGTGAAAAAATATTCACTTACAAACTTATTTTCCTTAGGCTTTATACAATGCTTATATAATTGAAAATCAAATAATTGACATACAACTTTTTTTTTCCGTTTTACAACAATGCAAAATTTTATTTCTGCATTTTATTTGCTCATTTCATGGTATGGTCGATGTATTGTCCGGAGGGCTCGTCCAACCAGACTTTCTGCGGCTCGAATTCCCTTTGCTGCCAATTAACCGGTCATCAACTTACGAGGTTGGTCCTGCCTGTAGAGTGGTGAAACAAATTAACTGGAACACAATGGCCTGGTTTCACAGACAGGGCTTAGAATAAGCCAAGATTAGGCCTTAGTTCAATTAGGACATGTAAGTAGCTTTTTTAAACGTGCCTTTGAGAAAGAAAGAAAAAAAAAAAGGTGTACATCTTGAGACAAAATATCTCAAGTCTCTATCTGACTTAATTTAAGATATCTCAGTGCAAGTTTCTTTCAGTTAAAACATGCATTTTAATCTGGGACTATCTTAAGCCTTATCTGTGAAACCGGGGGTATATGGACTACAACAGACAAGCCTAGTTCTCAGCGGAGTTGGTTCAATCAGTGTTTTTAAGCAGAGGCAGATCTTTGAATGCTACCGCATTTAACTGTCATTGTGAACAAAATAATATGCGAGATACCAACGTCTGCGTGCTCTACGGTGTAATCAGATTTGTTTAAATCTGCCACCCAGCAGTGTATGTTGTTTAAGCCATCTTCCGAGTCAAATACACATTAATGATCATTATTCACGTTTAATTTTTATTTTATTTTTCGCGCTAAAAATTAGATTTTTGCAATTTATAAGACTCAAAGCAGAAACATTAAAATGCATACCCATGGCTATCTCATGAGAAAAATATGTCGCAAAAGCACAGCATCAACTGCTGATATACAGTAAGCTATAGGCCTATATAGGCTATTTCTAACTTCTGGATAATGATTTTATGTAATTAATTAATTCAATTCATGAGAGTTGCATTTGGTAGGGACATGTCACACCTGAAAATGACAATGACTACCGTGATGCATACAGCTTTGTCGAGATAACACCACAAGTCACATAGCCTATATTATAGGCCTACTCACAAATTCTTAAACTGTGCCCTCGGTTTAACAAATCGTGGCCACGGATTAATAAACCGTACCCACGAGTTCCTAATCCGCGCTCTCAGATTTATAAAGCGTGCCTTCCGTTTTTGCAATCTGTACCACAATTTCATAAACCGTGCCCACACTTTCACAATCCGTTCCCACGGGTTTGTAAACTGTACTCAAGATTTGTGGCCCTTCCCCCAGTCTGTGCCGGCTGATTCAACCAGGCCACCTGTTTAGGTGCGGGATGCATATTGCATTGTGTTTAAACTTATTTTTTTAAAATGGATAATTTCGTGAATTTTCTAAAAAACGACATTTACTTGTATCTTTAAAGTCCATTTTTTGGGAGGAACAAGCTCAGTATGCCTATAATAGAATCAACAAAAAAAGACTTCACATATAAAAAAGAAATATAACACAAACACATTTCCAAAACTGTAAAAGCTTAGGTTATAAACATAAATCATAAATCATTTTATGATAAACATATTACTGTCTTAAGTCAACTCATTTATAGTTATAAACGCAAATAATAATAATTATTATCATTATTATTAGGCTATTACATTTAGGCTACATATTTGAAGACGCTTTTATCCAAAAAAGGAACAAAGCAATTTGTCAAATGTCAGTAGGTTAGAAAATAATAATACAGGGCTAAGATTATCACAAATAAACACAAGATTTTGACGCATATCCTTGGGTTTGTGCGGAGTGTGGAGCGCACGGAGGCGCCGGCGCGAACTCTTGCATTTTCCTATCAACAGTGGAAACAACTTAAAATACTCTATCATTTCTGGTCATACAGAAAAGAATAATACATCATTCGCAACTAATTTTATTTATGTGAACTCACAATAACAAGAAAACATTGTGCTTTTGTAAAATAAAAGAAAACAATCAGACGTGCATTCATGATCTCCGTGAACTGGAGCGGGCCTCAAAAATGAACTGAAACAAAAGATAGCCTATACCTATATAAAGCTTGAAATGTCCACTTTTAAACGAACAAATTCGAATAGAAAGCAAATACTGTCTGATTATGTAACTTTACAGCGGAGATGGAGATATATATCAATATCAATATATATATATATATATATATATATATATATATATATATATATATATATAAAAATATGTTTGCAGCTGACACTGATTTAGAAAACACTAGTTTATTAATAAACAATTAAAATGCCTCCTTATTTTTTCAGACACATTTATTATCATTAGCCTAAATCCCCTCTCTGTTCCAGATATGGCTCTCATTCAGCACTGCGGGAAAAATATAATTTCCGGGTTCTAATTTGGCCTTAGATAACCAGTAAAATCGATTTTTTTTTTTCTATATTAATTTGTGAATATTTTAAATGTTTAATAAAGGGGCAAAAAGTCATAAACAAAAATCCGAAAATACATCAATATTTATATATTTTTGCGCAGCATTTGGTGTGTACAGTTCAAATTGAAATTTTGGTGTTCAACTGCGTTTTAAAAATACAACAACCGTTCATTTTTAGTTTTTCAATTACAGGTTAAAAAAGGAAAAAGGAATGGACGCAAAAGTACACGGACCATAAAGTCAGAATTGTGAGATTAAAAAGTTGCAATTACCTTTTTTATTTTTCACTCTGTGGCGGAAACAAGCTTCCATAGTAGAGGACACCAGGACTCAGTTTAAAAAAAATAAAATAAAATACATTAATAGACATGAATAGGCAAAAACTGGTATTTAAAAAAACAAACAAACAAAAAAATATTTTTATGTTTCAGGATTTAAATACCAAACTTTGTATAAAGATGATTCTCAACTATGTTATGAAAGATATAACAAAATTATTTGATATACCATTTTGCTTTATGCAATATGTGTGTGTTAAATGGCCACAAGCGGGTTTTCCCATTTTATACAATGTATCTATACATTGAATCTAATTTGCATTACTAATGTGTTCTTAGGGCAACATGTAATGAAAAGCGTAATAATGGGAGTAGTAATTGGCAAGATTTTCATAATAATATCTAATATTTCATAGGAATATTGAAATATAATTTCTTTCCCTATTCACTTCTTGTGTCTCCCAAAATGCCTGATAAACATGATTTAAGTCCTGGTGTATGAAATCAATGTTTTGTTTCGTTAACAGAAAGTCATATTTTGATGTGAATCCCCATAACATTTTCCTGAGATGTTTATTTATGACAACCAATTGACAAAAAATGTGTCCGATTTAAATGATAATTACAAAATATTATCATATTTCCATTAAAAGTGTTAAATTTGATTACTAAATTAATGTCAGTCAAGTCCAACGAGAGGTAGTTTTCATTGTGAAACTTCCAAACATTTGGTATCTCTGAAAAGCCCTGATGTGCTCTTTACAGGACACCCATGATGTGTGACGTGACATGTATGATGTCAGAGAAATTCACTAAAATATAATGAATAAAACATGCTTTTCTTACTTAGTATTTTCAGTCCAGTTTCCAGTCCAAATATCTAAAAAAGTTTAAATCAAGATGCATTTACTAGATGAGTAAAATGACATGATATCAAGTCCTGTTTTCCGGGGGAATTAATCAAAATGAAGTGAGTTGATGCTTAAAACAAGCAAAATGATCTGCCAATGGGGAGAAAAATAATCTTAATTCAAACAGAAACAACATTATTTTTCTGACCCCATTGGCAGATCATTTTGCAAAAACTCACTTAATTTTTATTTATTTCCCCAGAAAACAAGACTTAAT
Organism: Vimba vimba; assembly: GCA_022828995.1. Taxonomy (NCBI): domain Eukaryota; kingdom Metazoa; phylum Chordata; class Actinopteri; order Cypriniformes; family Leuciscidae; genus Vimba; species Vimba vimba. The sequence goes on along the minus strand of CM040837.1, from coordinate 34,322,108 downwards.
ATCTTATATTATTTTACTACTTTAGTAAATGCATCTTGATTTAAGAAATGTTGATATTTGGACTGGAAACAAGACAAAAACACTGAGTAAGAAAAGTGCAGAAGTCCTGGGTCCCAGGAGTCATTCCGAACAGAGTACTGCGTTTCACTGTAGTTTAAGCACGTTAGATGTGGACTCAAAACGCGTGTTTATTGCACACAGGTGGAATACTACTTCCTGTCGCAGTACGTTTCTGTGGTGGAGACGCCGTTCCGTCACGTGTTTCACGGGCGTGGCGATCACACTCTGAGTGCGCTGGCGGATCATCTCTCGCTCCTGCACTCGGACCCGCAGATGTTCGACGAGGCCCGTTTCCGCCGCCAGCTAGCGCTCTTCACCTGGACGCTACAGGGCGCCGCTAACGCGCTTAGCGGAGACGTCTGGAACATAGACAACCCTCTCTAGAGCTCCACATGAGCGTTAGCGTTTGCATTTATTTATCCAGCCGACCCAGAACAGTCACTCTCATTTCAGGGATATTCTACAACGCTTAATGTGGCTTAAAGGTGACATATTCCATATTCCACCTCCACTCACTCACTCAGCTCAGAGATCCACTGGTTGTCGATCACACGTTGATCTGATTGGTTACAAGGTAGTTTGTGACGTCAGAAACACCAGCGATTTCAAAGCGTGTTTTTGAGACTGTCTTTGGTTCACTGCAGTTTTAAGGAGGAAATACTCAGCAATGGAGTCGACTTATGAATTTACACATGCTTTGTCTTAAAGCATATTAAAAACACCACATAGACACATAAACAACATTAAAAGCTTGATTTTCACGTTTTTCACATTTCAAGTTTATGATCATTTTAAGATATATATATGAATTAGCTTACTCAAATATTTTAATTTGAGAGCAATTAAAATGAGTACAAAATAAAAATCTGCTTACTTAAACTTTATATATCTTAACTTAACTTGATGTAACTAATTACCTCAAACTTTTTTGAGTTTTGCCAACTTATTTGGGTTTACAGTGTAGCAATACAAGTGGAAAGACAATCATTTTACGTTATGCTTTTTCTCCCCCTTAGAAACAGGCTGAATGTACCAGGACACAAGAACAAATTTAGTTTAATATAAACTATATATTAACAGACAAGGGCCCAGAATATGAACACAAAGCGCTAAATTGCATGTTAAACAGTTTTTTCACAGGAATAATAGACATTAATACCTCATTACGGTGATATTAAGACCAAATTCGATAAATAGCTTATTAATAAAACATACAAAATACAAGCAAAGCACAAAATTTCACGTTTAGCGTTTTAGAATATCCCGAATTTGATTGCATCACTTCTGGTTCAGAGTGTATTTTCATATCTGCTCAACAACTGTGATTTACTAATATGTTATTTTCCATCTCTTCTGGTGATCTTCTCAGTTATCTAAGCGACCACTGGATATCTCCTTGTAATTTACTTTGTTAATTAACAGTTATAATTGAGAAGAGATTCTTTTTTTATTACCGAGTGATAATGAGACTTTTTATGAATGTGAGCGGTAATTATCGGGAGCAGTGACTCTCATAATTATGACAGTCATACTGTCGTCCAATCAAAAAGCAGCATCTGCTTTCAATTTACTCTATGATGTCACATGACCCCGCCCTCAGGCTGTGACATCATTGTTGTCACGCCATGTCGTCATTACCGTAATTGTGATATTCCAACTTGTAAAAAGCACGTCCTTATAGTACTCGTAATTGCAACTTGTAAACTTCAACTTGTATCACATGACCGCTGTTGCCATAGGATTGGATAAATTGTCACTTGTTGTCATCTCGAAATTACGGTAATTACGACATGGAGTGAACGCAGTATTTTACCTGTAGATCAGGTGCATCTCATGTTAAAATCTTCAGTCTGGATTGATGTGTTGAGCAACTGATCTACTGTACTGATCATTGATTAGATTCTGAAGGGATTTACAACATATGCTGTATAGTGCATTTCAATAAACATGTTTTTTTCTGTCTCTCAAATACCAGTTTTATTATTTTTTTCAAAAACATTTACAACATCTTCAAAGGAATACATGGTTGTGCCACTATTGCTGTAACTAACAGGCATATTTGACCAAAACAAACGGACCAAACTGCAACTTTGAGAGAAGTTATAGTTTAGTTCTAAATTCTTAAAGTAGTCTTAACGTATTTTATAATGAACACAAAATCAGAGAGCAATCTGATGAAACGAGGCACATGCGCAAACAACTCTGAGCAGCGCGGGAGTGCGCGCAGAGAGAGACAGAAGAGTTTCTGAGGTAAGTAGACACGTTTACTTCATGACAAATTAAATGACTTATTTAGTCAAAACATGTCTAATTTAATTTTAAAATAGTCACGTTTTGAATAAAGAATTATGAAAATATGTTTTAACTCTAAATAAACGTAATTTGTCATGTAACAGCCGTTAAAACATTCAGGGTAATGGTGTGGTGAACTTCAATATTTTTCTTTGTGGCTCAAATACCAGTTTTATAGATTTTTCAAACATATCTACAACATCATGATCAAAGGAATAAACTGCATATTATGGATAATTAAATGGATAATAACAGCCATTTGCTGGTTTTACCCAAACGAACAGACCACTGCAACTCTGAAAGAAGTTTAGCTGTAAATTCCTAAAGTAATATCAGCGTATTTTAGTCAGAATAAACACAAAACAAGAACAGTCTGATGAAACGTTTTATTTACATTTAAAAAGAAACCGTTGGAACGGGCGCACAAGGCGCATGCGCAAACAGCGCCTCGAGGCTCGAGCAAGCAAGGAGAGGAGTTTCTGAGGTAAGAAATATTTGCTTCACGCTTAATTAAACTAGTATTTTTATATAATCAAATAATGCCTAATTTGATTCTAAATTAATGACGTTTTGGATAAATAACTTTATTATGAAATAGCCGTTAAAATATCACTGTAGTGCCGTGTTTAATTTCTGACAGGAATGAAAACGAGTGTGAGGGAAAAGTTCAGTTTGTTCAACGCGGTAATTGTTTAGCTAAACTTTCATTTGACAAAATGTCTATAAAACAGCTTTGAAAGTTTGAGTTTTGTGAGTTTTGAAAATTAAATGTGATATTAGACCATTGTGCTGTGTGTGCCAATGTCCACAGACTCGTTTTCATCCGCATAAAAATTAAATATGACTTATTCCCTGACTAT
>CM040837.1:34286396-34313896 GCA_022828995.1 Vimba vimba | reverse complement strand
ACAATCTTTTTTTGATTGTGTTTGTGCTGCATTTCTTTAAAATAAATGCCACTTGTTTTGGTATTTGTATATATAATTCAAAAACATAATTTTGGCACCATTGCATATATTTGTAGGTCCTTTAAAGAGGTCATGACATGGGTTAATATATATATTTTAGTATGTTCCTTGAGGTTCACTTATAGTAATTATTTTCAACCCTCTGTCTGAAATGATCAGGTTTAAAGGCTCCTTTAAGGCTTCGGTAAACGCCCACTGTTACGATTGGCTAACGTCACTGCATAGAAAACATATCAACACACACTCGCTATTGAAAACATTATCCAAATAATCCATAAGCATTATAAAATCATTTAATAAAGTCACCCACTATAAAAACAGGCCATTTTTGGGGCTTGATTAAACAAATGCAGGATGTTTTAATGGTATAAAGACCTCTTATATGTCAAAAGATCGAGGCAAATTTGATTTCTCATGTCATGACTCCTTTAATTTGACAATATTTTAATAACATTTTAACCTTCCCCAGTTGATTTAAATGCTTATGCTGATGTTCTTTAGAAGTATAAATATTACATGACATCTTTCAATCAATATAAGATCGTCACATTGATCTTGTTTAAAATTCCATCACTTTTTCGTCAATATAGTAAACAAACTAAAGCAGAAAAAGCTGAAATACAGAATTTATTTCCAATGAGTTGCATATGTTTATTTTTGCAATAATTTTAAATGAGTTTGCAGCACATATCAAGCTCACAAAAAAAAAGAAAATCACCATTAATGATGTTATTTTTAAGATTATCTCTTTGATTTTCATTGTAAAGTGCTAAATTTACAGTTATAGGGTACTCTACAACATTTTTGCATAGCAATAATTAAAATTATATTTTTAAATGTGCTTAATTGTAACTGGTTAAATGGTTTCTTTATGCAAAATATGATTTCGGAACGGGGGGAAATTATGATAAATATGATTTTTGCACTTTCTCACATTGTCACCTGTGCACTTTTCAGATCTGTTGGAAATAATCCATAATGATGAAGAAAGTTGGATTGTAAGTAAACTCAGTGTGCATGTATCATATATTATTATAATGATAAAACTTGCCACAAAAGTAAATGTAAGTGTTAATTACGAAATAATATGTTCTAAATGATATATATATATTTATCTCAGAAAAGTGAAGGTTATATAGACTTTAAATTACGTTAATTTGGCTTGATTGAATCTTCATAAACCATTACTCGAATCTCTCACTTGGTGCAGATGAAGTTGTTTGTCTCAGTTTCAGGAAGGCTGATCCAGTGCTGGTTGCTGGTGTGAATGGCTCCGGATCTCACTGCCGTAATGCAGTCCTCCTCCCCGGTGCCGTGACCCTGAGCCCACTGCTCATAGCACAGGGTGTGACCATTGACCCATAACCAGAGGCCGAGCACGCAGGAGTGACGGAGACCCAGCCACACGTGAGCGGTGGAGGCCATCGAGGTCACGTTCTTCACCCGAAGCTGGATCTCCTCAGAGTCCACCGACACCAGGTCCATGTCTTCATCTCTGCAGTATCTCAGAGCTCCTGTCCACGTCAGATTCTGTCTGATCAGAACCAGTTTATCTGGAAAACAAACAGATCAAGAAACAGCAACACTTTAGATTAGATTAGGGTCCAGTTCTCACTATTAACTATTAACTGTGACTTTTGTTTCTATATACTCATATTTACTGGTTATTAATAGTTAGTAAGGTAATTGTAACCACCGTTTTTTGAAATAGGGCTTATTCACCTTCTTTCCTACATTTAGATAGGTGGGCAAATGCATTTTTGTCTCAGTGCATGCATTGTTTTAGTTTGACAGGGTTGGCGATAGCTTAGCTTAGCACAATGAATGGAATCCTTTGTTGCCAGCTAGCATGTCCTGAGTAAAAGTGCTAAAAAAAATAAAAAAAACCACCTAATTACTTCTTGTGGCCTGCGCATTCACAACAAGTACAAATAGCGATGCAGATTAACACTAGGCTATTTTCTAGGCAGATATTGACTTGGGACTATATTAGGGGGAAGCACAGGCGAAGCACAGCTACTTGGGCGCAGAGATATCACGCAACACATGAAATCCCACGACTTCCGTCAACATACCGGCGTGCAACGCACCAAAAAACGGAAGAAGAACAACAAGCGTGACCTGCACCGAGTGCCTTCGCTTTTGGATTGTTTATTTTGAGAAGTTACAGCTACAGTTACAGCAAACATGGTAATTACCTGCGTAGCAAAAGGTTGTGAGAACAAGCAAAGGACATACACAAATGTAATGTTTCACAGAATTCCATCGAATGTGGAACTGAGAAATAAATAGCTAGCTGCTCTGGATATCTGTACTTCAACGCCTCTCTACAAAATTAAACAGTATCGTGTTTGCGAAGAGCATTTTGCACTGGAGGACTAAGTTACTTTGAAAAAATGGAATATGGGTCCAGAAAGACGGTGCTAAGTCTGAAAGATACGGGCGTCCCATCCATTTTCAAAGCACAGGCAGAACAAAGTGCACATGTAAGTTGTCTTTTATTACTCTTCCTTATGTTAATCTGTGTCTTTATTCGGTTGTAAGATAGATGCTGAGAAGCTGTATATAGACTACGGTTCAAATAACGTTAGCCTCCTCTAGTATAACCTCTTGTTGAATTCAACCTGTTTAGCATGAACAACCAAGCTACTATTCACGCCGGTATGTTGACGGAAGTCGTGGGATTTCATGTGTTGTGTGATATCTCTGCACCCAAGTAGCAGTGCTTCGCCTGTGCTTCCCCCTAATATAGTCCCAAGTCAATATCTGCCTAGGAAATAGCCTAGTGTTAATCTGCATCGCTATTTGTACTCGTTGTGAATACGCAGGCCACAATAAGTAATTAGGTGTTTTTTTTATTTTTTTTTAGCATTTTACTCAGGACATGCTAGCTGGCAACAAAGGATTCCATTCATTGTGCTAAGCTAAGCTAGCGCCGACCCTGTCAAACTAAAACAATGCATGCACTGAGACAAAAATGCATTTGCCCACCTATCTAAATGTAGGAAAGAATGTGAATAAGCCCTATTTCAAAAAACGGTGGAGTGTTCCTTTAAGTTTAGGTATTGAGTAGGATCAAGGGATGTCAAGTCAAGTCATCTTTATTTATAAAGCGCTTATGCAGTGAATATTCTAGTAATATGCATGATCATAAGCTGCTAGTTTATAGTAAGAATTAGACCCTAAACTAAAGTGTTGCCACAAAAACATTAAACATTTTTAGTTAAACAATCCTCCCAGAAATGTAAATTCTGTCATTGTTTACTTGCACTCGTATCGTTCCAAACCCATAAGACTTTCGTTCATCTTCAAAATGCAAGTTTATCTCTTCACACTCCACTCGATTCATATGGATTTGTTTGGAAATATCCACTATAATTAATAACCCAGTCAGAAATGTGTGATTAGTGTTGGGTTAAAGTTGTAGTGCACTCGTTCTGATTAGAGTTTCTGTTTCACATGTATAGTTGCCTTTGTTCAGATGATTGTGTGTGTGAGAGCGTCTCCTTACCGTCATAACACACAAAGGGAAAAGATCCTGTACAAGGATCATCCACCCATTGTCCTTGGTGGCCTTTACCAATCGCGGTGCAGATATTATCTCTTCCAGAGTCGCTGTTGTGTTCATTAGTGTACCAGTGTGTGAATGTGGAGGTGCTGTTATCTGACCAAACCCAGAATCTGTTCAGACCGATCCAGGCCGATTTATCAGCTGGAGTTAGGTTGTGTTTTATGATGTTCTTAATCTTATCATTCTCACTCTCATTCCTCACACTGGCCAGATCTGTGTGATACTGTCTACAATAACTCTGAGCTTCAGTCCAATTCATCCGCTTCTGTTCACCAATGAATCCTTTACTGCTGGCTTTAAAAGAAAAAGACATTTGTCTAATATTGTGAAATGTAAGAGAAATAAACTAAATATTTAAAGACAAAGAAACAAGAACATAAAGGACAAAAAGACAAATTCACTCAATGCAATTATGGTTCATCATTCAAAACTAAAAGTGTTTTATTAGTATTGTAAATGAAAATACTCAATATGGTCTTTTAACACATTTCAGTGTGTTGTGATCTTACAGCTGAACTCACCATTATAGCAGATGAATTGCTTCGTTAAACTACAGGCTATATCATGCCATTTTCCATCAGCCTTCATAAAAGCACAGTCTCCATCTCCTTGTGGTTGTGCTGGTGCTGATGTTGTTTCCCAGTTCGTGTACTGAGACTCGTTTGCTGTGTTGAACGTGGGGTCATTCAGAGACCATATCCATGTTTTCTTCAGCCCAATCCAGACACGTTCAGCACCAGGGTTCACACTCTTTATGACCCGCTCTGTGTCGCTCTGATCTTGTGTGTCGGTGATTGTGGCCAGATCTGTGTATTTCTCTCTGCAGTGTTTCTGAGCTTCAGTCCAACTCTTTCTCTCATTCACAAAGTGATACTGACGCAAAGCGCCTGCAGACAAACTGACCACGGCTGAGAAGAGAGAATTCACACAGATCTCAAGACTCACATCTCTACTTCTGATCGATGACAGACATTTATGGAAGTAAAAATAATGACAAATGTTTTTGAAACAAAAAAGCTTGTTGAATTGCACTACTTGAAGAAGATATGCATTGCATTAGCCTAGCCCTGCTTGCATTTTAATGGGCTGAAATTAAACACGTTGTATATTTCAGCTGTGAATATTTCAATTCAAAATATTTCACACACATTTTCACTATTAAAAATTCAATAATCCATATTCACCTTTCAGATTTCCCTTCCAAAATGTTCATTCTGTTTAAAAATACAACCTATAATATTCAACTGCAGTTTCAGTCCATTTTATTTCGCTTTACAAATTTGCTTCCATAAATTCAGTGGTTTAAATTCGACAGAACATTCAACATTTGACATCCACTTGACATTTGTGTTCACACTCTAACTTTACAACTTTGCTGTGTGAAAGGGGCTTAGGTAAGCACATTCTAAAGAAGCTTGCAAACTTTAATGGAGATCGGACAATAGGTGGCGCTATAACTGTTAAAAAGCTTTGTAAATTGCCTGTATTGGCTGTAAATGGTCTTTCCCATTCATAATCTAAGTGGTTACATGCTTGATAAATGAAACAATACCTTTTTATGCAAGTGCTTAAAGGCCTGAAATATTTGCTGCTCACAGCTATATTTCTAATTGAATTTAAAAGCATCTAATACATTTAGGGTAAAAATGCCCCTTAATAAAAAAGTTAATTTCTGTCACTTCTGTGAACTGACCACCGCAGGGAATATGAATAGTATGAATGTGTTTGTGAGTCAGCTGTCCACAACAGGCCAAAACCAGCCACAATACCAGCACAAAAACACTCTCAGCAACACATCATCTCATTATTCTAATCGACTATATATATATTTTTTTTTTTTTTTGTTATTGTTGCACACCCCTAATGTACAGTATTATTTTTTATTTCTTCAGGTCTTAAAAAGTCTTAAATATCCTTAAGTTTGACTTTAAAAAAATGTGTAGCAGCCGTGGATGCACAAAGGGGGCTTTATTTCAAACTATTTTCATTTGCAAAATAGACCAAAAAAAAGATGCAGTTAAAATCCCTTTATATTAACTATTTATTGAACTAATAAAATCAACATCACATTTGCAGTCGTTCTGATATTCTGTTTTGCTCGTGTGATGTTGCTCACTATAAATATTAAAAACAAGAACTCAATCAGGGGCATTTCTGCGGCCATATCTCAAAGTTTAGTGGCATTTTTATTATTTTGGTGTTTTTGCCCCAAACTGCTCTTAATTTCTGCCCCGCTTCTGACAATCCAAATGTAGGCCTAATATTTTCATTTAATTTACCGGCATAGAAATAACAGCAGTTTGACCCGTTTCACAAAAACACAAAGTTCAGTCAAGTGTCCGTCTCACACAACACTAGAGCACTAGAACTAGTGAAGCTCTGCATGAAACACTCACTCACCTGAGAGCAGAAGAGACGTCAGTGTGATTCTCTCCATTCCTGAGGGAAAGACAGAAAACAGACTCAATAAACCAGCTTCATTTGCTCTGAAGTGCAACAGCTCAAGTTCGTACAGAATCCAGAACTTCAGAGCATTCCTACTTGATCATTGCTGATTAGCTTCCGCATCAATTATAAACACACATGAAGCTCCTAAAGCTGATGCGTGTCAGTTCAGTCTTACAGTACAGCTTTATGCTGCACGTTTCCACTTTAAACCCTTCAGAATTAAACTCATAGACTTTGAGATCTGGAATTGCAGTGCTGTTCTACATTGTATTACTGTAAATGCATTTTTATTATTTAAAAAAATTAATTTACCTTTATTTTTTATTTTTGCTCTTGTACACTCTTAAATATAAAGGTTCCAAAAGTTTTTTTTCTTTTTCTTTTTTTTCAGCGATCCTACAGAAGAACCTTTTCTGGTTCCTCAAAGAGCCTTTCATTCATCAGTTCTTAAAATAACCATGTTTTCTTAGTGTATAAAACATTTTAAGAATCTAAAGTACTTTTTCCGCTATAAAGAACCTTTTGTGCAATGGAAAAGATTATATGGAGGTTAAAGATTCTTCATGGATCCATCAATGTCAATAAAGAAGCTTTAGTTTTGAGTAAATAATACAACAGAGCATAATTTAATACAAAACACAGCTAAATCAGTCCTGTTGTAATGAGTGTAAAGTTAAAACAACAGCAACTGTCTTAAACTCTCTTACCTGTTGATGTTGTGATTTCTGTGCGATTGTGTGTGTGTGTGTGTGTGTGTGTGTGTTTCTCTGTCAGGACAGACTGATATAATGGATCATCTCCTCCTTTCTTGACCAAAGGCGATTTACTGACCCGTAAGTGTGTGTTGTCTATTTAATGTTGTGTGTGTGTGAGAGAGAGAGAGAGTGTGTGTGTGTGTGTGTGTAAGAGAGAGAGAGAGAGAGAGAGTGTGTGTGTGTAAGAGAAAGAGAGAGAGAGAGAGTGTGTGTGTGTGTGTGTGTGTGTGTGTGTATCTGTACTGGTTAATTTTGAGATGTTGGGCTATTTGGATTTTCATAAAGTGTTCTTTCAGTCTATTGGGGAAACAAGCACAAGTATATTTTTATTCAAGTCACCTTTATTTATAAAGCGCTTTATAAAATACAGATTATGTCAAAGTAGTGTGACAGTCATAACAGGAAAATTATGCACTGATGCAAACAGAAAACAGTGTCATCATTCAGTGTCATTTGAATTTTTCATTCACACATTAACTTTTTATTTGTATATGTTCTTTACTTATTTGATGCAGATAATAGTCATGAGTGTCCCACTGTCCCTCAGGGATGAAAGTTTACATGCGGTTTAGATTAAATTAGTGATGCGGAAACAAACACGATCTATCCAGGAAACCAGGAGCGGTTTTCAGGTAATTTGCAAAATCATGTTATTGTGAGTGTTGTGTCTCTTTATTTCTGACAAATTATGAAACGAGTTCAATTCAGCTATAAAGCAGCAATGTGATATCTGTTACGGAGACTCAGACAGGATGATAGAACTGAACCCAAAACAGTTTATTGAACAATACTGATGTTGATGGAACGGCAGCACTGAGGAGAACAGGTACAGTACATGTGCAGGGAAGTGGTGAGCATGAAATGGTGGTGTTGAGTTTTAAACTGAAGAGTTATTGTGTAAACTGAAAGTCTTTGGGTTGATGATGGAGAATATTGGAGACTGGAGAACGAAGGGTATAATAAACAACTGCTTTATTTGCATCACTGTTGCTATGATGCCACAGCAGCATTCAGTTGCAGTGAAGTGTGTCTTTGTGCAGCTTGACAAACATGCAAACATGAGACAGCAGCACATCATTTATAGTCAGATTATATTCCAGTGATCTACATGCAAAATCTTTCCAGTAAGATGATGTCAAAAGTACAGTAAATATGCATTTACTTGAGTCGCAAAATGATTTAAGATGTTAAGTCTTTTTGATCAAAATGAAGTGAGTTTATGCTTAAAACAAGAACAAATATCTGCCGATGGGGTCATAAAAATCAAAGGGAAAACAAGATTAATTTTCTGGCCGCATTGATAGATATTTGTTCTTGCTTAAAGCATAAACAAGCTTAATTTTGATGAGTATTTTTCATTAAAAAGACTTGACATTTACATTACATTTTACATTTAATCATTTAGCAGATGCTCCAAAGCGACTTGCGACCAAAAATTTGGCAGGTCATTCCTCGGGCAGGGAACAGTCCAGATGAAGGTCTGTGAAAATGATTCTGTGTTTGTTTGGGATGATCACACCTGCAAACTTGTCGCTTTTCGGCGACAATCGCCATTTTCTTGGTCAATTGGGTCATTTACATGAATCGTGTAGAACCTGCCCTTCATCTGCATGCCATGCAGGCTAAAATTGCGAAACATTATTGGATAATTCTTATAATTGACATTTCTCTGGGCCAATCGGAATCTTAGCACTTTTTCTCTTGGCCAATCGGAATCTTAGCACTTGCGTCAGAATCTTGAAGCACACAGCGTCAACTGAGCTCGCCATTGGATGAGGCGCCTGGCTACCGCGCGAGTCTGATGGAAACTCATAACGTCAAGGCAAGTCAAGTTTATTTATATAGCGCTTTTCACAATACAGATTGTATCAAAGCAGCTTCACAGTATTAAATTAAAATAATACATCAATGCTTGTTTCTAGTGGAAAACGTCCACGTTTGGTAATGCTGATCAATAGTATTGTTGATTTAATTAAATGAAATATCCCCAAATATCCCCAACGTGAAGGAATCTTATGTTAAATTCGAGGTAAGTCAAGCTTTTTGGAGCAAAAACAACAGCTATTTGTTTGCTTGATTCAATTAACGTTAGCTACCGCTTTTTTATGTGATATAATTTACAATAATATTGTATTGTCGTCATACCTATGAATTACGTTTTTTACGAAATTACAAAATCACGTTTTCTTTTACAGATAAAATACAGATACAATCTTTATTTGATTGAATCACAACACTTCCTTGAGTTCCACCCTCCGCGACACTGTCACCTTTTTTACTCTGAGGAGTTTGCAGGTCTGGATGATGCACCATAATACGCTGTTTACCTGCAGAACACAAGCTTCTGGAGACACATCGGTCTGAAGTAGTGAGTTTAGGTATAGAGGAGCAGAGCCAGTGGTTGATCTGCAGGAAAACATCAGGGCCTTGAATCTGATGCGAGCGGCTGTTGGAAACCAGTGCAAGTTTATGAGGAGAGGAGTGACGTGTGTCTCTTCGGCTCGATAAAGACACTCTTGCTGCAGCATCTGGAGCAGTCGCAGAGGTTTGACTGATGCTGGAAGGAGAGAGCATTACAATAGTCCAGCCTGGAGAGAACAAGAGCTTGGACCAAGAGTTGTGTAGCTCCGATAGGAAGGGCCTGATCATCCTAATGTTGTACTAGGCAAATCTGAAGGGCTGGGCAGTTCTAGCAATGTGGTCTGTGAAGTTCAACTGATCATCAATCTCAACTCAAGGGTTCCTGGATGGAGTTATGGATGATGAACACAGCTGAATGGAGAAGTTGTGCTGAAGTGTTGGGTTGGACGTAATCAAAAGCAGTTCTGTCTTTGGGAGGTTTAGTTGAGGGTGGTGGTCCTTCATCCAGTGAGAAATGTCTCAGGCAGGCTGAGATGCGAGCAGCTACCGTTCGGATCATCCTGCTGGAATGAGAGGCTGTGTGTCATCAGCATAGCAGTGATAGGAACATCCATGTTTCTGAATGTCAGATCCTAGTGAGGACATGTAGATGGAGAAGAGAAGCGGTCCCAGCACTGAGCCCTGAGGCACTCCAGTAGCTACACTGCAAAAAAAAAAAATGCTTTTCTTTCTTTGTATTTTTGTCTTGTTTTCAGTCCAAATATCTAAAAATTCTTAAATCAAGATGCATTTACTACATGAGTAAAATATTATAATATTTTATGTCCTTTTTTCCAGGGGAATTAATCAAAATGAATTCAAACGGAAACTGACTTTGAACCGCGATGATGACAAAGTTCAGGAGGTAGTAATGAGGCGGAGACTTTGGTGGTGGGCTTGGAGCTGGTGACGGATGGTGATGAGGAGTCAGTGGAGTTGCCGACCATGGTGGAGCTGAAGGTGGGACGGAATCCTGGGTACGATCGGCAGAGGCGGAACCGTGATGAGTGGTGGAGGAACCGGTGGAACTGAGAGGTTGACAGACCTGGGCGACATCGCAGGCCTGGAAGTCTGGCACTGAGCTGTTGGCTCGCGGGACTGAGGCGGCGGCAACGAGGACTCGGATGACCGGTGCGACGCTGGAGCGAGTGAGGACGACGGGGAGGTCGGAGGAAGGGAGGAGCCTGATGATGTCATAGGTGTACAGGGTGTAGGCGCAGCCGAAATGGAGGAAGCTTCTCTGGAGTGACGAGGAAACCCAGCGGAGATTCCGGGTAGACGGGCCACGGAGGTGATATTGGAGCGGTGAGCCGAGGCGATGGGCTGACAGGCTGAGGTGGAGACATGGGCCTGGAGGCGCGAGGTGCAGCCGAGGACTCTGCCTCACGCCAAGCTGGTGGAGGGGAAGCCTGAGGCAGGGAGGATGAGTCAGACGGAGTGAGTGGCAGGGGCAGAGCCAAGGAGCTGGACCTCACCAGTGGTGCCGACAGATCCAGGGGACTGGCCGCGACCAGCGATGGAGACGGGACTTGGAAGTCAGACAGGGATATAGGCAGAAGAAGATCTCCAGATGGGACCGGAGCATCCAAATATCGGGATGGGACCGGAAAAGAAGACGAGGATTTGAGCATGGGGACTTGGGTGGGAACTGGATCCATGGACCACAGGTCTATCAGGTCTAGGTCCGCTCCTGGCTCTGGGATGGAGTGGTAAGCGCGCGTAGTTTCCAGGGCTTTGATGTCATCCTGTACCTCGGCAGGTACCTTGGGCTCGCTGGCTGTGGAGGAGAGGCTGCCATTCCGGAGTAACCAGGCCCAGTATCCCAGATACTTCCTGTTCTCCGGGAGGAGGAGGAGACGCATCGCTGGTGAGTCCATCTTCTTTCTCGTTTATGAGAGGTCGGTTCTTCTGTAACGGTGTGGTGGTTGAGGAAAGCACACAACAAAGGAAAGGGTTAAACACACAGTCTTTACTTATAGAACTGAAGTAGAACAGAAACAAGCACGTTAAACATCAACAAGAACCGACAAGGGACTGAACAGTACAGGGAGTATAAATACACAGGATGAAATGAGGGAACTAACTAGGCACAGGTGGAGGAAGATGACAAATCAGGGACTAACGAGAACAGGTGCAGACATGACAGAGCATAATTGTGACACCTGTAATAGAAATGTGATTGCATTATTACTTCACAAATGTTTGTTCTTCGTTAAAGGACAAGTTCGGTATTTTACACTTAAAGCCCTGTTTACAGATCGTTTCTGATGAAATAGAACTGTTAAGATTAAAATTTGGACACATGCTGCTGTCCCGAGAATTTTAGGTTTCTTTCGCGTTCCCCAAAACCTCCAGAATGGGTGTATAGGTGCACTCGAACAATCCTTCCTAATACGCATTAAACTTTGGTTTACAAAGACGTGAAACTCACCGAGTGGTCAGGGGTGTTCACTGATATGCTCACACAAAAATCGCTGCAAAATATGCTTTCCAACAGGTGTTTTACCATTCGTTGTAAAACTGTGGACCTATTTTTCCAAACGTCACACACCCGTAGATTCTTCCGTTGAGAGCTTGAATAATAGACACTCCAGCCCAGTTGGTGGCGATAATGCATTTCATTGAATACACAGAAGAAGCAGAAGAAGAAGCGGCGGAGTAATACCGTACCTCACACAGCTCTTTCAATACAAGTCAATGGAGTTGGACAAAAACTACGATAAAACCTGTTGGAAAGCATATTTCGCAGCGATTTTTGTGTGAGCATATCAGTGAACACCCCTGACCACTCGGTGAGTTTCACGTCTTTGTAAACGAAAGTTTAATGCGTATTAGGAAGGAGTGTTCGAGTGCACCTATACACCCATTCTAGAGGTTTTGAGGAAAGCAAAAGAAACCTAAAATTCTCGGGACAGCAGCATCTGTCCAAATTTTAATTTTAACTGTTCTATTTCATCAGAAACGATCTGTAAACAGGGCTTTAAGTGTAAAATACCGAACTTGTCCTTTAATAATTATGATAAAATGTAATCATTAGATATGGCCTCTGTTACAACTCCAGGTGTTGTTACATCTAATCAATCTACATTGATTGTTTGTGTGTGTGGATGGCAAGAGACAAAATGTGGATAGAAATAATGCAAAATATTTTTTTATTATGCAAGCAAAAAAAAAAAAAAAAAAGAATAGCAAGAGATGGGAAATGATGATAAGGAAAATATTTTCAAATAAAAAAGAAAATAAATACAGTTGTGGTCAGCATTATTGGCACCCCTGGTAAATATAAAATAAAAATAAAAATGCATTGTTCATCCTTTTGATTTTTCATTCAAAAACTTCACAAAAATCTAGAATAAAGAATTGAAAGTACAGGATAAATCACATTATAATTTTTTAATCACATTAACATTTTGTCCAAAACACATTGGCCAGAATTATTGGCACCGTGTTATTCTTCTTATTCTAAACTTCTTTTGCCAAGATACCAGCTCTGAGTTTTCTCCTATAATGCCTGATGTGTTTGGAGAACACCTGACCAGAGATCAGAGACCATTCCTCCTTACAGAATCTCCATATCCTTCAGATTCCCAGATCCATGTTGGTGCTTCTTCTCTTCAGTTCACCCCACTCATCTCCTATAGGGTTCAGTTCAGGGACTGGGACGGCCATTGCAGATGCTTGGTTTTGTGCTCAGCGACCCATTTTTGTGTTGATTTTGATGTTTGTTTTGGATCGTTGTTCTGATGAAAGATCAAACCACAGCCCATTATAAGATTTCTAGCAGAGGCCGTCAGGTTTTGATTTTTTTTATCTGTCGGTGTTTGCTAGAATTTGATGTATCTGAACAAGATGTCCAGGACCTCCAGCAAAAAAACAGCCCCACAACATTAAAGATCCAGCGGTATATTTAACTGCGGGCATGGGGTACTGTTTTATCCCTGTTTGCACCAAAGCCATTTTTTTAGTTTCATCTGCCCACAGAATCCCTTTTAAAATTCAAGTCGTGTCTCACAACTGAATATGCTGGAGCTTGTTTTTTGATGAGCGGGGAGAATTTTTCTTGAGACCCTGCCAAACAACATGTGGTGATGTAGAGGCTGTTTGATCATTTTAAGGCTTTCTGACCAGACTCACTAATCTCTGTGATCCTTGAAGAGTCTTTGGCAACTCAAACTCTTGCATTAAGGCGATATAGATGTGTCCTCTTCCTGGCAGATTTGTAAGATCTTTAGTTGATTAGAACTTCTTAATTTTTGCCCTGATGGTGGAAATGGGGATTTTCAATGCTTCAGCTATTTACAGCCACTCACTATTTTGTGAAGCTCAACAAACTTTTTCTGCACATCAGAACTATATTCTTTGGTTTTACTTATTGTGATAGTCATAGCTAGACAATGGCATGTTCCTAGTCACCCTGGCATGCTGAAAAATGTAATATTGTATGAAATGTAAGATATTTTACTTATAAAAAATTCTAGGGGTACCAATAATTATGGCCAACGTGTTTTGGAGAAAAGCATTTATTTTAATAATGTGATTCTCCCCCCCCCCCCTCACTAATATACATCTATTATTCTAGTTCTATACATCATGTGGAAAAGCAGTGTTTGAAAGTCATTTTACAGTATAATAGCAGCTACTAGTGAAACCTCATGTTTGTTAAATGGGGCTTGGCAAACCATTTAATGTTGCATTTCTGCCACCTACTGGATGGAGAGTGAAGCGAAGATCTAAAATCATCATAAAATCAATCATTTATTTATAAAGCACTGTATATAAAAACTGCACCAAACTGCTGTTAATTTCCCATTAATAAAGTATTTATTGTTTATTATATACAATTTTTGCCAACTGTTCATGATAAAAAATGTTAAACAACAGACATTATTTATCCAGGGATGCAAAATACTACTGACCTTGAATTTCTCAGATTTTAATGTCCTTTGCATTTTTTTGTCACAATGTAGTTCCTGATTGTGTGTGATGAGCATTAACATAGCGGTTTTCAGAATATCAGACATAAGATAAGAGTGAATGCTTGTATATTGTGCTTAATTTCACTTGTCTACGAGCATTGTGGGCTGATTTTATGGTAGGCTATAGCTCAACTTTACTGATATTAAACTGTCCCATATGGAAAAGAGCAGAGTAAACATTCAACAAAATTTGATTTGCTTTGAACACCATAAAAAGACAAATTATTACATAAACAAGAATGTACATAAACACTTTCAGTCACTTTCACCTTCATTGTGAGCTCATTCAAGCTCATTCAAGCGTTCTCCTCCCTCAGGGACCTGTGCATCATGTGTTGATCTCTGAAATCATGCATCTGTGCTACTAAACTCGAGGATCTTAAAGAACACTCTGTTCTGTACGTCAGAATAAATGTTAAGCATGCGACAAAATAGATCAGATTCACAAGAGATGACGGTCAGACAAAAGACATCAATGACAAATTAAATTTCTTCCAAAGCTTTATTTTCTCAGTAAGAAATGAGTATAAATCACAAACCGACTCAAATCCACTACAGAAATCCAGCAAAGAAGAAAATCACTGACATTCAAAATGTATGTAAATACAGACTAGGGTTAGGGTTAGGGCTGGGTGTTGGCATAAATTTCACAATTTGATTCAATTCCAATATCTTTGTCGATTAATTAAAAAAAAAAAACAGGTTTGGTAAATTTTTTATCAAAAGAAAACAAGTCTCTTCTTTAAACTACACCATTAATAAACATTAACAACAAATATCCAAACATTTAACCCCTTAACTGTCACCCCCCTTTTTGAGAATGGACGTGAAAATGCACTATCCAAACTTAAATGGTTGTAATTCAAGAATGATTTGGAATATAGACCTATGTTTGGACTTGTTTTAAAGACACTCAGCAGATTATTGCTGAAGCAAAAAGCATTAAAGTATGAAAAAGTTATGGAAGTTTAAATTTACTGTAAATCAAATGTACTGTACTATATATATATATATAAAAATTTTTTTTTTTTTTTTTTTTTTTACAAAATATTTTTTACTCTAAAATTACTATAAAATCAAAGCCACATATCTAACCAAGATGTGTTCCAAATTTGAAGTTTTTATCACAAAAATTGAAGTTCCTATGAGATTTTGTTTAGGCGCTGTACCAAACATAGCCACAATCCATTTTTTTTTTTTTTTATGCATTCTCCTGAAACAAATTAATTAACACATTTCAGTTCAAATATCAGTTCTATCACAAAATAGTCGCCAAATAGGGAACCTTGAGACTTTCCGACGATATGTGTTTCGTCAAGATTAGAATAGTTTTGATTATAAAGTAATTAAAATATTTTTTGTAATATGAACACAGACACCGCCCACTAGGGGAGGAGCCTGCTGAAAGAATTTAAAGTACTATTTCCATGGTAACGCAACCTCCAATTTCAGAATGGTTTTCACAGGATGAATTTTGAGTTCGTAAGCTTTTGAAATGATACCTAACTTATGATGATTACTAATATATGTGATATATAAAATAGAGCGCCGAGCGTCCTGTTACTGGACGGTGACATTTAAGGGGTTAAATTTTACCTAAGGCAGTTTTTATGATAAATAAATTAGAATAACTTTTTAATATTTTTGAAAAATAATCATTTAAATGGTGACTGTCATAAAAACGTCATAGGTTGTGAATGCAACCCGGTTCCCTGAGAAGGGGAATGAGACGCTGCGTCTCGTTGATGCTTTGGGGAACGCCCTCAGCGGTTCAGGAGGCGACTCGAACCCCCGCAGGATGTGCTTATGAACACAGATGACTGAACCCCTGCCTCCCTGGACCTCACCAGCACCGCCTCAACAGTGGTAATGAAGAGTACAGAGCATCAAAGAGGAAAGTTTTCTCTTTCTCCTTGATCCCTGACAGATTTTGCCGCAGCATTCTCTCCATGACCACTATGGAATGACCGATGGCAGTGTTCGTCTGCTTGGTGGCCCAGAGAGCCTAATCTGTAGAGCGGCGCAGTTCAGCGACCGCCTCAGGAGACAGTCCCTGCCTCTGGTCTTAGACTTTGAGCAGGTCGGCTTGGTATCCACATTAGCCTGACCCACTGCCGTCTAATGGCCTCACGAGGTGGTCTGGCATAGCTTTGAGCCGCTAATCATCTGAACTGGGAAGCGGAGTCTGGGAAAGCAACACCCCCCTCCCAAATCCCTCTGCCAGTTCGACCTACGATCCCCACGTGACGTCATAGACTGCCGTCTGCCAATGAATGTGTGGTGTTTACACATGCTTCAGACACCGGTCACACTGAGGGCGTTCCCCGTAGTGTCGACACCGATACGCAGCATGTCTTCATGATGGATTTATTCATTTCAAAATACGTTAAATATAGAGGAATGTATTAAGTAAAAATATGAATAGTGTATATATATTTATCTATCTGCTCCTCTCTAGAGTTATTTTTCTTGCTATCTATCGAGTTTATAGTCATTGAAGGTTTTTCTGTGGTAAACGTGACGCTGAAGCTGTTTTATTGGCGTCTTTCCAAGGTTGAAACGCTGATTGATGGATTACATGAGACATGATTGACTTCAGTAAGTTGTTCTGAATCTTTCAATATTCCTTCTGATGTTCACTCATGTTTATTTGTTGCTGTAACTACTAGTAAAGAGGAAGAGATGATCGGTTCTACAGCGATCTGTCACACACATTAAAGAGAAATTTATTTTTTGAATATTTCATGATTAAAATGACAAACTTTGAAAGTTGAGACTTTGTTTTATATTAAAAATAAAGCATATTGTGATTATTGGATGTGAGGCGCTACAAATAATTTTTAGTGAAGTTTTGTTCATACAACAACTGAAAACAGCACAGATTGTAGATTTAAGAATCGATATTGGTTCATCAAAATGAGAATCGATTAAAATCAAATTCATATTTTCAACCCAGCCCTAATACAGACAGTTATTTGGGTAATTATATACCCCAAATTAATGGATATGAAGAAGGGAAGTACAGCAGCCTCAAAAGGTATTAAGACACTTGAAAATATCTGTATTTCATTGCACTAGATAAAATACAATATCAAATCAAGTGTCATCTGTGCACAAATGATGCTAAAGCTTTTCTCATGTGATTTTTAATTATTTCTTAAGTGTCCAAATACTTTTTGATGCCACTGTATACATTTATAGATCACAATTTTAAACACATTTTAACCTTCACCAGTAAACACATTTTAACCTTCACCAGTTCATTTAACTAGAGTTCTTTAGAAGTCCAAATATTCCATGATATATTTTAATCAATATGAGGTCATTACATTTATCTATGTACATTAATTCATTTAGCAGATTCAGTTTATCCAAAGCGTCTAACAAATCACATCCAATTGTATGGTAAGTACTAGATAATATGCACTAAAAAAACAAAACAAAAACAATAATAAAGCAGAATTAAAGAAAACACAGTAAATGTTTGAATCCATCACCACATGAATTTATCTCAGAAAAGTGAAGGTTATATAGACTTTAAATTACGTTAATTTGACTTGATTGAATCTTCATAAACCATTACTCGAATCTCTCACTTGGTGCAGATGAAGTTGTTTGTCTCAGTTTCAGGAAGGCTGATCCAGTGCTGGTTGCTGGTGTGAATGGCTCCGGATCTCACTGCCGTAATGCAGTCCTCCTCCCCGGTGCCGTGACCCTGAGCCCACTGCTCATAGCACAGGGTGTGACCGTTGACCCAGAACCAGAGGCCGAGCACGCAGGAGTGACGGAGACCCAGCCACACGTGAGCGGTGGAGGCCATCGAGGTCACGTTCTTCACCCGAAGCTGGATCTCCTCAGAGTCCACCGACACCAGGTCCATGTCTTCATCTCTGCAGTATCTCAGAGCTCCTGTCCACGTCAGATTCTGTCTGATCAGAACCAGTTTATCTGCAACACAAACAGATCAAGGAACAAAAACGGTCACTATTCACTAACTATTCACTGCAACTTTTGCTTATACAGTGAGGAAAATAAGTATTTGAACACCCTGCTATTTTGCAAGTTCTCCCACTTGGAAATCATGGAGGGGTCTGAAATTGTCATCGTAGGTGCATGTCCACTGTGAGAGACATAATCTAAAAAAAAATCCAGAAATCACAATATATGATTTTTTAACTATTTATTTGTATGATACAGCTGCAAATAAGTATTTGAACACCTGTCTATCAGCTAGAATTCTGACCCTCAAAGACCTGTTAGTCTGCCTTTAAAATGTCCACCTCCACTCCATTTATTATCCTAAATTAGATGCACCTGTTTGAGGTCGTTAGCTGCATAAAGACACCTGTCCACCCCATACAATCAGTAAGAATCCAACTACTAACATGGCCAAGACCAAAGAGCTGTCCAAAGACACTAGAGACAAAATTGTACACCTCCACAAGGCTGGAAAGGGCTACGGGGAAATTGCCAAGCAGCTTGGTGAAAAAAGGTCCACTGTTGGAGCAATCATTAGAAAATGGAAGAAGCTAAACATGACTGTCAATCTCCCTCAGACTGGGGCTCCATGCAAGATCTCACCTCGTGGGGTCTCAATGATCCTAAGAAAGGTGAGAAATCAGCCCAGAACTACACGGGAGGAGCTGGTCAATGACCTGAAAAGACCTGGGACCACCGTTTCCAAGGTTACTGTTGGTAATACACTAAGACGTCATGATTTGAAATCATGCATGGCACGGAAGGTTCCCCTGCTTAAACCAGCACATGTCAAGGCCCGTCTTAAGTTTGCCAATGACCATTTGGATGATCCAGAGGAGTCATGGGAGAAAGTCATGTGGTCAGATGAGACCAAAATAGAACTTTTTAGTCATAATTCCACTAAACATGTTTGGAGGAAGAAGAATGATGAGTACCATCCCAAGAACACCATCCCTACTGTGAAGCATGGGGGTGGTAGCATCATGCTTTGGGGGTGTTTTTCTGCACATGGGACAGGGCGACTGCACTGTATTAAGGAGAGGATGACCGGGGCCATGTATTGCGAGATTTTGGGGAACAACCTCCTTCCCTCAGTTAGAGCATTGTAGATGGGTCGAGGCTGGGTCTTCCAACATGACAATGACCTGAAGCACACAGCCAGGATAACCAAGGAGTGGCTCTGTAAGAAGCATATCAAGGTTCTGGCGTGGCCTAGCCAGTCTCCAGACCTAAACCCAATAGAGAATCTTTGGAGGGAGCTCAAACTCCGTGTTTCTCAGCGACAGCCCAGAAACCTGACTGATCTAGAGAAGATCTGTGTGGAGGAGTGGGCCAAAATCCCTCCTGCAGTGTGTGCAAACCTGGTGAAAAACTACAGGAAACGTTTGACCTCTGTAATTGCAAACAAAGGCTACTGTACCAAATATTAACATTGATTTTCTCAGGTGTTCAAATACTTATTTGCAGCTGTATCATACAAATAAATAGTTAAAAAATCATACATTGTGATTTCTGGATTTTTTTTTTTTAGATTATGTCTCTCACAGTGGACATGCACCTACGATGACAATTTCAGACCCCTCCATGATTTCTAAATGGGAGAACTTGCAAAATAGCAGGGTGTTCAAATACTTATTTTCCTCACTGTATATACTCATATTTACTGCTTATTAATAGTAAGGTAATTGTTAAGTTTAGGTATTGAGCAGGATCAAGGGATGTCAAGTCAAGTCACCTTTATTTATAAAGCACTTTTTACAAAACAGGTTGTTTCAAAGCAGCTTTACAGTGATAACAGGAAAATTATACTCTGGAAATCCAGAGTTCTCGCGAGACACAAATTGAATTTGCTCAGCGAGTTACTCTGGCGTTGAGTAATGATTATTAAATCATTAAAGCTCATTAAATATGCCCTTGTATCTGAGCTGCACCAATCACAGTGGGTTATCTGATATAGGTGGGCCAGAGGCGAGATGACGACAGCGTTGTGACGTCGAAGTCATTAGTAAACATTGCAAGATGGCTATGGATGAACACCAGTTGTTTGAAATGGCATTGGGCGCTACAATGAGCGAGTTAGACTTGGCTTTTTCTCTAAAACAGGAACAGAAGACACCGCTCGAATCGTTCCTTTGCAAGAAGGGCGTTTTTGCTGTTTTGCCGAATGGATACGGCAAGAGTCTAATCTACCAGTTAGCTCCACTGGTAGCTAAACCTAAGCTTATGGGGTTTATTGTTGTGATTGGTCGTAGTGTTATCCAGTGAGATTTTCAAATGCATGCTTGGTGCCGCTTCTCAAGCTGGCCGATTTTCATTAGTCGATGCCAGACCATTAATCTTACAGATTTGGGTCTGGATTTCCAGGCTAGGAAAATTATGCAACAAAATTTGACTCCAGAAGAAAATAGCGTCACAGTCCAGCTTAAGTAAGCTCAGTGATGATTCATTTTTGTTGTAAAACAAGAAAAGAAAATAATTTTTTTATTTTTTATTATTAATTTAGTTCATTTATATATATAGCCACTCTGGAGAAAACCGTGAAGTCAAGGGATGTAGAATATGGTCATGCAGAATAAGGCATTAATATGTGCTAATAAACAGTGAATATCCTAGTAATATGCATGATCATGATCATGAGAATTAGACCCTAAACTAAAGTGTTGCCACAAAAACATTAAACATTTTTAGTTAAACAACAATCCTCCCAGAAATGTAAATTCTGTCATCGTTTACTTGCACTCGTGTCGTTCCAAACCCATAAGACTTTCGTTCATCTTCAAAATGCAAATGAATATATTTTAATGAAACCTGGCGCCGGTTGCATAAACATAGCCATTATGTTAAGACAGTGTCTTAAGTTTTAGTATGACCCACTAGAAGTTCGTCAGGGGCAGTCAGTCTGACTTTTCGGTATCAAATTAGGCCAATCTATGTTTTTATGAAACTGAAAAAACAGTCTTAAAGAAAGAAATGTGATGTCTAACTTGTAAGACTAGTCTCAGCGGTTTACGCAGCGAGCCCCTGAGATGTTTCTGTCCCTTCACTGGAAATTCAGGCAACAAAACCTTACATGATCCAGAACGGTCATTAGAGCCTCATAAAACTCATCCATATGAGTCGAGCGGTTTAATCCAGATTCAGTTTAGGCTCTTATTAAAATCTAAAAATGATTGTCCCAAATAAAGCACAACACATTTAGTAAACACTAACGCTTGTGTGCCTCACACGCTAGAACAAACCTGATTCTTTTGTTGGAGCTTCTGTATTTACTAGATGTGAAATGTATGTGTGTTTATTAGGGTTGGGCGATGTCCCCTAAATTGGCAGTTGACGATGTTTACAGTAAAACATTGCAATGGATGATGATATCGTCGTCGGGGGGTTAATTTATAATATTATTAAAGACGCGCTTTTTTTCAATAAAATTTCAACAATAGTAATTATTAGGCAATTATTCAGCAAACAATAAATAAGTTGCAATATGGAATTAATGAGGTTGAGTTACCAACTAATGAGCATAATTCCCGTTCGTGTGTGTGAGAGGGAGAGAGAGAGAGAGAATGCACACAGTACTTACATCTACTGTGTTTACGGGAATACTCGACTTGGCATTTTCATATATTTCTGTGTTTATTTGGCTGTTTATGCTTGTCCGTGTTGCACTCGGAGCGCGCGCACAGCATCCTGTCAGTAGAATTCAGTTCTCTTTCGCGACTTATCACGTTTTTAATATTTCTTTTCAATATAAAGCACATCTTGCTCTTTTCTTTCTCATTCATTCATGTTTTGTTATTAATAACTTTAAACAGAATCGTCAACTGAAATCTGCGTGGATTATCAAAAATACGACACATTTAGGCTATAGGACGTAAGGGGTCTCTGCGGCAAAAGTGAAAGTACCAGCGGGTGAAATGTTTCGAAATGTCTCTTTGCAAAGCAAAACCCCCTTTTCAATAAAAGGATATGTTAACCCTCTGGGGTCTAAGGTGTTTTTGGGGTCCTTGAGATGTTCTGACATGCCCTGACATTTGTGCTTTTTTCAGTTGCTTATAAACATATTAATGGCAAAGGTGTAATTACACTCTATTTAGCACAAACAGGGCTACCATAATATGTGAGCAACATGAATGTACATGTTTGCATTTTTGAGAGAATAATGTTTATGCATGGTTATTGAAAAAACTAAAAAATAAAGTTCCTGAAATAAGGCCACAAAATTTGTCACTAATAAAACAATAAAAATTATTTAAAGAAAAGGCTTATATTTACCTTTTAATAGTTTGTTTACATCTACCTTGTAAATATATATTTTTTATTAAAAAGGTTACAATTACAACAACAATTCAAGTGTAATCTTTCTTTGTAAAAACTAAAGTATACATTTTATCATACATATTTCAAAGTTAAGGATTCATTACTTGAATATAGCCTAGGCTACATTGGAATAAACACTATAACATATTATTTGATTACTTTATTTTTGACAAAACATACTATATTTAACATATGAGCAAAAATTGACAAACAAAAGCTTATTTGATGTGGCAGATATTTTACAGTAAAAATGTATAATCTATCCAAAACTAATCAACGAAATGTTGTCTTTCATATGTCTGTAACATAGGTCTTTCGTTTTTATTATAAGAAATATAAATGTTAATTTGCAGTTTAATACGTTGCTTATACAAATACATTTTATTTCAACATATTTCAGTCGATTTTTACTCAGTATAGCAATACAGTTTGCTAAAAGCTAAACATTCATTCACACACAGAAACGCGATTCAAATTTAAACCGTCTTTTTGCGAGTTGTGGTAAACAGCGCGCATCTCTGCCGTTCATTCATTCACACTCAGGAACGCGATTCACTTGAGAATGAAAAAAAAACTTACTACAGTATTCCTCAGCTCAGGATCTGTTGCTCCTCGAAATACCAGCACTTCTGAGGTACATTTTCCATTATTATTATTTCGATAGTATTATTCCTCGCGAGACGGTGTAAACAAGTACAATGATCTGAATAAGCTTGATGTGTTTTCTCGAGCTGATATGGGGGCGTTCACAGGTTTGCGTGGATTGCCTCAGTCATTTGCGTTTGAATAGCGCACGCTCTTCATGGGCGGGGTCACATTAAAAATAATTAGCTGAGATGAGAACGACTGACATCTCTCTCTTTTCATACAGATTGCATAAACTGAGAATATTTGTTTTTTATAAAAAATTACTTCATTTAAAAGAAGAGAATTCAAGCTTCATGCCTGTGTGACTGTTTGACTGAGTATTCGCTGAGTTATGGTTCATTTTCGAACATGTTTCAGAATGGACTACACTGACAGAGAGAAGGCAGAACTCGCTTCGTGTTTATTTTTCTTTATTTGGCAAAAAGCACAACACTTTGTTTTTATTGTGAGTATACACAAAAAAAATGCACACTTAACAGGATCGATTGATGTATGAAACTCCTATGGAAAATCAAAGTCAACAGAGTATTTATGAGTCTCTTTTACACTGATTTAAAAAAAAAGCGAGCAGATCACGCCGGCGTGATTGCCGACCTCAGGGGGTTAAAGTTTATGTAGCCTACTTTTACATTTTCACTGCTGTTCTAAAATAGTTTTTGCCATTACCTTAAACAAGCTACAGCTGCTTGAATCCCAGTGCAGGAGCTGTAGGTTTCCGCAGAAACGTAAGTGGTTAGTTGATTGCTGTGGTGAGTCGTGACACTCGCAAACAGCACTGAACACGCACTTTTGCCGGTACAACTTGAATATTATTATTATCATAAACTTTTCATTAACTTCGGTAGGCAGTACAACAAGGGAATTGTAATTGGCTGCTTTTCCTGCAGAGAGTCGATCTCTGTTGATGTGTCTTAATTTTTTTAGCGATCGTTTGTTGGTAAAGGGTGAGAGACCTCACGAGCCACATGATTTTTCCCAAAGAGCCAGGTGTGCCTCGCGAGCCACAGGTTCTCAACCACTGGTGTACACGAATCAATAGATTAAATTACGTGACCATTTCACGAACTGCCGTGAAGACTGGGCTGGTCTGACAGGGTGGGGGGCGTGGCATCATCGTCCATCGGCACAACCCTAGTGTTTATATGTGAATGAAAGCCTAAATGAACTGTTCGTCATATAATGTGATCGTATCTCTTCACACTCCACTCGATTCATATGGATTTGTTTGGAAATATCCACTATAATTAATAACCCAGTCAGAAATGTGTGATTAGTGTTGGGTTAAAGTTGTAGTGCACTCGTTCTATGATTAGAGTTTCTGTTTCACATGTAGAGTTGCCTTTGTTCAGATGATTGTGTGTGTGAGAGCGTCTCCTTACCGTCATAACACACAAAGGGAAAAGATCCTGTACAAGGATCATCCACCCATTGTCCTTGGTGGTCACCAATCGCGGTGCAGATATGATCTCTTCCAATGTCGCTGTTGGGTTCACCAGCTAGCCAGTGTGTGAATGTGGAGGTGCTGTTATCTGACCAAACCCAGAGTCTGTTCAGACCGATCCAGGCCGATTTATCAGCTGGAGTTAGGTTGTGTATTATGTTCTTAATCTCATTATTCTCACTGTCATTCCTCACACTGGCCAGATCTGTGTGATACTGTCTACAATAACTCTGAGCTTCAGTCCAATTCATCCGCTTCTGTTCACCAATGAATCCTTTACTGCTGGCTTTAAAAGAGAAAGACATTTGTCTAATATTGTGAAATGTAAGAGAAATAAAACACAAGAAAATATTTAAGGACAAAGAAACAAGAACATAAGGACAAAAAGACAAATTCACTCAATGCAATTATGGTTCATCATTCAAAACTGAAAGTGTTTTTTTTAGTATTGTACATGAAAATACTCAATATGGTCTTTTAACACATTTCAGTGTGTTGTGATCTTACAGCTGAACTCACCATTATAGCAGATGAATTGTTTAATTTCCGTTGATCTACAGTTTATATCATGCCATTTTCCATTAGCCTTCATAAAAGCACAGTCTCCATCTCCTTGTGGTTGTGCTGGTTCTGATGTTGTTTCCCAGTTCGTGTACTGAGACTCGTTTGCTGTGTAGAACGTGGGGTCATTCAGAGACCATATCCATGTGTTTGTGCTCCTCAGCCCAATCCAGACATGGTCAGCATGAGGGTTCACACTCTTTATGACCCGCTCTGTGTCGTTCTGATCTTGTGTGTCGGTGATTGTGGCCAGATCTGTGTATTTCTCTCTGCAGTGTTTCTGAGCTTCAGTCCAGGTCATGCTCTCATTCACAAAGTGATACTGACGCAAAGCGCCTGCAGACAAACTGACCACGGCTGAGAAGAGAGAATTCACACAGATCTCAAGACTCATCTCTACTTCTGATCGATGACAGACATTTATGGAAGTAAAATAATGACAAATGTTTTTGAAACAAAAAAGCTTGTTGAATTGCACTACTTGAAGAAGATATGCATTGCATTAGCCTAGCCCTGCTTGCATTTTAATGGGCTGAAATTAAACACGTTGTATATTTCAGCTGTGAATATTTCAATTCAAAATATTTCACACACGTTTTCACTATTAAAATTCAATAATCCATATTCACCTTTCAGATTTCCCTTCAAAAATGTTCATTCTGTTTAAAAATACAACCTATAATATTCAACAGGCAATTTTCAGTCCATTTTATTTCGCTTTACAAATTCGCTTCCATAAATTCAGTGGTTCAAATTCGACAGAACATTCAACATTTGACATCCGGGAATGGCAGGAATATCAGTAGATTGCCAAAGTGTACCAATTTCGTATATGTAACTTTAGAGACAGTCCCTAAATGTGTGAATATCCAGTGTCAAGCCAACTTATGCCTGTACTTCACCGGGAATCACTTAGCGTCAAACTTTGCGCATTACGTTCATACTCTGGTCCATCTGCACGCCTGTAGCCTACATCCCCATAAGGTGCGAGTTTGGTCTTTTATATCACTGTATTAGTCCATTAAGCGATGCTAAGTGTCCTGAGTTCTGCAGCAGCGCCGCCATATAAAGTTAAGAAAACTAAACAACCGAGAGAAATATATGTCTATTACCTCAGATTTAACGTTTGATCTGTACATCAGCATCGGGGAATAACATTATAGTCTCGTTCACGGTAGACAAAGCTGCTTACATGTACAAAACTGTGAAGACTTAAATGTAAACACAGCTCTTGTGTCTTCATCAGCTTTTCCACATATAGCTACTACTGGCCCTGATCATCATCACAAATACTGACGGCTTGCTCCATTTAAGTTAATCTGTTTTTATGAATGAATGACTCTCTCACTCGTTGCTTGATAGTTTTATTCATCAACAGCCGCTTGCGCCCCCTCCTGGTGAGATCAATAACAGCTATGGAGATTATCAATCGCCAATCTACTGATATTCCTGCCGTTCCCGGATGTCAAATGTTGGAATTTTCTGTCAAAAACACTGAATTTATGGAAGCGAATTTGTACAACAAAATAAAATGGACTTAAACTGGCCAGTTGAATATTATAGGTTGTATTTTTAAACAGAATGAACATTTTGGAAGGGAAATCTGAAAGGTGAATGTGGATTATTTAATTTTTAATAGTGAAAATGTGTGTGAAATATTTTGAATTGAAATATTCACAGCTGAAATATACAACGTGTTTAATTTCAGCCCATAAAAATGCAAGCCCTAAAAGTACAATGCATTAAAATGCAAGCAGGGCTAGGCTAATGCAATGCATTTTTTTTTTTTTTTTTGCATATTCAATGCAATTCAACAAGCTTTTTTTTTCCAAAAACATTTGTCATTATTTTACTTCCATAGACATTATCTTTCCCATTACAGGGTAATATTTGTCCTAGGCAAACTAGTCCTAGGCTTTGGCTCAACCTCAATAAAACCACTGCGGCACAAATCTCGGGACTCTAGGTCAATAATTATACTTTTTTTTTTTTGTGTATAGCTATAGCTGGGTCATTTAGAAAAAGGGCGTGCCAAGTCCACCTAAAATCCTATCATTCCTAGAAGAAAACTCAGAACTTTGTATCATTAGAGCCCCTTTCACACAGAGATTCCGGAAAATACACAGATAATGTGTTCTGGGATTTATCCCGGGATCGTTTGATTTTGGTTCATTCACACTGCCAGTGATTTTCCGGAATCTGTGAGTGCGTTCACACACATCCCGTAAAGATCCCGTAAAGACACGTGACGTTCCACAAAGCTGGCGAACGCTCTCAGCTTCAGCGCGGATAGTAAGGAGCTCCCCGGTCTCGGCTTCATTCCAGTTTGCAGACATTTTTTCGTTCTT
>CM040837.1:34271396-34281396 GCA_022828995.1 Vimba vimba | reverse complement strand
GATACATTTTTTTCATTAAAAAGACTTGACATTTACATTACATTTTACATTTAATCATTTAGCTGACGCTTTGCGACTTACACATGAGGAGAGCAATGACATTATCAGCAATCAAACCAACCCATAGGACAACAATATGCAAGCACTGTGACCAGTCCAGCACAGTACACATGGACATTTTTATTTTTTTATTTTATATAAATAGATATGGAATAGAAGGTGTTTGTATTACTGGGACAAGTGTTGCAGAAAAGATACGTCTTCAGCAGTTAATTGAATATGGCTAAAAGCTCAGATTGAGTTAGGCAGGTCATTCCTCCAGCAGGGAACAGTCCAGATGAAGGTCTGTGAAAGTGATTCTGTGTTTCTTTGGGATGATGCACCACAAGACACCGTTCACCTGCAGAACACAAGCTTCTGGAGACACATCGGTCTGAAGTAGTGAGTGTAGGTATAGAGGAGCAGAGCCAGTGGTTGATCTGCAGAAGAACAAGAGCTTGGACAAGGACCAGGTTCCTGGCTGTCCTGGATGGAGTTATGGATGATGAACACAGCTGAATGGAGAAGTTGTGCTGAAGTGTTGGGTTGGCTGAGAACACAAGCAGCTCTGTCTTTGCAAGGTTTAGTTGAAGGTGATGGTCCTTCATCCAGTAAGAAATGTCTCAGGCAGGCTGAGATGCGAGAAGCTACCGTCGGATCATCCAGCTGGAATGAGAGGTTGTATGTCATCAGTCTTGCAGTGATAGGAAACACATGTTTCTGAATGACAGATCCTAGTGATGACATGTAGATGGAGAAGAGAAGCGGTCCCAGCACTGAGCCCTGAGGCACTCCAGTAGCTGGATGTTGTAACTTAGACACCTCTCCACAACAGCCTGAAGATGAGATGTCATGAGTATAGAGAGGAGCATCTGGTGGTTCATTATGTCAAAAGCAGCAGCAGATCCAGCAGGATGAAGATGAAGAATATAGCACAAGGTTTATTGGAATAATCCAAGCAGCCATACACGAGCAATACCGGACAAGGAGTGCAGGTGAAGGAACAACTTAAGATGGAACATAAATGGGGATAATTAATCACATACAGCTGACACATATGATCTAATGATAACGGTAACCAAGGAGACAAACGAGTGGCGGAATTCTGAACAAAGACACGTGACAAATGAAAAAAAACCCTGAAAGTCCATGAAAATGGAACTAAACAGAACAGAATGATGACAGAACGCCCTCAATGGCAAGGCACAACTTCGCGCCATAACTAAATGAAGACGGGGAGGTATGGGGCAGAGGTTCCGGAGGAGGGCGAGGATGTGGCAAAGGAATGGTGGTATCAGGACGATCAGGTAAAGGGATGGTGATGCTAGGACAACAAGACCCAGGTGGTGTTGGTGGAGGCAATGGCACAGACCCAGAGCTCCCCAGGGGTGACAGTCTACGGCGGAGTAGAGGGAGGGAGAAGCCAAGGTGGTGTCGAGGCTGACGACAACTGGCGGATGACCGATGGATCCACAGGCGCAGATGGAGAGCCGATGGAAATGAGCGACATCACTGGTACTTGAGACCAAGGCAATGCCGGGGCGACGATCGTCAAAGGCAGAGCCAGAGTACTCGAGGGCTGAGGCGGAGCCGGTGTGATGGAGGACAGAGGTGACACAGAGGGGAAGGAGCAACCCCCTGCAGCTGTAGGGGTGGAGGGACGGAGTGCAGCGGACGACCCGCAAGTCCATGGTGGAAGTGGTGTGACGATTGACCAAGACGGAGCAAAGAGGTCGCAGGCTGGAGGCGTAGCCGCAGGATCCTCTCGCACCGGTGCTGCAGGTGGATGCACGAGGGACTCGCCCGGAGACGCAGCAAGGCTGTGG
Source organism: Vimba vimba (assembly GCA_022828995.1). Lineage (NCBI taxonomy): Eukaryota > Metazoa > Chordata > Actinopteri > Cypriniformes > Leuciscidae > Vimba > Vimba vimba. Next base: position 34,279,531 of record CM040837.1, on the reverse strand, counting down.
ACATCCGGCAGCAGCGGGGCTGGAGGACTAGCTGAGCTTTGTGGTGCAGCAACACATGACAGAAAAACGGTAAGAATAGCACAGTCCACGTAGAGCAATGAAATGGGGAACTGACAGCTCATACAGTCCTTAATGCTGTCCAAACACGGCGATGATGAAGGTGCTGTGTGGGATAGACTGGGAGACGATGTTTCCTCAAATTTTTTTAGCCAGTGCTCATTTTCAGTAGTTACAACTCCCTCATCCGCTGATGTTGTGGGCTTACACCCCTGGTCAGACTCATTCCGGGGTGAGGGTCAGCTCGGTCCTCTTCTCCTCGGGCTCTAGCTTACGCATCGCGGCAGGTGGTAGCTCTTTGTCTGTGGGGGCCACACACACAAGTTCTCCGCGGTCGGTTCCGGTTCCTGTCTCACTCTCTTATAGCTGATCCTCGCTGTCCCCGTGCGTATTTGGCGCTCGAACTGTGAGTTTTTTTTCCACTGCAACTGTGCTGGCTGCGCATTGTCTCATTTTATTACGATTCTCAACTGTGTGGTTACAAAGTATATTACAATGGCATCGAACACAGCTCAGCCAGTAATAATCAAAACTGGAAGTGTCCGTTTTTATAACATATGTTTTGAAACTTTTGTCTGGCTATAGCATGAGAAAAATTTTAGCATAATACTGCCATCAAGGCAACGTCTTTTTAAGAGACATCCCTGCTTATTTCAGCAAGACAATACCAAGATTCATTCTGCACGTTACAATGTTGCTAGTCAGTGAGGATAACCATACAGTAGCACCTTAGCTTTAATATCAACACACTGCACTGGTACAACAGCTAGCTTCTCTCATTCACCAGGATTCAAAGAGCTGCTAACACTGGTTGATTGATGTACTGTAGCTAGGTAGCCTAGTAAAAACATCAGATAACTGTAAGCGTTATAACAACATAGTTTATAAGTGTAACTGTAATTCAGTGCTGCAACAAAGACTACATGATGCCTTTAAAAGCAACAGGCGAACAAATTGTGAATGAACATTCACTTAAAATACCAGCTTGTTTAGTGATAGTATGTGAGCACACAGCCAGACCCACCTGAGCTAGATATCAAAGACAGTTCACTCCTATTACTTATGAATGGGAGAAACTGTCCTGCCTTCTAAGTAAAAGAGCCAATCGCTGATTGGTAAAACTTTGTGTCACTGTATTGATCTGTTAGAGGCTCTGGTGCTCATAGGAACCTGAGACTCACGTTTAGGACAGCCAGGCGCGGATTTATGGGTGGGCCTGGGTGGGCACGTGCCCACCCAGATTGACCGGTGGCCCACCCAATCAGATTAATAAAAACAATTAAAATTTTTAATTTTAATAATAATAATAATGAATTAATAAATAATTTCATTTTAATAGTTTCCTGAGGACATTTATGTACAATAGCTACGAAAAATAGCTACAAAAGAAAAATATTATGTCGGCATATCACGTGTCAGTCCAGTAATGCTATCACGCAACACCACTCTCTACTTGCGACTCGCGTGACAGACAGATGAACTTCAGGTTTAAAGCAGCCGCGGAGGGCTGACTGACATGAGTACAAGGTAGTTAAATTCACTACCTACGTACCGATCTGCTATACTTGACATATTTATCAGGCGTGCGTGTTACATAGGCGTAATTTGCGAGTGGGGCGGGTGGGACATGTCCCCAGGACTCCCCACCACTTTTTAAAACATTTCGCGGCACGAATGTACCAATTCTACAAATAAACATCTCCAGTTAACCAGCAGAGCATTCATTTCGTTCGTTTGTTAAATAAGAGACGATCTAGCGCTGAAATGTGTTTTTTAAATCAAGTGATGAAAGTGCTTGTTGCCGCTGCGATCAGTGGCGCGGATACAGTGTTTTCTCGTGTGGCTCGCGCACACACCGCACTGTCTTGACTCGACGCGCGCTTCAATCCGTTGCGGATACTCTCTATTCGTTCTGGTGAAATCACACATCATAATGCACACGTGTCCCTCCTTGATATACAACCACTGATGAACATAATCAGTTTTGATGAAAAAAAAAAAAAAAACTAGGCTGGTGCGGACTAGATCCCACAACCTCTGACACTGTCGGCGAAAGTTCTACCACTGGACCATTTAGGTGTACGTTGTTCAAATAAGCGAATCTATGTATTTTAGTCACACAACAAATCTATTATACAGCATATATTTGGCTACATCTCATTAAACGACAAATGTAGCATACTATTTAAATCGATGGACATCGTAATGTTATTGTACAATGTACATATATCTAATTTAGCAAAGTTACGCCACTGGGCGTGTATATAAGCTTAAAAAACCGAGGCCCCCCCGTATATTCACCAGGCCCACCTATTAATGACATTCTGTATCCGCCACTGAGGACAGCACATGCGCATTGGCTTGTCTAGCCTGAAAAGTAAGGTTTTGTTGGGTGTAGGAGCCATTTTAATGCAATTATATATTTGTCCATTGGGGGTGCTCTGACATTGGCATATTAGGAGCACATGGGTAATTAGACAACAGGTGTATTGGTAGTGGGGAAGCACACAGTTTTTTGACCGTGTTAAGCCATGTACTACGTGGAATATCATGCTGACCGTGCTTTTAAGATTGTGTTGGATTGAGTTTAATGGTGCTTAACCATGCTTCACTGATAAAGAGTGATGTTCAAGGACATATGGAATATGGACAATGTTTGTGCACTGTATTATGCAAGGTATGGACTTTGAACAACAAAGAATGAGACACTACAAGAAGCTAATTGGAAGCAACGTTAATCAATTAGAGCACAATAAATAAATGACATTGGTTGCATCTTACATCTGTGTTCATGGAGTTTATACGCTTTGATTACTTGCTCACTCCTATTACCAGTACAACAGCGGCCTAATGGAAAGCTGTTACATTAAGTCAAAAAACACTGTTTCAATAAGCAGTGAGTATATTAAATAAACTTGCTTCCAATGGACTGTGAGCATAAGCTGCACGTGGACGCTTTTAGATGGCCACTACAGCCATGTCTTCAATCTGGAATTCTTGGAGCTCATGAAGAAAAATAATATCCATGTAGTGAGTTATCCTCCCCACACCACCCACGCCCTCCAGCCAGCAGACAGATCGCTGTTTCGAAGCCTGAAACACCACTGGCAGGAACTGGGATGCAAGTGGACAAGGAAAACAGGCGGGAAGAAGCTTCCAAAACAGCTCTTTTTTTCTGTCTTCAGCCCCGCGTGGAAGAAGGCCGCCACTGTTGAGAATGCCCAAGCAGGTTTGACTCATTAATAAACTTATTAATAATTAGTTGTCTTGAATTATTTGTATAATAAGATTAGCAGTAAGTGGATCATTGTTTTTACTGTCTTATTTACATTGCATCATTACATTACTCTTCTACAGGTTTCCAAGCCTCAGGGATGTTTCCTGTCTCCATGGAAGTCATTCCAACTGACCTTTTCTTGCCAAGCCAAACCACTGAAAGGGTGATTAAGGAAACATCAGAAACCCTTCTGTTGTCAGAGGAGTACATTTATTTTGGTGTGGAAGAAGTGTGTGCATACCTCCACCCTCACAACTAGGCCAGCCCCCCATGCTTCCACCCTCACAACTGGGCCAGCCCCCCATGCCTCCACCCTCACAACTGGGCCAGCCCCCCATGCCTCCACCCTCACAACTAGGCCAGCCCCCCACGCCTCCACCCTCACAACTAGGCCAGCCCCCCACGCCTCCACCCTCACAACTAGGCCAGCCCCCCACGCCTCCACCCTCACAACTGGGCCAGCCCCCCATGCTTCCACCCTCACAACTAGGCCAGCCCCCCACGCCTCCACCCTCACAACTAGGCCAGCCCCCCACGCCTCCACCCTCACAACTAGGCCAGCCCCCCACGCCTCCACCCTCACAACTAGGCCAGCCCCCCATGCCTCCACCCTCACAACTAGGCCAGCCCCCCATGCTTCCACCCTCACAACTGGGCCAGCCTCTCTACCCAGCACTTCAACAGCTGAGTGGGCTTCCATTGTAATGTTCTCAGACCTTATTGAAGTACCTACATGAGAGAGGGGAAAGAAGAGGATGATGGCGAGGCCACCCACCTACCACCTAACAAGCCAGGAACACTTCAACTTTGTCCAGGCCAAAGCAGACAAAAACAAACCAAAAACAACCAAAGTGCGTAAGCCTGCTGGTGTCCGCCCCCAAAAAGCTGCCGTTCCTCCCCTGCAAACAGTTCAGGGAAGTGACCCCTGTACTGGTTGCAAGGGGGTCTATGGGGATGCAAGCGACCCAAAGGCCAATGAGGAATGGGTGGCTTGCTGTCACTGCCAACGGTGGTATCATGAGTCCTGCGGAGAGCTCAACGGACTTATGGATGACGATGACTTCATCTGTCTTGGATGTGTTCACTGAAGTTGTTAAAAGGTGGTAAAAGGATGTAGGCTTAATGAAAGTTCCATTCATTGAATGTAGAGTGAAGTTTACAAAGTTACAATTTTTGCATTAGTTCCAGAAATGCATTTTTAAAAAATCCTTCCAAGTATTAATTAATTGAAGGTCTCCGTTGTTGTATTTTGCGCTTCATAATGCGCCACACATTTTTCAATGCATGTATTCTGGTTTTATTTACATTTTACACAACGTACCAACTTCATTGGAATTGGGGTTGTATTTCTCATGTTCATTTTAACCATAAAATAGAGTCCCACTTTCCCTAACAAAGTGTCCCACTCAACCTGATTGCTTCCAGTTTGCTGAAGAGGGTGTCAGATGTTGTTTAAAGATGAACGGTATGTTAATAAATACATAAATTGGGAAAAATGTCACCATAGTGGCCTTCATTACAATCTATTTAAACAAAACACATACCATTTTAATACATTCTAACTGATTTAGGTTGTTTAAAATGCAATTTGCCAAAAAGTGTCCCAATTTACCCGACTTCACCGTTATTCATGGTCACTCAGAAAAGAGGAAGACATCATTCAGCCATGCAAATAATAAAATGCTCAAGTAATGCTGAACAATAAATCTTAATAAATTTGAAATCGCTTTGGCTTAGTGATTATGAAAGTGATGTGATTTGTGGATTACCGATAAATGCGAGTCTAGAGAAACAGGCGTGTATTTATTCATTCTCAGTGTTGAGAAACGTAGCCTTCATGTGTTACGTTATTGTGTTAATAATAACTTAAGTACCTAATTATGTTACATATTTATTTTGTATGAAAACTAGCGCGTTAGATACCGTTGTATCAGTGCTGCGCGAGCTCTCTCTCACGCACGCACACAGAGAGAGAAGATAATTGTAAAATGAAAATTAACGGGCTAAGTTTAAATTTTGTTCTTGCTTGTTTTTTTATGTCAAAATGTCAGAAAGCATTTTGTATTATCCATCCGTGTTTTTAAAATTCGTTAAATGACGGACGTTTTACTGTTAACACAGCCCTCATTATATGTCGGATTTGTCTAACACTTGATTTTCTTTTTAGAATAAGTGATTCGTTATGCTATTATTGGACTCCTGTCTATTAATTGTCAACTGTTTTCTATAAATATGTTTGTATTGGCTAACATTTATTCAGCTAATGCGTGTCCTGTTTAAAATGTGCGATGTTCAAATGCAAAGACAGCACGTCACAAATAGAAGCCCTTTTCCCTGTGCTATTTAGTATCATATTTGGATATTGGAATAATAAATTAAGTAGCCTATCTTAATTGCACACACAATGTTCTTATGTTTGTTTTTGTTTTTTGTTTTTTTTACTGTTTTCTAGGGGTTTCTTAATTAGTTGACCAGCACACATTATAGGCAATGCAATATAATGCATGTCGCCGTCGTCTTGTTCAAAAATGAACTATTTATTGAACTATTGAATAAAATCAGCATTGCATTTAAAATATTTCTGATGTTCTGTTTTGCTCGTGTGATGTTGCTCACTATAAATATTAAAAACAAGAACTCAATCAGGGGCATTTCTGTGCCCATATCTCAAAGTTTAGTGGCATTTTTATTATTTTGGTGTTTTTGCCCCAAACTGCTCTTAAGTTCTGCCCTGCTTCTGACAATCCAAATGTAGGCCTAATATTTTCATTTAATTTACCAGCATAGAAATAACAGCAGTTTGACCTGTTTCACAACATAATTACAAAAAACATAAAGTTCAGTCAAGTGTCCGTCTCACACAATTTTCACTCTTTCTCTGTTGACTGAAGGCATGAAATCCAGTAGATGCATTCTGGGAGTTGTGGTTTTTTTATTCATGAGCTTTGATCGGGTCACTCGCCTAAATATTTTTTCACAGTGATTTTCAGTCGCAAATGTTAGCGTTTTGTGTGTAAAATGACTGTGTGTGGTTTCCAGGTGGTTTATGACTGTGTTTAAGTAAAGTTGTGCGTCTGATCTTCTCAATAACACATTATTTGTGGACAAACTTTCACACTCAGCTTGAACACTTTCAGCACAGCACCAACACTAGAGCACTAGAACTAGTGAAGCTCTGCATGAAACACTCACTCACCTGAGAGCAGAAGAGACGTCAGTGTGATTCTCTCCATTCCTGAGGGAAAGACAGAAAACAGACTCAATAAACCAGCTTCATTTGCTCTGAAGTTCGTACAGAATCCAGAACTTCAGAGCATTCCTACTTGATCATTGCTGATTAGCTTCCGCATCAATTATAAACACACATGAAGCTCCTAAAGCTGATGCGTGTCAGTTCAGTCTTACAGTACAGCTTTATGCTGCACGTTTCCGCTTTAAACCCTTCAGAATTAAACTCATAGACTTTGAGATCTGGAATTGCAGTGCTGTTCTACATTGTATTACTGTAAATGCATTTTTATTATTTAAAAAAAAAAAATTACCGTTATTTTTTATTTTTGCTCTTGTACACTCTTAAATATAAAGGTTCCAAAAGTTTTTTTTTCTTTATCTTTTTTTTTTTTCAGCGATCCTACAGAAGAACCTTTTCTGGTTCCTCAAAGAGCCTTTCATTCATCAGTTCTTCAAAGAACCATGTTTTCTTAGTGTATAAAACATTTCAAGAATCTAAAGTACTTTTTCCGCTATAAAGAACCTTTTGTGCAATGGAAAAGATTATATGGAGGTTAAAGATTCTTCATGGATCCATCAATGTCAATAAAGAAGCTTTAGTTTTGAGTAAATAATACAACAGAACATAATTTAATACAAAACACAGCTAAATCAGTCCTGTTGTAATCAGTGTAAAGTTAAAACAACAGCAACTGTCTTAAACTCTCTTACCTGTTGATGTTGTGATTTCTATGCAATTGTGTGTGTGTTAGAGCCCGACCGATATGGATTTTTGGGCGCCGATGCCGATAAAAAAAGCCAGGTACCGATATATCGGCCGATATTATTTATGTGTATTATAGTACAGTAAGTTTGGTGTGTACAAACTTTTGATGGGTACTGTATATAGAATACACAGTATAAACAGAATAAATATATAAACGTTTTGCAATGATCACTCAAATGTGGTGATCAAACCCTGGTGTGGCAAAGATATGTAATGGAGGCAGGGTGAATGATAGAATGAGAATTTGAGCTGTAACCAAACTAGTTTGCATTGCATTTTATATTATATTATATTCTAAATACTGTTGCATAATCTTCACTAACGACTTTGTCTTTTAATTTAGTCACGTTATTTAAAACATAACTTGTATCAATAAATATATCAAAAGTGTCACTGACAAAACCTTATCTTCTATTTTTAATCTTAATTTCTCTAATATCTACCAGTGGAGGAAGAACTCAGATCTTTTTAGTAAAGTAAAATTAATAATATCATAATGAAAACGTTTATAATTACATATGTACAGTAGTTTTATACTATTTTAAATAAGTAGTAAGCAAAATGTACTAAACGTGAAACTAGGCTACTCTCAATGCAAAATGGCCCTATATAAAGTGTTATAATTATATAAATTATTGGAATATTGCTTGATGTTGTAACGTAGCAGAATGAGCTTTAACACTGTGTCTACACCGGACGCGGACGTTGTTTTTTGCCACTTTTGCCAGTTCTTTGTAACAGCTCTTAGGTGCTTTATTGGCAGCGCCATCCTTACATAAATCACCGCACGCTGCATTTTTTTAA
>CM040837.1:34263896-34268896 GCA_022828995.1 Vimba vimba | reverse complement strand
GTACAACGAAACTGGATGCAATCTGATCAGTGCAACATTAAACAAAGTACAATTATATATAAATATATATATATATATATAAAAGAAAACATCAAATCACACATACACAACAGTTCAATGCACGACACATCTCCTAATACTGCATTCAAATCGTGTTTAGTGCTGCTATTGCTTTTGGATAAAAACTGTTTTTGAATCTATTTGTTCGTGTCTTCATTGTCCTGTAGCGTCTCCCAGAGGGCAGCAGTTCAAACAGGGAGTGTCCGGGGTGGGACGGATCTTGTGCTTTCTTGGGACAGCGGGAACTGTACAGATCCTTCAGGGAGGGGAGAGGGCAGCCAGTGATCTTCTGTGTGGTGGAGACGACCCTCTGGAACGCTTTCCTTGCCTTCTTGACCAATACTGTGATGTTAGTGCTCCAGGTTAGGTCCTCCTCTATGTGCACGGCCAAGAACCGGAAGTACGGGACCCTCTCCACACATTCCCCGCTGATGAACACATTCTCACATCCCACATTCTCTTTCTGTAATCTATTATCAACTCCTTGGTTTTGGTGGTGTTGAGGACCAGGTTGTTATCCATGCACCACACAGACAGCCGCTCCACCTCGTCCCGATCAGCGGACTCATCTCCCCCAGAGATGAACCCCACTATGGTGGTGTCATCCGCAAATTTAATGATGCTATTGCTGGAGGGGGCAGGGGTGCAGTCGTGTGTACAGGGTGTAGAGTCGGGCTGTGGGGAGCCGGTGCTGAGACTCACCCTCTGGGAGCGATCTGAGTGAGATACACCCAGATTTACCAGTTTAGTCACCAGTCTGAGGAAGTGTGGTGTTAAATGCAGAGCTAAAGTCCACAAACAGCAGCCTAGCGTAGCTCCCCCGCTGCTCTAGATGGGTCAGAGCCGTGTGGAGAGTTGTGGCTATGGCGTCCTCTGTAGACCTATTCGCGGATGGGAGGATTGAGATTATGTAAGTCCGCACCAGTTTCTCGAAGCACTTCATAATAATGGGAGTTAGTGCGACTGGACGGTAGTCATTCAGGCTGCTGATGTTGGTCTTTTTTGGCAGTGGAACTATGGTTACTTCAGGCAGGGTGGGATGGTGGACTGGGATAGGGACCGGTTGAAGATCTTGGTAAAGACCCCAGCCAGCTGGTCCGCACAGTCCTTCAGGACCCGTCCAGAGATGGCATCGGGTCCCGCAGCTTTCCTCGGGTTCCTCGGTAAAAGCGGTAAAAGATCACCAAAGCTCACACAAGAATCTATATGTTTTAATGTGAATAATTATCATACAGTATTACACACGTTTAGTATCATTTGAAATGTCTCAGTGCGACTGGTACAAAGGTCTCATTTCCAAATAAGTAAAACAAAAGGTAATAAGGTTTTTAAGATTTTAGAGATAGCTCACACAAGGAGGGTTGGTCTCTATAGGCAAATGGTCTCCTACTCCCAAAAGGTGTCAACTCTGAATGTAAATTCCCATTGTTGCAGATGCAGATGTTTCCATGTGAAAGAGGTTCTGTCTATATAATGAAATGCAGCAAAGGGCTCTGGGCCTTTTTGTAACTCAGGTTGGCCCATGATGATAAGAGTGACCAAAACTCTTAGCATCATGTATTTTAATGATGGGTTTGCATCTTTTCTCTTTATTCCAGAGCATTCAATGTTATTGTATTGATTATCCTTGAACTGATTATGAAATTGGCATGATACATTTACCTGACATAATAAATTGTTACATTTGATTATTCTAACTGACTTTGACATTATTTTCATTAAAGAGCTAAAAAGAATAGTCAATCATTCCATCACTTTTAATGATGCACAGATATCATTAAAACCTTTTCATAACCGTCGGTGTATGAATGAGTGAGTGAATGGGTGAATGTGAGGCTATATGTAAAGCGCTTTGGTGGCCATAGGTCTGTGAAAGCGCTATATAAATGCAGTCCATTTACCATTTTACCATTTTAGTAGGGGGCGTGTCCACTCATGATGGGGGAAGAGAGAGGGTGAGCCAATCAGTGGTAGGGGGCGTGTCCACTCATGATGGGGGAAGAGAGAGGATAAGCTAATCAGTGGTAGGGGGCGTGTCCACTCATGATGGGGAAGGAGAGAGGGTGAGCCAATCAGTGGTGGGGGCGTGTCCACTCATGATGGGGAAGGAGAGAGGGTGATCCAATCAGTGATGGGGGGTGTGTCCACTCATGATGGGGAAGGAGAGAGGGTGATCCAATCAGTGGTGGTGGGGGCGTGTCCACTCACGATGGAGGAGGAGAGAGAGCAAGAGGGAGATTTGACTGTAGAAAGAGAGATGGCTGAGAGACATTACATTAATATATGAAAAGCTTTCGAGTGCTGGAGAGACAGAAGCAGGAAGTCCTGAAAATGGACAGAGAGGTTGTGTTGTTTCTGCTCTATATGTGAGTAACATTGGTTTCACAACGTTTCACAGAACCAATGCTGTTGTTGTGATGTTAGCTCTAGTTACAGGACAGTTTTGAGTGTTATTGTTTGTCTGGAGCTACTGGCGACTAACAAACTCTTGCTTGTATCTATACTCCACTGTGTGTTCAGTTTTTGTTCTTCCTTGTTGTTCTTTCATCATCTTCGCTTGATTTTTCCTGAAGCATCGCTTCATCAATGTAAATAGACATCCACTCTTGCATTTGGGGGCGGAGCAACGACGGGAGGGGTGTGTTTGTTTGGGTTGATTTAAAATGTCCACATTTTTTCAAATAATGTTTCAAAAATAAGTTGTAAAATGTGTTAATACTTAAAAACATTTTATCTTTTTTTAACTTAATTTCTACATTTTTTATTTATTTATTATTATTATTTTTTTTTTTTTTTAGCACACTAGGGTGACTAGGAACATGAAATTGTCTAGCTATGAGTTCCTGTTTCACAGAAGTATAAATATGAGGAAACACAAAGGCCAACACCTACATCACAACATGTTGTTTGGGAGGGTTTCAAGAAAAAATCCAATTTACAATACATATTTATTTTCACAGGCTTATTTGTTCATATTTACCAAGACTGACAGTTTACTGATGCTGGGTGTGACGAGCAGAGCTTGTTATCAGTCACACACACACACGCACACGCACACACACACGCGCGTGTTCGTTCGTCTGGTGTGCGCATGCGCGAGAGCTCCTGTCAAACTCACCGGACGCACGGAAAATTCACTCACCTCCATTTTTAATGAAATTAAGGTAATGTAATATAATTAATGATGAAGTTATGAAAATATCGGGTGATTTTTATTACAGTTATGATGAGTTAAAGTGCTGTGACAAGCAATCTTTAGGAACATTTTCATTAGCACATAAAAGTAAGCTTATTTTCTTCATCACTGATCAGTTGTTAATATATTATACTACTGTATGTTATGTATCATAGTTTTTATGAGGGAGATTAATTATATTAAATATAAGCGTTATCTTCATGATGCAGCTGTTAAACGAGTTGAGTTTACTTGAGCTTGTCTGCTTGATTATAGTTGTTTGTTTTCTCAGTTTAATTCTGAAATATGTCAGAGTAACTAAATTTACTCCATAAGAATGATTCCTACAGTTTTTTTAATTTATGTCTGATTCATTCCACTGAGGGCAGCTTATGTATAAAACATAATGGCATATTATGAACGTTATTATATTGAGATATAGTGTGTTTTCACTAGTAAATGAAAAAGGAAACATCATATTAATCACCAATTAGAGTAGATTTAGTGAAACACACTGATGATGGTGAATTATTTGTGATGCTGAAGTCATTTGATGTATGATTCATATACAAATGTTGTATGATTGTTATGCATAATTTCCATACAGACAGGTGAGGTTGTGCCTCTATTGTTCTGGTTGTTCATGTGTAAATATTTGCTGTGTGCAGAAAAACTGATATGGATTGATATTTTTTTCCATAATAAACTGCTGACGCTGTGATGTCATCTCATAAAGATCACATGACGTCAGCACATGGACGTATTAGTGACTAAATATCTGAATTAATCTCTCAATATCCTAAAAGGTTATATACTCTATTTCAGGAACTATTGGAAAAGCTGTTCCTAGCACAGACTGACATGAATGCTCTTTCTCTTGCTTGTGTAAGCGCTCGTACATTATTTAGCAAAAACTGGATGTGTTCTATAAAACAATGATGAGTTTGTTGTTCATTGGGTCCTCAGTGTGTTTGTATCGTCACTCAAGTGTGTTTAATTGTGCACGAACGCCAGAGGATGTCAACATGGAAAAATCTAGTTGAATATTTACAGTTTGATTTGCATCCCGTTAATGTTTTTGGTGTTGATTCTCCTATTACAGAAGCTTCTGATTGCTGCATCTTCATGGCGTTCAAGCATCCATCTCAGGGGGGCGTGGCTTTAAGAAACACCCTGATGATGTCATACAGTCTGCTGTCAATCATCTTCTGACCACACCCACACTCCTATTATGAGCAGTGTCTTGTTGGCCAATGAGAGCCAGAGTTTTGATGAAGAGGGCGGGGTTAGTGTTTTAAAGACCCCTCCTCACTTAATACATGGCCACGCCCCCATCAACACCCCGCCCCCAGCTCCTCCCCTTCCTCCGCCCGTGCCTGTGGGAATCCCTGCGGAGAGGAAGAGGAGGGTGAGAGGTTTCTATTGGAAGCCGATTCCTGAAGATCGTGTGAAACAGCACGACGGGCCGAACCTGTGGACCCTCGGACGGCCCAGCAGGGAGACGCCGTTCCACATCGACATCAGAGCCATCGAGGAGCTGTTCGGACAACACGAACAACACGAGGACACGCCGTCATCCACCAGCGGGAAGAGTATCCGACGAGGAAAAGCTTCTGGGAAAGATCTCGGACAGCAGGTCAGACACACTTCTGACCTCAGCGGGTCTGATGCGGGGCTATTACTGTCATCAACTAAAACTAAAACCAGAGAAAACTTTTTCTTGAAATAAAATCAAATATATATATATATAAAAAAATAAAGGTAA
>CM040837.1:34238896-34258896 GCA_022828995.1 Vimba vimba | reverse complement strand
CATATTTATGAAAATGAAATGAGTATTTGGTTTTATCACATTCAATTATTATTATTATCCATATTATTATTAAATGCATGAACTGACTATCTATCTATCTACTCTCTCTCTATCTGTCTGTCTATCTATTTCTCTCTCTCTCTCTCTATCTATCTACTCTCTATCTATCTGTCTGTCTATCTATTTCTCTCTCTCTCTCTCTATCTATCTACTCTCTATCTATCTGTCTGTCTATCTATCTATCTATCTATCTATCTATCTATCTATCTATCTATCTATCTATCTATCTATCTATCTATCTATCTATCTATCTATCTATCTGTCTGTCTATCTATCTATCTATCTATCTATCTATCTATCTATCTACTCTCTCTCTCTATATATATATGTCTACTCTCTATCTATCTATCTATCTATCTATTCTCTCTCTATCTACTCTCTCTCTATCTACTCTCTCTATCTATCTGTCTGTCTATCTATCTATCTATCTATCTATCTATCTATCTATCTATCTATCTATCTATCCATCCATCTATCTATCTATCTATCTATCTATCTATCTATCTATCTATCTATCTATCTATCTATCTATCTATCCATCTATCCATCTATCTATCTATCTATCTATCTATCTATCTATCTATCTATCTATCTATCCATCCATCCATCCATCCATCCATCTATCCATCCATCCATCCATCTCTCAGGGTGGGTCTGCTGGTAACGCCGTGGGCTTCAGACTCTCCTCTCTGCTGTCTCTGGCCGACACTAAAGCCAACAAACCTGGAATGAACCTGCTGCACTTTGTCGCTCTGGTATGTGTGTCGGTTTATAATGTGACACACAACATACACACGTGTTCTTTCATGACACAAAGGTCAGAGAGCATCTCAGTGAAGTGAAACACGCACATGTGTGTGACTTTAACAGGAGGCTCAGAAGAAAGATCTGCTCATGTTTCCAGAGAAACTTCTGCATGTTCAGCAAGCAGCTCGGTGAGAACCAGTCAGCGGAAACTATTAACAAGAAACTAATAACAATTACAAAAACACAACAGAATTATATCATAAAGTATCATTAACCTATAGAGAAACAATGGACGTCTGTGTTCAAACCTGTGTGTGTGTGTGTAGAGTGTGTGTTGACAGCATCCGTGTAGAGTTTCAGTCTCTGACCAGAAGAGTTGATCAGTTAGAGCAGCAAATCCACACAGATGACGAGCTCCTGGTGCAGCTGCAGTCCTTACTAAAGGTGACCTCTGACCTCTGACCCTTTCCCTGCCTCTCTGTGACGTTTGCATCTGATTTTAAGTATATTTGTGTTCAACTGTCCCACTGTTTCAGAGCGCTGCTGAAGCTCTGGAGGATTTGAGGATCAGGATTGATGAGCTTCAGAGGGAAGGAGACGCTCTGATCGATTTCTTCTGCGAAGACAAAGACGTCTTCAAACTGGACGAGTGCTTTCGAATTTTCCAGAATTTCTGCTCCAAATTCAAAAAAGCAGTTCAGGTAAAACAGATCTAAAATAAAATGTCATACCGTGCATGGCATTTTCATGTTTAAAGTCCCAGTTTAGACGCATTTAAATGATTTAATTTAAACCAATTTAAAATATTTGTTTTCTACATATTTATTTATTTTAATCTATTTATTTATTTTCATATAATTTTTTCATATAATCTTTTTTATTTTTATTTATTTAATCTCTTTATGCATTTATTTTTACTACAATTGTATTATTTATTTTCATATAATTTATTTATTCATTTGTTATTTAATCAATTATTTATTTTTATATTTATGTATTTAAATAATTTTTTTTACAAAATATCTTTTATTTATTTTAATCATAATTATTTATTTATTTGTTTTAATTTAATTATACATTTATTTTCATATAATTGTATAATTTACGTATAACATTTAATCTATTTATGCATTTAATTTACTATAATTATATTATTTATTTTACTATAATTATTTTTATTTATTTAATCATTTATTTTTATATTTATTTATTTAAATATAATTTGTTAAAATATTTTAATTTATTTATTTTAATAATAATAATGTTAATTATTTATTTTATTTTATTTATTTTTACATTTGTACATTGTTTCTCTCTACTCCAGCACTCCCTTGCGCCCCCTGGTTTGAAACCCCTGATTTAGTTTATTCCAGCTTTTCAAGTGTCTGTTTCTTTAATTCAGACGTTGGACTGAAACTCGTTGTGTTAATCAGCTGGACTTCTTCTCTTTCCTCAGGAGAACGTGGAGCGAGGAATGTGGGAGGAGTCTCGGCGCAAGCGTCTGAAGGAGTCGGAGGACAAGCGCCACTCGTGGGCGGGGCATGAGGGTGTGGGCGGAGTCTCCGGGCTGCGGTCCAATAGCGAAGCAGACGTGGAGGCGGCGTTAAAGAGGGAGGGGCTTCTGGAGCTGCTGATGACGAGTCCTCAAAGTTCACCACTGCGTTTCGGTAGCGTTCGTCGATCACGCCGACAGAAGAGCATGACCTTTGACCCCTGTGGAGCAGATTCACTTCCTCCAATACACTCGCTCTCCCTCGCACACAGCAGCATCACAACGGAGGAGCCAGAGATACAAAACAAGAGCCTTTCCATCGAGGAATCCCCGAAAATCGACCAAACGCAATTCAGAAATACAGAAGTGACTCCAGTCATGACCTCTGACCCCTCACAAATCGGTGAGGTGACAAAATCAGAGGTGACGAATGACGATCATAAAGCTAGAGATAACGTCAAGCGTACAAACGAGGCACTCAAAACCAGCGGCGGAGCAGCACAATCGATCCAAGCGAGCAGCAAACGACCCGTCGGCTCTAAAACCAGACCTTCATCTTCCGCTAAACCATCATCATCTTCATCATCGTGTTTGAGGAAGGTTGTTCCTCTCAGGACGCAGGTTCCCAAGCAAGTGGTTCGGCCGCCGCAGGAGAAGATGTGTTGCGCTACACTCGCGCGGCCTCGAACCTCTGCGCGCGATTCCTCCTCAATCAAACCGCTCAGCTTCGCTCGCAACACCGTGGCGTCCGCGACACGTAACGCCGTCGCTCCCGCGACACGCAACGCCGTCGCCCCCGCGACACGCAACGCCGTCGCCCCCGCGACACGCAACGCCGTCGCTCCCGTAACCCAGCCTAAAGCCGACCCAAAACCGTCCCTGGTGACGCCGTCGCTCCGGCTATCACTGACCCCTGCTGGCCGTCTGAGGAAGAGCAGCTCCGCCCGCTCGGAAAACTCGGTGCTCGTTCGTGGGTCGCGTGATAAAACTGTCAAACCCGTCTGGAGGTAGAGCGGGGGGAAAGGATCGTGATAATGCTAGCTTGCTAATATCAGCCAATGTTCCAGGAAAATGATTCTTTCAGCTCATAAACTAGCGTTCAAAAGTTTGGGTTTTTTAATATTTCTGGCCAAGGCTGCAATTATTTGATCAAAAATACAGTGAAAACTGAAATATTATTCCAGTGTATAGCAGCTGTTTACTACGGAAGAGGATTATGAGTTCATTCTCAATTTTATTTTGACTTTTTTTCTCGAAATTTAATATGTTTTTTTCTCGAAACACAACGACTCTATTCTCGAAATTTAATTAGTTTACTCTCAATGTTTTATTTCGACTTTCTTCTCGAAATTTAACAAGTTTTTTCTCGAAACGACTTTATTCTCAAAATTTAATGAGTTTATTCTCAACATTCTTTTAAATTTTTTTTCTCAAAATTTAACGAGATTTTTCTCGCATTATGACATTAATCTTGAGATGTTTTTATTATTTTTATTATTGCTTGGCCCCAATCCTCTTCCGTAGTTTTCTATGTGAATATATAGTAAAGTGTAATTTATTCCTGTGATCAAAGCTGAATGTTCAGCATCATTACTCCAGTCTTCAGTGTCACATGATCCTTCAGAAATCACTCTAATATGATGATTTGATGCTCAAAAAACATTTATGATTATTATCAATGTTGAAAACAGTGATAAGTTTTATTTTCCAGGATTCTTTGATGAATAGAAAGTTCAAAAGAACAGAACTTATTTGAAATATAATATTTTGTAACATTATAAATGTCTTTAGTGTCATTTTTCAATTTCAATTTATCATTTTTTTTTTTATCAATTTGCACCCTTGATGAATAAAAGTATTAAGTTCTTTCATAAAAATAAAGTCTTACCCCAAATGGTAGTGTAATCAGTGACCATATTTAGTGAATATTCTTGAATATTTGTCATATTAAGTGTATCATTTATTATTGTAACATAATTTTCTCTTTAAATGTAGTTTTACTCATAATTAATAACTCATTGATATGTTGCCCTGAAAAAATAATTATACATGAGAATTTTAAACCTGAAATAACTTTAATGAACAATTTACATGATTTACATGATTTCATTTATATTTTATCTAAAGCAAATGTATTTATTAATGAACTGTCCATCTATGATGTGTTTGTGGAAACATTCTGATACAGCATGTTTATATTCACTTATTCACAATAGTGCAAAATTACCGCGGTATTTTCATAGAAACAATCCAAACATTACAGCATTAATGACACTGATATACAGTATCACTACTATAATATAGCCATATAACTTTAATACAGCAACATAACTGGAGTATTATTTTTAAGTGCTGCAGAAACATCAACATTTATTTTTTCAGCAGATGCTTTTATTCAGAACAACTTTTTTTGTATCACAGCTGTTTGACTTTTAACCTCTTGAACCACGAATACACAAAAAACTTTTTTAATGGATTCGAGGAGTTTTGTGGTTGAAATTAAAAAAGTAACAGCTCTTTTGCTCCATATAGAGCTATAAGGCCATCCAGAGTCAGGAAATATCATGTTATATGATTATCTTCCACAAGAGGTCGGCAAAGACACACGATGTAAGATATTTAGAGCTGAATAAAAAGGGGTATGTATGAAATTGTGTGTTATTTTTAATTTAAGTTGAAGGAATGTGAGGAATGTGCATAAATTACTATTTATTTATTATTTATTGATCAAATCTCGTAATTTAAAGGTAAATAAAATAAAAAATATCAAAAAATATTATCAAAATGAAATAAAATAAGCTTTCTGGACCAAAAAAATAATAATTAAGTATAATTTTAGGGCTTCGGGTCATTTTGACCCGCGAGGGAAATAAGTGTTTCAGAGAGCGAGGGAAGGATGAAAGCCTTTAATATCATTAAATATGAAACATTATACTGTTGACATGCACATTGATGTGTTTTGTTGGTTTGATGAAGTGTGTGTGTCGTCAGATGGAGGACGCGTGAGCTTTGCAGACGTAGCGGTAGCGTCGAGAGCAGTGGTCGTCGTTATACCGTCCGTCGTGGTGAAAGTGAGCGCAGTCTTCACCGCCACCCAAACCATGATTCTTCCAGTCATCAGGCTGGCCGGGCATCCATTCACTGCACACACACACACACACACACACACACACACACAGGTTTGTTTTGCTTTTGAGGACATTCCATAGGCGTAATGGTTTTTATACTGTCCACACTGTATATTCTATTCCCCTACACTAATCTAACCCCAAAAGCTACCCATCACACACACACACACACACACACACTAACCCGACTCCTAAACCTACCCATCGCACACACACACACACACACACACACACACACTAACCCGACCCCTAAACCTACCCATCGCACACACACACACACACACACACACACACACACACACACACACACACACACACACACACACACACACACACACACACACACACACACTAACCTGACCCCTAAACCTACACACCACACACACACAAACACACTAACCATACACTTAAACCTACCCATCACACACACACACAAACAAACACACTAACCATACACTTAAACCTACCCATTACACACACACACACACACACACACACAAACACACTAACCCGACCCCCTAAACCTACCCATCACACACACAAACACACACACACACACACACTAACCCGACCCCTAAACCTACCCATCACACACACTCACACACACACACACACTCACCTCCTGACATGCACATACGGCGTCTCGTCCAGCCATTCCCACTCGCCGGTGCGTCCGTCAGTCAGACCCAACCAGTAGTACAGAGGCCTGGTCTTACTCACCACGAAAGTCTGAACACACACCTCTGATTATCACTCTTTACCACATGATCAACAGTTTGCTGGTTTAATTGCATGTCTTGTGTTGTTGGTTTAGGCCCTGTTTACTCCTAGTATTAAGTTTTGGATGATCGGATCAGAAGTAGACGAGGGAGACATTTGTGCTTGGTACGTTTTTCCTCTTCAGCTGACAGTTTAAATCCGTCTGATGTTTACGCGTTAGGTCAGTAGATGGAGAGTAGGCGACTTTTACTGGATGTTCGAATTCATTTGACCACACGAGCGTTTACAATCTGATCTAATGCTTTTCCTCTATCTCTGGAAGTTGTTGAAAGTTGACAACCTCAAAACATTTTAGATCACGTTTTGTATTTAGCGTCAATCACTTGTGAACCAATTGACCAAACGCATCTTAATACCAGCTGTAAACGGGCCAAAGTTACATTTATCAGACGCTTTTATCCAAAGCGACTTACATTGCATTTCAAGCAACACATTTACATTCTTATCAGTTCTTGCTTTCCCTGTGAATCGATCCCATGACCTTGGCGTTGCAAGCGCCAACGCTCTACTGTTTGAGCTACAGGAAAGCTCACACTAGCTTAGCTCACACTAAGTTGTGTGCCTGGTTTAGTTAACTAGGTTTAGTTGTATTAGTTCAGTTGTGTGTCTGGTTTAGTTAAGTAGGTTTAGTTGTATTAGTTCAGTTGTATGTCTTGTTTCAGTTTAGTTAACTAGGTTTAGTTGTATTAGTTCAGTTATGTGCCTGGTTTTGGTTTAGTTAACTAGGTTTAGTTGTTTTAGTTCAGTTGTGTGTCTGGTTTAGTTAACTAAGTTTAGTTTTATTAGTTCAGTTGTGTGCCTGGTTTAGTCAACTAGGTTTAGTTGTATTAGTTCAGTTGTGTGCCTGGTTTAGTTAACTAAGTTTAGTTGTATTAGTTCAGTTGTGTGTCTGGTTTTGGTTTAGTTAACTAGGTTTAGTTGTATTAGTTCAGTTGTATGTCTTGTTTCAGTTTAGTTAACTAGGTTTAGTTGTATTAGTTCAGTTATGTGCCTGGTTTTGGTTTAGTTAACTAGGTTTAGTTGTTTTAGTTCAGTTGTGTGTCTGGTTTAGTTAACTAAGTTTAGTTTTATTAGTTCAGTTGTGTGCCTGGTTTAGTCAACTAGGTTTAGTTGTATTAGTTCAGTTGTGTGCCTGGTTTAGTTAACTAAGTTTAGTTGTATTAGTTCAGTT
This sequence comes from Vimba vimba, assembly GCA_022828995.1. Classification (NCBI taxonomy): domain Eukaryota; kingdom Metazoa; phylum Chordata; class Actinopteri; order Cypriniformes; family Leuciscidae; genus Vimba; species Vimba vimba. The sequence goes on along the minus strand of CM040837.1, from coordinate 34,251,518 downwards.
GTGTGTCTGGTTTTGGTTTAGTTAACTAGGTTTAGTTGTTTTAGTTCAGTTGTGTGTCTGGTTTAGTTAACTAAGTTTAGTTGTATTAGTTCAGTTGTGTGTCTGGTTTTGGTTTAGTTAACTAGGTTTAGTTGTTTTAGTTCAGTTGTGTTCCAGGTTTAGTTAAGTATGTTTAGTTGTATTAGTTCATATGTGTGTCTGGTTTAGTTAACAAGGTTTAGTTGTTTTAGTTCAGTTGTGTGTCTGGTTTTGGTTTAGTTAACTAGGTTTAGTTGTATTAGTTCAGTTGTGTGTCTGGTTTAGGTTTAGTTAACTAGGTTTAGTTGTATTAGTTCAGTTGTGTGTCTGGTTTAGGTTTAGTTAACTAGGTTTAGTTGTATTAGTTCAGTTGTGTGTCTGGTTTAGGTTTAGTTAACTAGGTTTAGTTGTATTAGTTCAGTTGTGTGTCTGGTTTTGGTTTAGTTAACTAGGTTTAGTTGTATTAGTTCAGTTGTGTGTCTGGTTTAGTTAACAAGGTTTAGTTGTTTTAGTTCAGTTGTGTGTCTGGTTTTGGTTTAGTTAACTAGGTTTAGTTGTATTAGTTCAGTTGTGTGTCTGGTTTTGGTTTAGTTAACTAGGTTTAGTTGTATTAGTTCAGTTGTGTGTCTGGTTTAGTTAACAAGGTTTAGTTGTTTTAGTTCAGTTGTGTGCCTGGTTTAGTTAAGTATGTTTAGTTGTATTAGTTCAGTTGTGTGTCTGGTTTAGTTAACAAGGTTTAGTTGTTTTAGTTCAGTTGTGTGTCTGGTTTTGGTTTAGTTAACTAGGTTTAGTTGTATTAGTTCAGTTGTGTGTCTGGTTTTGGTTTAGTTAACTAGGTTTTGTTGTATTAGTTCAGTTGTGTGTCTGGTTTAGTTAACAAGGTTTAGTTGTTTTAGTTCAGTTGTGTGTCTGGTTTAGTTAACAAGGTTTAGTTGTTTTAGTTCAGTTGTGTGCCTGGTTTAGTTAAGTATGTTTAGTTGTATTAGTTCATATGTGTATCTGGTTTATTTAACTAGGTTTCGTTGTTTTAGTTCAGTAGTGTGTCTTGTTTCGGTTTAGTTAACTAAGTTTAGTTGCATAAGTTCAGTTGTGTGTCTGGTTTAGTTAGGTAGGGTTAGTTGTTTTAGTTCAGTTGTGTGTTCAGTTGTGTGTCTGATGTTGATTGTGTAGTTGTATTAGTTCAGTTGTGTGTCTGATGTGTGTAGTTGTACAGTACTGATCCGCTCTGACCTTCTCCTGTTTGCTGTTTACGATGAGTAACTTTGCTCTCTTCTTCTCACACTCGTCTCTGGCCGCGTCCCACGGCATCCCGTCTTCAGAGAAGAAATAACAGTTTGTGGAGAAGAGAGTCCATCCGGCAGGACAGCACAGCTCCTGCGTGTCTACACACACACACACACACACACACACACACACACACACACACACACACACACACACACACACACACACACACACACACACGTCAGATTAGAGACTGTGTGAAATCAACATACAGCAGCACAAACACTAGCATCACTTACTGTTGTTTATGAACTTGTCTATGTAGCATTTGAGCTCCGAAACCTTGTCACGAAGGGCCTGTGCTGAATCAGACACTACACACACACACACACACACACACACACACACACACACACACACACACACATACACACACCTGTTAAGATCTGGAGTGGATTTCATTTAATTTCAAGTGTTTTGTCTGTTTGTATGTGTACGTGTGTGGTACGTACTATCATTAATCGTTCTTTGCATCGTGTCCCGGTCGAACTCCAGATTGCTGATGTCCAAATGCATCGTATGCCCTGAACACACACACATTAGACCGAGTGTTGATGTAGTGGAGGTGAATGTGCTCACATGCATGACACATGAAACACCATTCACAGAGTGTTTTACTCCTATACTGTGATGCAGTCGAAACAATTCAGTGAAAAAATTATTGATTTTCTCCATGATGAACTTTGTATGGTGAAAGTATCTATATGAATGAATAGTTGATAATAGTGATAGATGATGAAAGTCGTGGGGGGGAGGGGTATAATAATTAATTTTTTTTTTTTTTTTTTTTTTTAAATATGCAGGGGAGTAAAAGTTTCCATGTCTAATTTTTTCCAGTTTAAAAAAAGTGATAAAACTCTACTTGTTCCATAATTTTCATGGAACGTTGTTCCTGTAAAATAAAAATTTCCCTTAACGTTCGCATAACCCAGAAAAACTTTTTTACATATTAAAGGGTTAGTTCACCCAAAAATTATTAGCTCATTATTGGCCGGCTCCAGCGTCAGCATCACACGCATGTGTCGTGACTCGTGGTGCTCATGTGACCAGCGTCGGCCAATAGTGAGCCGGCATTCTGACGTAGAACCAGGAAGTGCTTCGTCAACAGTGTAGGAGAACAACGTGGAAGCAGATTGTTGAATAAAGTAGTTATTTTGGGGGTTTCCACACAAAAAGTATTCTGGTCGCTTCATAACATTAATGTTGAACCAGTGGAGTCACATGGACTATTTTAACGATGTCTTTACTACCTTTCTGGGCCTTGAAAGTGTCAATGACATTGCTGCATGTGGCGTCTATATCTTATATCCTATATCTTGCAAAAATATCTTACAATTTGTGTTCCGAAGATGAACGAAGGTCTTACGGGGTTGGAACCACATGAGGGTGAGTAATTAATGACAGAAACTTTATTTTTGGGTGAACTAACCCTTTTTTTTTTTTTTTAAAGAAAAAGTTTTTAATGTTTAGAGAAATTAAAAAATAACGTTTTCATAACTTAATTAGAACATTTTTTTGTTAGCTGAGAGTGTGGGTGGATAAAGTTTTTTTATTTTGATAAAAGATTATGAAGATTAACATTACCGTATTCCTCCAGAATGTTTGTTCTGGCAATGATGCTCAGGAGCCTTTCTGTCAGATTCTTCACGTTTGTCTCGGTCGTCGAGAACTTCCGGTCAAACTTCACGTCTAACAAAACGCATGTGAAAAAATTAAACGTCATTAATTTTTATTGACAACTCTAATTTGCTAGTTCTCTGGAAAATATACACATGGTGTTAAAACTTATAGGATATGCTCCGCATTCTTTTCACGTTTTGGCCTTAATACATTGACGATAAGATGATAATTAAGAAATTAATAAGAAAAATATAATGTTGTCTGTATAATATCCCAATATGTTTGACTGTGTGTTACTCACGGCTCACAGACACTGTTATGATCAGCAACAGCAACATCAGAGCCGTGACACTGATGGCAGCGAACACACGCCACCGCCAGCGGCCCATAGAGGGCGCTGCTACAAACCTGGGCACAGACGAGTCTAAAACACACACACACACACACACACAGGTTATTCTACTTATGGATCCTTTTCACACACAGGGATGCGTTTAAATTATATACTGTTACATGTTTATGTATAGCGGGTGGTTCCCTAGTCCCTACATTATAACAGGAAGACGATAGAGTAATCACATTACGTTTTCTGTGCATAAACATTCGAAGCGTGCGCCAAGAAAGCTGTTCATAGAACCGCACACTAAATGAGGCATCTCTCTCTCTCTCTCTCTCTCTATCTCTCTCTCTCTCTCTCTCTCTCTCTCTCTCTCTCTCTCTCTCTCTCTCTCTCTCTATATATATATATATATATATATATATATATATATATAATATAAGGAGCGATTAGTGTGCTCAAAAATGTTTCTTGTACTAATTATTATTTCAATTATAATTCGAGTTATTATTCGAACTGTGTGTGTGTGTGTGTATGCTGTGATTGTCAAAAGTTGAGGTTAAAGGTCAGAAGAGGTTGAGCAGCTGTATAAACTACAGCCAGTCGAATAGCAGAGGAATGTTTGAGAAAGACACACACACACATACGTTTGTTTTTTCATCTTTGTGGGGGTTTCATCAACTCTAACACTTTACAAGAAGGTCCCATTAGTTGATGCATTAACTAACAATAAGAAATACATTTGTTTATTAATCTTTGTTAACATTCATTATTAAAATACAACTGTTCTTTAGTTCATGTGAGTTCAGATCCATTAAATAATATTAACAGATACAAATTGTGATTTTAACATTAACATTAAAGGGTTAGTTCACCCAAAAATGAAAATTCTGTCAGTAATTACTCACCGTCATGTTGTTCCAACCCCGTAAGACCGTCGTTCATCTTCGGAACACAAATTAAGATATTTTTTATTAAATCTGAGAGCTGGATCACTCCTCCATAGGCTTCTAAAGACGTTATAACTTGCTGGCCCAGAAAATGTATTACAGACATCGTTAATATAGTCCAAGTGACTCCAGTGGCTCAATCTTAAGTTTATAAAGCGACGAGAATACTTTTTGTGCGCAAAAACCCCCCAAAATAACGACTTTATTCCACTATTCATTTCCTTCTCTCTGGGCCTCGAGTTTTTTCACGTAGTGTTTTAGCGCAGCGCGTCTGTGCTGTACGTCACACGCATCACACACATGATCAGCGTCGGCCAATAGTGAGCCTACGTGTGACGTGCAACACAGACAAAAACACTACTTGAAAAAACTCGAGGCCCAGAGAGAAGGAAATGAATAGTGGAATAAAGTCGTTATTTTTGTTTGTTTTTTTGCGCACAAAAAGTATTCTCGTCGCTTTATAAACTTAAGATTGAGTCACTTGGACTATATTAACGATGTCTTTAATGCATTTTCTGGGCCAGCAAGTTATAATGTCTTAGAAGCCTATGGAGGAGTGATCCAGCTCTCAGATTTAATCAAAAATATCTTAATTTGTGTTCCGAAGATGAACGAAGGTCTTACGGGGTTGGAACAACATGAGGGTGAGTAATTACTGACAGAATTTTTATTTTTGGGTGAACTAACCCTTTAACTAAGATTACCAAGTGTTTTTCAGTGTTAGTTCATGTTAACTAATGTAGTTAACTAATGAAACCTTACTGTAAAGTATTGTAAATTAAATTTTCTTTCCCCTAAAACTCACCGAAACCTTTTTATATATGAATTAAAACATGTTTATTCATGTGTTTTTCATGTTTTGATCTGGTCTCACACCTTTCCTCCAGAACTCGGTGTCGTCACTGGTGTCTGGGTTCTCCAGCTCGTCGTCTGTATATTGGTTTGCCACAGAGACAGAGCCGCTATCTGATGTAACGACCCTCATGATGAGTGAGTCTTCACCTGCAAAAACACACAACATTAGTTCTTCATTCATTTAAAATTCTATAGAAAGTTCCTCAGCCATTCACAGAAGAGCCTGTTTGACCAATCACAGGTGCATCTCTCCAGCCAATCGTCAGTCCTCTTGACTTTTGAGCGCTAGTCAAATGCTGCCTCTCAATTCACCTACTTTTACTACGCCCTAAAACTGTGTACTCTTTGGGCCCTATTTTAACGATCTGAAATGCAAGTATCAAACGCGAAACACAAGTAACTTTGTGGGCGGGTCTCGGGCGCTGTTGCTATTATACCGGCGGGATAAATGACTCTTGCGCTCGACGCAAATCTAAAATATGTTGGTCTGAAGAGCTTCATTATTCATAGGTGTGGTTTGGGCGTAACGTGAAATAAACCAATCAGAGCGACATCTCACATTCCCTTTAAGAGCAGGAGTGCTTGATCCATGGCGGATTGCTATTATAACGGCGGATTTGCCAGGAGCGGTTCACAGCCGAGGAGACCGGCGTTCTCGTCAGGGCCGTAAAACACAGAGAAGTGACATTGGGGATGGAGAAACACACCCAGATTAGCTTCGGTTAAACAGGCGTATGATAATTTGGGTAAATGTGTAAGCTAGATTTATGCCTATTTTTCACATCTTCATGGACACAACAATGATTTCCCTCATGTGGTAATATTGTTCCTTGTAATAATGTATGATTTGCAAAAATGAAAACTGCTGCTTCTGTGTAGATGAGAGAAGTAAGTGTGTGTGTGTTGTGCACACGCTACATTATGGCCAAGCATGCGCCCTTAAAATAGCATCTGAATAACGCGCCGCTGACTTTAGACGAGGTTTCTCCTGGTCTGTGGAGGAATTGTTTTCTGAAACTGCAAAATAGCACCAGGGAACGTTTGCGCCGGAACACGCCTCCTCTTTCCCTGAACCGCCCCCGGGAGCGCAAGTTCATTCCCTAATTTACCGACGTGCGTCTGTGGAGGGAAAAGTCCGCTGTGCACGGGTGCAAAATAGGAATGACACATGCGTCGTGTACAAAGTCAGTTGCGCTGGGTGCCAGATAGGGCCTAGAGTGTGAAGAAAAAGTGCATACTTCTGAGTGTGCAGCAGAAGAGTAGACAAGCTTTGGGAGAAACTATCACGTCATACGTGTCTTTAACGGTTGCTCTCTGTCGCTTAGTTACACGCATCCTGTCACTCAAACTGACCTGTCAATCATCTAGTCAAAGATAAAGTCCTCCACATTTAATTTCCTACTGTATCAGAGAGAGATGCAGAAGCGTTGATCTGCAGTCGCGGGTCTGTCATGTGGAGACTCTGCTCGTATTAATGCAGAATGATGCATTTAAAAGTTAATGGCCAAACGGTTCTTTATAAAAGTCCACATTGTTATTACAGATGAAATATAACACGGCTAACATTAAATAAATATTTTTCTATCAGGTTAAACTTTGATTAGTCACCCAAACCTTTATCTAAACCTCTCACCGCCGGTCGCGCATATCCACCATGTTTTGTAGTTTTTGTGTTTCGTGTTTGTAGTTCCTCCTGCAAAGCGCAGTGGGTTGTGGGTAATATTAGCTGTTATAGTGAGCACGGATCCACACTTCGAATATCGACGGGAAATAGTAGACCATCCGGGACTTCTGACACACTCTTTTCAACACACTATGCTTTAGGACACACTTATTTTAATCTCACACACTGTTTAGCTGTCACGATTTGGTCTTGTCTTGGTCACATTTCTTTGTCATGTTTCATGTCTGTCGGTTCATTGTTCACAGGTGTCCCTTGTCCAGTCATTAGTCTGTGTATTTAAGCCCTCATGTTTGCCATGTGTCTTTGTTGAGTATTGTTTCCTGTAATCTGCTGTTGTGTGAGTCTATGTTCATGTTTATGTCCATGGTCTTGTTTCATATGTTTTATTTTTAATTAATGACAACTATCAGTATATTCAAAATGTGAGACACATTCCATCTAAGCCACTTTCCCGTAAGCTTTGAAGTTTGTGTTCTTTGAATTCATCAAGAGGTCAATCAGAATCAGATCCTCTGTTGGTCAAATGTTTTGCTCTATGCAAATTCACAGGTCAGAATTCTGCAAACTTGAACTTTGATTCGCAGCAAAAGATGACGCATGTTTCCGGTCTCGTGTGTTCATGTGTGTTTGTTAATGGACATCAGTTTATGTATAGTTTGTTTTCCACACATATAACGTTTTTCAGTTATTAATTATACATCCACTGGGCTTTGTAGAGCAGAACAAGTAGATCAGAAGAAAAATAGAAAGTTAAGAAACACAAAAACACCAATTTACACAAAAATACAATCAATTAATGATACGCACATAAACTCGGTCTAAATACTTTTTCAACACAGAGGAAGAGGAAATAAAAGGAAATTTGTAAATATAGCATTTAATCACTCTAATACTAACATATTAAAAATGATTTAGACTTTCAGAGAAAATAAATAAAAGTCCCAGTTAGACGATTTTGGGGGAATTTTACAGATTGAAATCATCAAAGCACCTTTATAACGTTTGATTCTCTAGTTCAGGTCATAGCTTTCTACCCGAGAAACCTAAACATTGATCTGATCTAAAACATGATGAAACATCAAGAACTTTATCAACATCCAAAAAACCGCAAAGTAACTCTAGAACCCCAAACAGCCAGAAATAACATTAAGAAGAAATGGCTCTAAATAAGTTAATAAGTTCTGAAATACTTCATAAAAAAACACAGTTTTCACTGTATGCCCCTGATTGATTTCACCGCTGTGATATGAAATCAGTGTTTCTCACTCTAAGTTAGTCTAGATCGTAAATAGTTTCACTAAATAAATCTGTTAGTAAAAGATTAGATGGTCAGTCATTCAGGTTACTGCGACATTATTAATAATTCATGAGATGCTCAAGGAGTTCACTTGAAAATAGATGTTAATTTTCCTCTTACCTCTTGCATTAGAAATGAGACCCTGATGTGTGTGTGGGAGAGTGTGTGTGAGAGTGTACTTTGAGCATGATGAATATTTACTTTGTGCATGTGGAGAACAAACAGGAGCTCCAATCACAGTATTTGTCCAGCTGACCTCAGATCAACTCAAGATTTAAATATATATATATATATATATATATATATATATATATATATATATATGGAGGTTGGTTGTAAAAATCTCTTTTACAAGGTTTCACGGTGTCTATTGGTAAGCAGCAACATATTGGCTATGGCAGTGCCACCAAAAGCTCAGTGACTCGAGTAATGTCAACAAATCTCGGGTTAACTAACCTAACTTTTCTGTAATTTCATAGTTTTCAGGAATTTAATATTTTCTTCAAAATGTAGGAAAATAGTCATAATAAAGAATAAGTGAATGTGTCCAAACTTTTTATCAAATGTGTAGTATATTTAAATATTTTACCTGATAAATAAACTAAATAAACAACAGATAAAGAGAGAAGTTATCACGTAAATGTAAACACTATTGGTGTGTGTATATATATAGGATTTACAAATATTTTTAGAAACACTTTAAAAACACTACAAATTCTATATTTTTAGAATTCCTAAAACGTGGCACTCCTCCCTAAATCTCTCTTTCAGTAGCCGAAGGGGTTGTTTTTTTTTTTAGGAGAATCACGTTCCATTTGTCTGACTCTGATTGGTCGAACGCCATCGCGTTCTATCTTCCTATTGGCTGCTTGTCTGTCCGTCATCTTCTGCTCCGCGGTCATTGGCTGTCCGAGCGGAAACAAGGTGGATTCTTCATGTTGACGGTGAAATTCCTGCCCCTCGTCCGCGAATTTCGGGAGAGTTCTGCACCGAATCGGCGTGAAAACGGAACCGAACCCGAACGAGACCCTCGAGCGCGATGACTGCGGTGCGCGTGATCCTGATCCTGTTTCTGGGCTCCGTTCAGCTCTGCCGAACCGAGCCGCGCTCCGGGAAACCCAGTAAGAACCGTTAAATAATTTTCTTACATTTAAATGTACAGTCAGATTTTAATCTGAATGTAACCGCCGATCCGAATCACAATCTCAGCGTAAACAGACTGAAACCAGATCGTATATATCAAAATGTCATTATGTTAACTATTGTTTGCTGTCATCACAAAGAAGTGACTCAAAATGACAAAAAGCTTCTCACACTGTTTGAATCAGTTCCCGTATTTCATATTTAACGTTACTACTATTCAGTAACTGTGGTGTGTTGGTGGAAACTGTGTTTACCATGGTAAATTTGTTAAGGGTGACTCAAAACATTCATAAAACAGAACGTAAATGTATTGAAAATACATAGGTTATGGAAACGGTCCTTCAGAAGCTTCTGGATCCACAGGACCACTAGAAACAGACACAGATCTAGAAGCTTCTACAGGAGAAACTGGTTTGAGTTTCTGATGGTTTCTCATGGTCTTCACATCATTAATAATCAACAGTTGCACCAATGAACTATTTTCTGAAGATGTTTTAGTGTTTTTGACTTGGTTATCTTTGTCTGACTCACTCGGGAAATCAAGGAATAAAATCTCCAGGACGCAGTGAATAACTCCGTGATGTATTACAGTATAATAACAGTGTGTGTGTGTGTTGATCAGGTGAGGTGTTGGTGATCACAGCAGCCACTGAAGCGACTGACGGCTACCTGAGGTTCATGCGGACCATCCGACAGTTCAACTACACTGTTCAGGTATACTAGCGCTCGAAAGCCTGACATAACTATGATTTTTAAAATATTTTTGAAAGGGTCTCTTCTGCTCTGCATTTATTTGATCAAAATACAGTAAGATAGTGAATATTACTCCAGTGTAAATCAGCTGTTTTCTATGTGAATATATAGTAATATATAAGTGTAATTTATTCCTGTGATCAAAGCTGAATTTTCAGCATCATTACGCCAGTCTTCAGTGTCACATGATCCTTCAGAAATCACTCTAATATGATGATTTGATGCTCAAGAAACATTTATGATTATTATCAATCTGTTTCCACCCATTTATATGCACATTTTGGGATGTTGCAGTAAAAAAGCGCTGAATGGAAATGCTAAGATATGCATACATTTTAAAAATGTGCATTAAAAAAAGCGTCAAATGACGCATTTTTAATCCGATAAGAAGACGTGCATAAACTACGATTGAAACACATTTTCCGAATAAATCCCTTGATGTGCCTCAGCGGAGGCTGTGATTGGATAACTGGAGTAACCAGTGGACCAATGGCGTTGCAGCATCTCTAATGTTGGTTTGGTGTTTCTGAAACGGCGGAGTCGAAGTGTGTGATGATCAGAATGATTTTCTTTAATTCCTTCCAGAAGCGTCTCACACACACGAGTGTGTTCCCGAACACCAGCATCCGAACGCTAGGCTTTCCTGTAGCTCAAACAGTAGAGCGTTGGCGCTAGCAACGCCAAGGTCATGGGTTTGATTCCCAGGGAAAGCAAGAACTGACGAAATGTAAAATGTGTACCTTGAATGCAATGTAAGTCGCTTTGGATAAAAGGGTCTGCCAAATGCATAAATATAAAATGTAAATGTAGAGAACATGACAGCGTTTACTGTGTTTCATCTGACGCTCTGAGACACACTCGTTTATGATGGAGGGAAGAAGAGTAAGATTGCAGAAACTTAGTTTAATTACTGATATTTTGCACCAATTTCCCAGGAAGTGATGCTTTTGTTCTCTTGAACACATGAGATGGAAACGCTGCTTTATTCACAAATGTTTTATGCGATATTCTAATTTTGCGCATTTATGTTAAATTCACAACTTTGAATGGAAACACAGCTATAGCTGAAAACAGTCGTGCTGCTTCATATTTTTGTGGAAACCGTGATGCGTATTATTTTTCAGGATTCTTTGATGAGTACAAAGTTCAAAAGAACAGCATTAATTTGAAATAGAATCTTTTGTAACATTATAAATGTCTTTACTGTCACTTTTGATCAATATAATGCGTCCTTGATGAGTAAAATTATATAAAAAAAAAGTATTCTTTCTTACTACAGACTTTTGAATTGTAGTATCAAGGTTTCCACAAAAACATGAACTGAATATGAACTGTTTTCAACACTGATAATAATCATAAATGTTTCTTGAGCATCAAATCATCATATTAGGATGATTTCAATTCAATTCAAATTTATTTGTATAGCGCTTTTCACAATACATATTGTTTCAAAGCAGCTTTACAGAAAGTGCATTTCAGAAATGTATATAGAAAAATACAGTTAGTTAATCATGTATTAATTTAGGGCATAAACATATCGCCATCGTCGAGTCGTCTCTTCACAGGCTTCGAGTCGTCTCTGCACGGGTGTTGGGGCATCTGTAGTTTCCATGGGAGGCTGGATACAAACTGGAGCTGACAATCTGTATTTACAGACAGATTTTAACAACAGAAAAGCAGATGGGAAATAATTAGCATAGCTGCTGTTCATAATATTAATGCATTCAATCTGATTCAACTAGTATAAAAGGTAGTATTATGTGAATGCTTGGCTAAAGAGATGCGTATTTAATCTAGATTTAAACTGGGAGAGCGAGTCTGAGCCTCGAACAATATCAGGAAGGCCATTCCAGAGTTTAGGAGCTAAATGTGAAAATGCCCTCCCTCCTTTACTGGACTTAGATATCCTAGGAATGACCAGAAGCCTCGAATTTAGTGATCTTAAAGAGCGCGATGGATTGTAGGGCGTTAGAAGTTCCGTTAAATACCCAGGAGCTAAACCATTTAGGGCTTTATAGGTCATTAGTAATACTTTGTAATTGATACGGAACTTAATAGGTAACCAGTGTAGAGACGATAGAATCAGTGTTTTATGATCATATTTTCTTGACCTAGTAAGAACTCTAGCAGCTGCATTTTGGACTAACTGTAGCTTGTTTATTGAGGATGCAGGACAACAAGCTAATAAAGCATTACAGTAATCTAGTCTCGAGGTCATGAATGCATGAACTAACTTTTCTGCATCAGAAACAGATAGCATATTACGTAGCTTAGCAATGTTTCTAAGGTGGAAAAAGGCTGTTCTTGTAACATATGAAATATGATTTTCGAAAGACAAGTTGCGATCTAGTATAACACCCAGGTCTTTTACTGTAGTGGATAAAGTAACAGGACATCCTTCTAAATTAAAGTTGTATTGTAAGAGGTTTTGTGGGCAGTTTTTTTGACCAATAAGTAATACCTCCGTTTTATCTGAGTTTAATAGCAGAAAATTACACGTCATCCAGTATTTTATATCTTTAACACACTCTGTCAATTTAGATAATTTATTGTTTTCATCTGGTCGTGATGAAATATATAATTGAGTGTCATCAGCATAACAGTGGAAATTAATTCCATGTTTTCTTATAATATTACCAAGTGGCATCATATATATTGAGAATAGCAGAGGGCCCAACACA
>CM040837.1:34221396-34226396 GCA_022828995.1 Vimba vimba | reverse complement strand
GAAACAAGGGTACTCTGAAAACACCCCCATTAGCAGTTAGTGCTTTCCACCTGATGAAATGAGCGCGCCTCAGCGCGGCAAAACTGATGAAATAAACGCGGCAGAAAATCGACCAATCAGAATTTTGGTCGAACCAGAACGTATCGACCAATTAATCGACTAATCGACTAGGACAGTACAGCCCTAGCAAAAACTCACTTAATTTGAATTTATTTCCCCAGAAAACAAGACTTAATATCTTATGTCATTTTAGTACTTTAGTAAATGCATCTTGATTTAAGAAATGTTTGATATTTGGACTGGAAACAAGACAAAAATACTGAGAAAAGCATGTTTTGCAGTGCAGAAGTGTTTCTCGTCACATTACTGGATGTTATTTAATCCCTAAGACTGATGATGTTTCCCGCTGGTGTTCACAGGGCTGTGATCGCGCCCATGCTGTCTCGGCACGGGAAGCTCTGGTCAAACTTCTGGGGCGCTTTGAGTCCCGAGGGCTTTTACTCGCGCTCAGAGGACTACATCGACATCGTGCAGAGCAAGAGAGTGTGAGTGTCTTTCACTGTGTGTGTGTGTGTATCAGTAGAGCGAGTGTGCTGTGTGCGAGTGACTCTTTCAGAGCAGCAGCATAGTTATAAACAGCAAAGTTATTACAGTATTAATGTTGTAAAATTCATTAATTGTGAAACTATTTCAGATGTAAAGCAGCTCTACAGAAGACAGAAGTGTCATTACTCAGATCAAGAATTGTCGGTGTTGCACAAATAATCAATTATGAAACAAATTAAATTCAGTTCAGTTTGATTCAATTTAGTTCAATAACAGTGTCAATGTTGCAAAGTTCATCAATTGTGAAATGAATTCAATTTAGATAAAATTTGATACAATTTTAGTTCAATAACAGAATGAATGATGCAAATTTCATCAATTATGAACCGAATTCAATTCAGTTCAGTGTTGATTCAATTCAGATTAATAACAGAATGAATTATGCAAATTTCATCAATTCTAAACAAATTTGATTTGATTTGAATTCAGTTCAATAACAGTGTCAGTCCTGCAAAATTAATCAATTATGAACCGGATTCAATTCAGTTCAATGTTGATTCAATTCAGATTAATAACAGAATGAGTGATGCAAATTTCATCAATTATGAACCGAATTCAATTCAGTTCAGTGTTGATTCAATTCAGATTAATAACAGAATGAATTATGCAAATTTCATCAATTATAAACAAATTTGATTTGATTTGAATTCAGTTCAATAACAGTGTCAGTCCTGCAAAATTAATCAATTATGAACCGGATTCAATTCAGTTCAATTTTGATTCAGTTTAATAACAGAATGAATGATGTAAATTTCATCAATTATAAAACAAATTTGATTTGATTTGATTTGAATTCAGTTCAATAACAGTGTCAGTACTGCAAATTTCATCAATTATGAACCGGATTCAATTCAGTTAAATTTTGATTCAGTTCAGTAACAGAATAAATGATGCAAATTTCAAAACTATAAAACAAATTCTATTTGATTTTGATGGAGAGAGGAGATCCAGTCAGATGATTAAGTAAAATTTTATTGCTCAACAGCAGACAATCAAATGATAAATGAAGAGTAAAATTAATTAACAGTTAAAAGTTTAATAAAGAAACGTAAACGAACAGTTGAAATCACTTCTAATATTTCTAATACTGACCTGTACAGAAATTGATCTCGCTATTATACGGTTGCTTATCGGAACAGAAGTTCCTCTTTTCATAGTGTATCGCATCAGATGTGACACACAAGACACAAACATATATCTAGTTTTCATGTTTTCACACTCTGAGGTGTTAGCCCGTATGCTGAGATAGGCTAAGATAACATTCGCTTACCACTTTATTCTGAGACATTCGAGCATTTGTGGTCTGTCTATCGGAAACTCTATCCTCATCTTAACAGCAAGAACAGAAGTTAACCCTAAGTCAGTCAGCTACATTTGAGGCATTAATATTAATAATAGAAAAGCATTAAACATACATTTCAAATGATATAAATGATTAATGATAAAACATAAGCAAATGATAAAACATAAGCAAGATTATATATTTTTTTCTTTTTCTGCTTCACCAGATTTGATTTGAATTCAGTTTAATAACAGTGTCAGTACTGCAAAATGAATAAATTATGAACCGAATTCAATTCAGTTCAGTGTTGATTCAGTTCAATAACAGAATGAATGATGCAGATTTCATCAATTATGAACCGAATTCAATTCAGTTCAGTGTCAATTCAATTCAGATTAATAACAGAATGAATGATGCAAATTTCATCAATTATAAAACAAATTTGATTTGATTTGATTTGAATTCAGTTCAATAACAGTGTCAGTCCTGCAAAATTAATCAATTATGAACCGGATTCAATTCAGTTCAATGTTGATTCAGTTTAATAACAGAATGAATGATGCAAATTTCATCAACTATAAAACTAATTCTATTTGATTTTGATGGAGAGAGAAGATCCAGTCAGATGATTAAGTAAAATTTTATTTCTCAACAGCAGACAATCAAATGATAAATGAAGAGTAAAATTAATTAACCGTTAAAAGTTTAATAAAGAAACGTAAACGAACAGTTGAAATCACTTCTAATATTTCTAATACTGACCTGTACAGAAATTGATCTCGCTATTATACGGTTGCTTATCGGAACAGAGTTAAGTTCCTCTTTTCATAGTGTATCGCATCTAATCTGACACACAAGACACAAACATATATCTAGTTTTCATGTTTTCACACTCTGAGGTGTTAGCCCGTACACTAAATTCCGTACACTTTATTCTGAGACATTCGAGCATTTGTGGTCTGTCTATCGGAAACTCTATCCTCATCTTAACAGCAAGAACAGAAGTTAACTCTAAGTCAGTCAGCTACATTTGAGGCATTAATATTAATAATAGAAAAGCATTAAACATACATTTCAAATGATATAAATGATTAATGATAAAATATAAGCAAATGATAAAACATAAGCAAGATTATATATTTTTTTCTTTTTCTGCTTCACCAGATTTGATTTGAATTCAGTTTAATAACAGTGTCAGTACTGCAAAATGAATAAATTAGGAACCGAATTCAATTCAGTTCAGTGTTGATTCAGTTCAATAACAGAATGCAGGGGTGCAAACAGCGCGCTTTTCGGCGCCTCCCGCTTTTTTCACGTCAGTTTGGGTGACTTGTGTGAATCGTGCAGATCCGAAGAGTTTTTTTTTAAGGAGGGAGGGGGGGGGTTGAGAGGGTCTGATTATAATTTAACCAACAGTAATTCTGGATTGCGTCCACCAACAAGTAAATTGGAAATAAGCGAATCAGAACACTGCGCGCCAAACCAGCAGTATGTGCGCAAGCGTGAACCACTAGTGTTTCTGTCTCACTCTCACTCTGGAAGTCTGGATCTGCCACTGCATCACATTTCTCTCTGCGTGGCGTGGAGTGTCCGTTTTTATGTCGGCTCTCATGTTAACTGGTTAGAGCTTGTGTTAGAGCACAATGCCTGCGTGACACACACACTTCTCCAGCCGCGCCGAAACCGCGTGCTAGAAATAGAACCGCAACCGACGCCTATTTTTCACGCGACACGCAAGAGTGTTGGAAGTTTTCAGACAAAATAGAAGGCGCAAATACATATTAATAAATTACATTTTGATGCTTGAAAGTCTCTCGGTTTTTGACAAATGCATATATAATTGTAATTTAAAAAATAGGCCTAATTATCGATTTTCAAATATTGCCCCTGTCAATAGGCCTACAGAACGAAATATTCTGTAGCCTATTTTGCCGTCAATACTGCCGACGTTGTCTTTGCTGTATCAGGCTACAAATTATGTTTAACATCCAAATGTAGATGGTCTGTCGGCGCACAGAGCCACGCAGTCGCAGACAGCACGTGAAGTTCGTGAACACCGAATTCCCTTTTCTTTCTTATCTATTTGTGTTTGAACAGACATGTGCACGAAAAAATAAGCCAGTGTCCGTCTCAACGAGTTTCCCCGTAAACGCAGTCAAAATAAAACGGATGCGTGTCATTACCGGTATTAGATACGTGCATTCGTCTTAAAGGGACAGCACCCAATATACCTGCAGCTGTTTGTGTCACCAAAGTTAATCAAACAACAAAAGAGAAAGAGAAAAATCACGTTTTGTCAAAAGATAAACTGTATTAATACTTAATACAGTTAATTTACCTGAAAAACATAAAGCACTGCTTTATTTCTCGTGAATTTGTGTTTTATTGTATTTATATTTGTATTTTGTTTATTAGTTTCTATGCAGATGCACTAGACTAGGCCTACCCTACACAATTACCCCAATCATCCTAGAATTATTAATTCTTTACAAAAAGAGCTATTCAAATCATCAGGTGAAATTGTTTTCAGGAAGTAGCAGTAAAGCAAGAAGAAGAAGTGCAAGATAGTTTTTCTAAATTTCATTTGACTCTATGTGCCTATAGGGGTGGGTTGGGGATGGTGGCAATGTAGTATCTGGATATTTGCCGCGGGACGAGGGCTTCGATTACCTCTCTCTTTTTTGACCATACATGTGTTTGCACCCCTGAGAATGAATGATGCAGATTTCATCAATTATGAAACAAATTTTATTTTATTTGATTAGTTAAATAACATTGCCAATATTGCAAAGTTCATCAAGTAAGAAACAAATTCAATTCATTTCAATGGTGATTCAATTCAGTTCAATGTTGCAGAATGCATCAGTTATGAAACAAATTTGTTTGTGTCAGTTCTGCAGTTCATCCATCATGAAACAAACGTTCAATGATGATTTGATTCAGTTCAAGTCAAGTCATCTTCATTTATATAGCGCTTTTAACAATGTAGATTGTTTCAAAGCAGCTTTACAGTGATAAGCGTATAATTTAAGGTAGCAGAGATTGTTTTGGCTTTATAGCGGTTCTTTAATGAAGTTATTTTCCAGCTAAAGTTAGTTTTGATTGATTCGCT
>CM040837.1:33996396-34216396 GCA_022828995.1 Vimba vimba | reverse complement strand
GCGACAAGCAGTTTATATGTCCACACCAAGGTTATTTTCGTAAACTGAAACGACTAAAGACTAAACCTAGACTAAAACTAAAAGACTATTGGTCAAAAAACATTTTCATAAACTCAAATAAAATAGAAATTTCAACAAATCAAAAAATCAAAACAAAACTAAGAACAGTTACTGAAAAATGTACTTAAAAATAATATTTAGCAAAAATAAATAATTGTTTTCGTGATTAATAAGATCTCATACTGTACCGGAAAATTACGTTTTTCCTATTGGACTGCGTTACTGTGCTAGACTCATTTCTTATTTCCCTCATGTCTAGACCTTATGCAAATAAAGCTGTACTTTATCTTACTTGGAAATAAACATCTCATGTGAAACTTAATAATAAACAAGATGTCACACATATTAGACAGGAGATCACACTGAGCAGAAAGCGGAAAAAACAAATAGCGTGTCTAGCCCACAAATAGACATATTTTCAGAGAAGTAAACTAAATGTCTGGTCTGAATGGAACACATAAATATGAGTATAACTATGAGTATATGATATTAAAATATACAATAGACGAAAAGCATAAATGGATCAATACAAGAATAATATTTGAAAGGATTAATGATAGAAATAACCATAAAAGAATAATTATAATAATCATATGCATATTTTTTTTTTCTATACACCACGTTTAACAAGATTTCATCTTTAATATGAGTATGTACTTTTATACATTTAAGTTGCATTAAGTTTGGTTCTTTGTTCAATCCTAAACAATTTTTTCATTTTTATTATTTGCACAAAAGTTAACCCCCCTCCTTGAACTGCCACCTTACCGTGGCGGAGGGGTTTGAGTACCCGAAGGACCCTAGGAGCTATGTTGTCCGGGGCTATATGCCCCTGGTAGGGTCTCCCAAGGCAAACAGGTCCTAGGTGACGGGTCAGACTAAGAGCGGTTCATTAACCCTTTATGAAGAAATTTAAAACAAGGACCGTGACGTCGCCCGGCATGGCGCAGCCGGGTCCCCACCCTGGAGCCAGGCCCGGGGTTGGGGCTCGTATGTGAGCGCCTGGTGGCCGGGCCTCCCCCCATGGGGCCTGAGATTGTGCGTGAGGTTGAGAAGTACCGACTAGAGATGGTCGGGATCACCTCCACGCATGACTTGGGCTCTGGAACCACACTCCTTAAGAGAGGATGGACTCTTCACCACTCTGGAGTTGCCCATGGTGAGAGGCGGCCGGCTGGTGTGGGTTTGCTTATATCCCCCCGGCTCAGCCGCCATGTGCTGGAGTTCACCCCGGTGAACGAGAGGGTCGTTTCCCTGCGCCTTCGGGTCGGGGATAGGTCTCTCACTGTCGTGTGTGCTAGGGCTGGCCGATATATTGCATGACATTGTTATGCGCATCTCGTCAGTAAAGCCGGTTCCTTGATTAGTAGTAAATCGCCATCACCTGCTTTCAGATGGAGCGGCATTTACTACACAGAGCCGTAGTTCACTGACAAGCTGAGCCATATCGCATTAATTATCGCAGCGATACGTCCGTGATAATTAATGTAAGGCAAATCAGCTGTTCTCCCATTGTAGACCCTATTAAACTTATTATGTCTTCAACTGGAAGTGTTCTGTTAACTCTGCTAAATTATAATTACTAAAACTGAAACTAAATATATAAAAACTATATAGAAATGTGTTCACAAAATAAAAACTAAACTAAAACTAACAAAACCATTCATGAACTAAACTGAAATTTTAGGAAATTGATAATAAAATAAAAACTAATTTAAAAAATGCAAAACTAAAATAACCTTGGTCCACACCAGACGCAATATGACGAGACGCAACAAAATCAATCCATAGTGTCAGCCAATCAGAAGAGTGTGTGGGCGGAGTCTCTCTGCAAACGCACTGCACTCATATCCAAATCGATCCAAAATCACAGCCAATCAGAAGAGTGTGTGGGCGGAGTCTCTCTGCAAACGCACTGCACTCACAACCACATCAATCCAAAATCACAGCCAATCAGAAGTGTGTGGGGGCGGAGTCTCTCTGCAAACGCACTGCACTCGTATCCAAATCGATCCAAAATCACAGCCAATCAGAAGTGTGTGGGGGCGGAGTCTCTCTGCAAACGCACTGCACTCGTATCCACATCAATCCAAAATCACAGCCAATCAGAAGAGTGTGTGGGCGGAGTCTCTCTGCAAGCGCACTGCACTCACAACCACATCAATCCAAAATCACAGCCAATCAGAAGAGTGTGTGGGCGGAGTCTCTCTGCAAGCGCACTGCACTCACAACCACATCAATCCAAAATCACAGCCAATCAGAAGAGTGTGTGGGCGGAGTCTCTCTGCAAGCGCACTGCACTCACAACCACATCAATCCAAAATCACAGCCAATCAGAAGTGTGTGGGGGCGGAGTCTCTCTGCAAACGCACTGCACTCGTATCCAAATCGATCCAAAATCACAGCCAATCAGAAGTGTGTGGGGGCGGAGTCTCTCTGCAAACGCACTGCACTCGTATCCAAATCGATCCAAAATCACAGCCAATCAGAAGTGTGTGGGGGCGGAGTCTCTGCAAACGCATTGCACTCAGTTTATCATTGTCATACTTTGTATGTTGTTGTTCCAGCCGCGACCTCGCAGAAATAGAAGCCATTTCTTAAATAGAATCGGCAGGTATCGCTGTCACAGCTCGTCAGGATAAAAACTCTGATTAACATGGAAAACATGGCTTTTATTGCGCGTCATGTCGTGTCTGGTTAGGACACGGTGTTAATCAAACCTTTCTTACATTTTCATTCAGACATTAGTTTGTAGATAATAGGCCTAATGCACTGGACAGCGGGACTTTAGATGTGTGTGTTTGTGTGTGTCAGGGTGGAGGTTGCCGGTTTCTGCGTTACGACTGTAAGGTGGAGTCTCCCAGGAAGGGCTGGTCGTTTATGCACCCGGGCCGCTTGACGCACTACCACGAGGGGCTTCCCACCACACAAGGGACTCGATACATCATGGTCTCATTCGTTGACCCTTGAAAATCATGTGAACTTTTGCCTGTGTGTGTGTGTGTTTGTGCTTTTTCTGTAAATTATAAATCGAATGTTATATTCGAGCAGATTGTTACAAACGATCTCTGGCACACGTGAGGCCAGAGATTCACTCCTTCAAAAGATGATTGTTTTAAGTGAACTTTAAAGCTTGATTTAAAAGCTTGATGAAAAGAGTATTTTTACTTGATTTTTATAGAATATTCAAGGCAGAGATTTTTTTTTAAAGAGCAATACTTTCTGGAAAAACTTTTGTACTCAAGCTTTGTACAAACCGCTTTAAATTATTTTGAAAATAAATATTGGAAACAAAAGTGGGTTGATCTGAGCTCATTTACACTATGACTTACAAAAATTACAAAATCACTCTTTTATCTTGGAATTGTATGTTTTCAATTCAATTGTTATGTCCCAGTCTAGGAACAGCATGGAGTAACATGAATGAAGAACGTCTTTTTACATGCCACTACATGAGCTTCGGAAATGGGTATATGCCAAAATAACAAGCAAAAACAGAAACTAGCTTTTTATTTAAACGCTACCATAACCTAACAAAGTAAAAGTAAAAAAATATATATTTCACCTCCCTAACTCCATATCTATTTCAAACCAGGAGAAAATATACTTTTCAAAATATGGGTGCCCATCTCCTACAAGATAGTGGCATTACTCTATTTACAGATTACCTTTTAATACCGACACAATAATAATAGAAAGGGAAAAAAACTTCTCTCCACCTTTTAATATCGGCAGATTACTAACAACACTAGCAACAAAAACAGAAGAAATCCACAAAAAACATGTCCACAAACCACAGTTTAATACCATATACGTCAGAGGACATAACACCCCCACCAATGAGAAACAAACTTAAGTGTTAGTAAAAAGAAACAAAAATATAGCTTGTGAAGAATTCTGTACGCAGAGTGTGTGATGATGACATTTCCTTTGCAACCATTGTTTCTGGAGGAACGCAGCAGAACAGGAAGCCGCTTACCTTGCATGAGATGACGGAAGCTGAAATGCTCGAACTGGTGCGGAAGATCAGTATCAGCGACTGTTAGATGCTATGCCGTTAGAATTGCTTTTTAGAGCCTTGCTGCAACTAAGTGTGTGGAAAACTATTTTAAAGGCAGAACCTGGGTTTCACAGAACTCAAGACTATATAAGACGCAAACAAAGGAAGGTTTATTGCTCTTCCTTGCAACCAACAGCCTAGTACGCCAGCACTTACTAGGTGCAAGAAGCTTGCTATCTTTAGCTATTTTTTACATCTGTTAATTAGTACTCTTTTATAATCTGTAACAAGTAATTCTTTCATTTGATT
This sequence comes from Vimba vimba, assembly GCA_022828995.1. NCBI lineage: Eukaryota > Metazoa > Chordata > Actinopteri > Cypriniformes > Leuciscidae > Vimba > Vimba vimba. The sequence goes on along the minus strand of CM040837.1, from coordinate 34,212,027 downwards.
ATTATAATAAAGTTTGTTAAACATTTTTTATAATCATCTGTTTGGATCTTGGATTTTTGAGTACTGATCACTTCTGTCCGGACCAGGAAGACCTTTGTGCAGAAGACGCACGTGGGGTGAGCATTCTTTTTGTCAAAAGATTTATTACCATGTGTGTTGATTTGATCATATAGCCTAGCCAAAGAGGCAGCATGTAACAGGGTAATGTTATATTGCAAAAAAGGTTTAAGGAGTACCGCAAAAGATAGACTTATAATACTTGTGATATCTCTATTATTTTTATAGTAGAATATTTACTTGTATAGACTGATCATCTAACTTCTTAAGGTCACGACTAAAGGATAGGCTCTTTAGTTACCGCGAGATTATCTTTATAAACTTGGAAGGTGGTTTTAAGATAATTGGGAACGGTATTAATCGTGAACCATTACATGGGGGCTTCGTCCGTGTGATCGAGAGGGATCCGGGAGCCGAATTAATTTTGATCAAATCAAATATATTAAAAAACGGATGACCCAGAAAATTCGCTGAAATAATAGAGGACGCTCTGTTAAAATGAAAAGCGAAATAAACCGCGCGCCAGAACCGAAACGAGTATCTGTTTTAAACTTTTAAAAAAGATTCCTTGACAAAGAGTAGAAAGGGAACTTTTTCCAAGTCTGTATATCCGATTTGAGTGAACCCAACACTCGTAAAAAATACGGGATTTGAGTGAACCCAACACTCGTAAAAAATAAGGGATTAAGGAGTCAAATAGACTCGTAATAAGTTGAAAAAGACTCCGTGAACGATTAAAATGGCTCAAAACCCACCAGATTCAAATGCAAAAACAAGTTATTCACAGGTTGCTGTGTATAAAATTACAGTCACAAAGCGTGATAATTTTCAAAGGCAAAAGGTGGACAAAGGGAGAGATGGAAACTGGTTTATCGGAGATTATAAAAATTGTCATATATTGTATAATTGGAACAATAGTGGTTGTTTGTGTAACAGGAGTCATATTCAGGTCACTAGGTGTGTGTGTGAAATGTCGGCAGTTACAACAGGTGTCCGGAAAAGCGAGATATCGTAAGATCTCTCTAGCAACTGATTGTTCAGAGTCGGAAACTGACGTAGAATCCGAAGAAGAGATGGGGGGTTCTGGCTAGTTAAAAGGGGCACTGACAGCTTACTTTCTAACTCACTGGATGATCGACTAAGACTGAATTGAATAATTGCTGAACCTGAAAAAGAGACCTAGACGACCTGAACTATGGCAGCTCAACCAAGTGCATGGGGAAACGAGACAAACCAGAATGAGTCAACTTGTTCCAACCCGCCGGTAAATAAATTTCAAATTATAATTTATGATGTAGTTCTAAGCCTATATTGGCTAATGACTATTTTGGGGTTGAGAGGATTTTGGCAAATTCCAATTGCAATCTGTAATATAGCCCTATTCAATTTGCGTAAGAGGCTAAGTCTGGCAGGAATTTTAGTTGGACAAGTTGTAAGGAGCCCTAGGACAAAATCCATATTTGGAACTAGAGGCTTAGTAATGTTGCAAATCCTGAATGTACTGCTGACCACATGTACTGTGGCTATGCATTATTTTGAGGATTTCGACTGGATCAAATATATTGGACTAGCCTTTGGCCTACTGGCGATCATATATCTTATAATGTTGGGCGCCAGGAGGGCAGAGGCTGGAGGTATAAAAATGGCTACTTATCTGATAGCAATATTTACATTTGCATTTGCAGTATTGACGATTTCTGAATACTATCACGATTCAAGAATGTTTTGCATTGCAGTTATGATTGTGATTAATGATTGGTTTTATCTGAAGAAAACGTTAAAAGCTGTTAAGAACTGTTGTCTTAGCCTGGATCTGACTTTTCCTCCTGTAATATCTGAATAGGATCCATACTCCAATGCAAGAGGTACAAGGCTAAGGAAAAAGGATAAGACAGTAGCCAAAGAAGACCGAGAGATAAAGAAAAGATTTTCATATGTGGCTACCTCAGTTTGTACTTTCTGTGCTAAAAACAGTAGGGATATGAGAATAAGGTGTTTTGTAAATAACAAATGGGTCAACCTGTGTGTCTTCTGTACTGTATTGCATGGTATCAAAATGAGTCAAATTGGCGAGATGGTTTTAACCCAATTGAGGGAACGCATGGATGTTTTAGGTCCATGGGTAACCAACAAATTTCTTAAATGGAGTGTAGAAATGAATTTTCAGCATTGTAACATCAGTGATCTTTTATCCATACAAGCGGGGCCAAAGAATAATCACACCGCAACAACTTATCACCTTGAACCAGGTGTGTTCCACAGAAAAACTGAAAACGGCAAAAAAGAGTTAGTAATAGGAATTATCTATAGGCAATGGACAGGAGGTACTTACAGCCGAACAGGGCTGGACAGTTACCAATTTGAATACGGATGTGTTTATGTTCCAACAGAAAGTGCTGCTGGAAGACCTCATCCCTGGGACATGGGCAGTGGTACCGTTGACCAGGGATGTTGCAGTCAGGGGAATACCATTTGCCGTGAATCAGTACAATTTGGACAAACTCATAAAAGTGACCAGGTCGGAACAAGAGTTCCGCTGGCAGCCAGTGGACTGTCAGTGGTACCGGCAGATGATGTGGGGTCTGAAGCAGTCCTGCACCCTAGCCGGAATGACCAGTGATGAAATTAAACAAATTAAGTTGATGGTGTGCAAATCAGGTGGGGTCAGTCACCGTTTGTATGAGATAGAGGGTGACTGTATGGTTCCAAGCATTTACTGTACTAATTTTATTGATAGTCCTGACATGTTGAAAGTGAATGATTATATGTGTGAGATTAATAGTAAACAAAAAAGACATAAAAAAGGTAAAAAAGAGAGACTTAGAAACATGAAAGCTCAGCAAATGTCAACAGGGGATGTGAGGAATTCTGCACGCAGAGTGTGTGATGATGACATTTCCTTTGCAACCATTGTTTCTGGAGGAACGCAGCAGAACAGGAAGCCGCTTACCTTGCATGAGATGACGGAAGCTGAAATGCTCGAACTGGTGCGGAAGATCAGTATCAGCGACTGTTAGATGCTTTGCCGTTAGAATTGCTTTTTAGAGCCTTGCTGCAACTAAGTGTGTGGAAAACTATTTTAAAGGCAGAACCTGGGTTTCACAGAACTCAAGACTATATAAGACGCAAACAAAGGAAGGTTTATTGCTCTTCCTTGCAACCAACAGCCTAGTACGCCAGCACTTACTAGGTGCAAGAAGCTTGCTATCTTTAGCTATTTTTTACATCTGTTAATTAGTACTCTTTTATAATCTGTAACAAGTAATTCTTTCATTTGATTATTATAATAAAGTTTGTTAAACATTTTTTATAATCATCTGTTTGGATCTTGGATTTTTGAGTACTGATCACTTCTGTCCGGACCAGGAAGACCTTTGTGCAGAAGACGCACGTGGGGTGAGCATTCTTTTTGTCAAAAGATTTATTACCATGTGTGTTGATTTGATCATATAGCCTAGCCAAAGAGGCAGCATGTAACAGGGTAATGTTATATTGCAAAAAAGGTTTAAGGAGTACCGCAAAAGATAGACTTATAATACTTGTGATATCTCTATTATTTTTATAGTAGAATATTTACTTGTATAGACTGATCATCTAACTTCTTAAGGTCACGACTAAAGGATAGGCTCTTTAGTTGCCGCGAGATTATCTTTATAAACTTGGAAGGTGGTTTTAAGATAATTGGGAACGGTATTAATCGTGAACCATTACAAGCTACAAGCAGCAAATATCGGGGTTCAAACACTTTAAGGCCTTTAAGCCAATGCGTGAAAGGGGATTGTTTTATTTAGCAAGCATGTAACCACTTAGATCATAGATGGAAAAGACCATTTACAGCCAATACAGGCAATTTAGTTTCTCAAGGGGAGCAGGCTCACTCCACTTCTCCCGAGGTCCTATCCCCTCCCGTTGATCTTCGTGGCAAACGAGGGAGACGGACTTCGTGGGATTCTCCTTCGGAGTCATCCTCGACCGAGTCAGCGCTGCCTGAGACTGCCCTTCCTACTCAAGTCACAGATCCCGTTGAGCTTTTCCAACCGGTCACTAGTCCGGCTATCACTTCTGCACCGCGACCTAGGAGAAAGAAGAGGAGGAAGGGAGCCTCTCGTCCTTCATCTCTACCTGTCCCAGAGCATGCTCCCACTGCTAGTGCTGTCCCAGAGCCTGCTACTGCAAGCGCTGTCCCAGAGCCTGCTACTACTGCAAGCGCTGTCCCAGGCGCCGTCCCAGAGCCCGCTACTGCAAGCGCTGTCCCAGGCACTGTCTCAGAGCCCGCTACTGCAAGCGCTGTCCCAGGCGCCGTCTCAGAGCCCGCTACTGCAAGCGCTGTCCCAGGCGCCGTCCCAGAGCCCGCTACTGCAAGCGCTGTCCCAGGCACTGTCCCCGCTACTGCAAGCGCTGTCCCAGGCACTGTCTCAGAGCCCGCTACTGCAAGCGCTGTCCCAGGCACTGTCCCAAAGCCCGCTACTGCAAGCGCTGTCCCAGGCACTGTCTCAGAGCCCGCTACTGCAATCGCTGTCCCAGGCACTGTCCCAGAGCCCGCTACTGCAAGCGCTGTCCCAGGCACTGTCCCAGAGCCCGCTACTGCAAGCGCTGTCCCAGGCACTGTCTCAGAGCCCGCTACTGCAAGCGCTGTCCCAGGCGCCGTCCCAGAGCCCGCTACTGCAAGCGCTGTCCCAGGCGCCGTCCCAGAGCCCGCTACTGCAAGCGCTGTCCCAGGCGCCGTCCCAGAGCCCGCTACTGCAATCGCTGTCCCAGGCACTGTCCCAGAGCCCGCTACTGCAAGCGCTGTCCCAGGCACTGTCCCAAAGCCCGCTACTGCAAGCGCTGTCCCAGGCGCCGTCTCAGAGCCCGCTCCTGCAATCGCTGTCCCAGGCGCCGTCTCAGAGCCCGCTACTGCAAGCGCTGTCCCAGGCACTGTCCCAAAGCCCGCTACTGCAAGCGCTGTCCCAGGCGCCGTCTCAGAGCCCGCTCCTGCAATCGCTGTCCCAGGCGCCGTCTCAGAGCCCGCTACTGCAAGCGCTGTCCCAGGCGCCGTCTCAGAGCCCGCTACTGCAATCGCTGTCCCAGGCACTGTCCCAAAGCCCGCTACTGCAAGCGCTGTCCCAGGCGCCGTCTCAGAGCCCGCTCCTGCAATCGCTGTCCCAGGCGCCGTCTCAGAGCCCGCTACTGCAATCGCTGTCCCAGGCACTGTCCCAAAGCCCGCTACTGCAATCGCTGTCCCAGGCACTGTCCCAGAGCCCGCTACTGCAATCGCTGTCCCAGGCACTGTCCCAAAGCCCGCTACTGCAATCGCTGTCCCAGGCACTGTCCCAGAGCCCGCTACTGCAAGCGCTGTCCCAGGCACTGTCTCAGAGCCCGCTACTGCAATCGCTGTCCCAGGCACTGTCCCAAAGCCCGCTACTGCAATCGCTGTCCCAGGCACTGTCCCAAAGCCCGCTACTGCAAGCGCTGTCCCAGGCACTGTCTCAGAGCCCGCTACTGCAAGCGCTGTCCCAGGCACTGTCCCAGAGCCCGCTACTGCAAGCGCTGTCCCAGGCACTGTCCCAGAGCCCGCTACTGCAATCGCTGTCCCAGGCACTGTCCCAGAGCCCGCTACTGCAATCGCTGTCCCAGGCACTGTCCCAGAGCCCGCTACTGCAAGCGCTGTCCCAGGCACTGTCTCAGAGCCCGCTACTGCAAGCGCTGTCCCAGGCACTGTCCCAGAGCCCGCTACTGCAAGCGCTGTCCCAGGCACTGTCTCAGAGCCCGCTACTGCAAGCGCTGTCCCAGGCACTGTCCCAAAGCCCGCTACTGCAAGCGCTGTCCCAGGCGCCGTCTCAGAGCCCGCTACTGCAAGCGCTGTCCCAGTCGCCGTCCCAAAGCCCGCTACTGCAAGCGCTGTCCCAGGCACTGTCCCAGAGCCCGCTACTGCAAGCGCTGTCCCAGGCACTGTCTCAGAGCCCGCTACTGCAAGCGCTGTCCCAGGCACTGTCCCAGAGCCCGCTACTGCAAGCGCTGTCCCAGGCACTGTCCCAAAGCCCGCTACTGCAAGCGCTGTCCCAGGCACTGTCCCAGAGCCCGCTACTGCAAGCGCTGTCCCAGGCGCCATCCCAGAGCCCGCTACTGCAAGCGCTGTCCCAGGCACTGTCCCAGAGCCCGCTACTGCAAGCGCTGTCCCAGGCGCCGTCCCAGAGCCCGCTACTGCAAGCGCTGTCCCAGGCGCCGTCCCAGAGCCCGCTACTGCAAGCGCTGTCCCAGGCACTGTCCCAGAGCCCGCTACTGCAAGCGCTGTCCCAGGCACTGTCCTAAAGCCCGCTACTGCAAGCGCTGTCCCAGGCACTGTCCCAGAGCCCGCTACTGCAAGCGCTGTCCCAGGCGCCGTCCCAGAGCCCGCTACTGCAAGCGCTGTCCCAGTCGCCGTCCCAAAGCCCGCTACTGCAAGCGCTGTCCCAGGCACTGTCCCAGAGCCCACTACTGCAAGCGCTGTCCCGGATCCAGCTATTGAAGGCACGGTTCCAGAGTTTGCTATCGTGAGCACTGCAGAGAGGGTAGCGGCCGATTCAGCTGCTGAAGCTGTCTTGCGCTCGGTTTCAGCTCATCAAAGGATGCCTGTCCATGTCCCTGCCGAAGCATTGGCTGAATACCTCAGACGTCTTGTCCAGATTCTTGAAGCCCCTGTCAAGTCAGTCATGTCTTGTCCTGAGTCCACTGATTCTATGAGCACCGTGAGCGCCGTCCCCCAGTCAGCTGCCGTGAGCGCCGTACCCCAGTCAGTTGCAGACAACGATCTCCCCTATTCAGAGATGGGGAGCGATGATACTGAGCCGTCTTCGGGGAGCTCTGTTCTTGCTTCTGCTCCACAGTCACCCGCAGTATCCCCTGTCTTGTCTCCTGTTGTGTCGTCTCCTGTCTCCCCTGTCAAGCTGCCTACTGTTTCCCCCAAGTCATCCCCTCATGTGTCTCCAGCCAAGTTCCCCCGGATTCCCCGTTCTCAGTCCTCGTCACGGAGACCCAAGACCCCCAGTCCTCCTATCCACCCTGGACTGCCCCCTAAGGACTTTGTGTTTCCCCCACCTCCTCTGCCTTGTTTATTTTATTATGTCACCCCAATCCTGTCATTGTTTATTCATGTTTGCCGTTGTTGTTGTTTGTCATGTTTTGTTGGTTTGTGTCCTTGTCTCAGTCTGTCATGTCACGTGTTTAGTGTTCCCTTAGGGAGCGTCTGGAAGCCGCTCCTTAAGGGAGGGGTTCTGTCATGATTCTGCCGCCTTGTCTCTGATTTTCCCTGGTCTTGAGGCAGGATCATGACAGGCCCATGTTTTATGTGCAAGCACATGGCCATTTGTTTGGGCCATGTGCTTGTGTTGTCTCGTCACCCAGCCCCGCCCCCCTTGTTTTCCTCGTTTTGTCATTATTGCTTCACCTTTGTCACCTGTTGTGTATCATTAGTTCCCTATTTAATCCCCTCTTGTCTGCTGTCTTGTGTCGGTTCATTGTGATTCCTACCTGAGTGTTTCATGTTATCTGCTATCATTCATTGTGAGACTTTGTTCACTGTGAGTACCCTGTCAAGAGAGAGTTCTGTTTCTGTATTAGCTGTTTATTTGTAGTCTAGTTTTATCAAGTCATAGTCTAGTTTAGTCACTCGTAGTCTTGTCTTGTTTTGCCCCCTCGTGGGCTTTGTTTTCCCTGTTATTGTCTACAATAAATCTTGTGTGAGCATTCTGTCTGCTTTTGGGTTCATCTACCTTCATCCACATAACAGTTTACACATGCCCTACATGTGTGCTCTTTAGTACAAAGTGTGACACTTGAGTTAATTTAAAAAGAATACTCAAAGTCCAAAGAAAAACACCAAACAACGGATGCAGGGCAGAATTAGACCAATACCCTCTCCTTCTAAACATTCAAAAAAGAGCCATCAAATTCTGGAAACACCTGAAAACAAGCGACCCCAACACATACCACTACAGAGCCCTCAAACACCAAGAGCTGAGCGTAGCGAGGAGTCCCCTGTGTCAACTGGTGCTGAGACTGACTGAGCTCTCTCCTGCAGAGATCAGCTCGCCTCAGCACACACACACACTCACACACATTCGGCCTGCACAAATTATCAACACAGAACAAGACAAGTACATCACCCATTGGACGAACACCATTCAAAACCAACACAAACTGGAATGTTATTCGGCACTAAATCGAGAGTACACTGTTGCGAGCTACCTGAGCACAGTGAGTGATGTGAAGCTCAGGAAAACCCTGACGATGTACAGACTCAGCGAGCACAGCCTGGCCATCGAGACGGGCCGGCGCAGACAGACCTGGCTCTCCCGGGAGGAAAGACTCTGCACGCACTGCATCCTGGGAGTGCCAGAGACCGAGCTGCACTTCCTCACAGAATGCCCAAAATATGAACACATCAGAGACCAATATTACCCCAAAATTATTAAGATATTTCCCCAATTTAACACCTGTAATCCAACCCAAAAACTCAGATTCATCCTTGGCGAAGAAGCCAAATGCTCCAATATAGCAGCAAGACTAGTAGCATCTCTCCACATCCTGAGGGACGAGCAGAGCAGCAAACACCCAATAAACACACACACACTCACAGCCTAACACACCCCATCACACACACACACACACACACTAACCCATCCCATCACACCTACACACATATATAATGTTCAAGTTCAGTGTTTGTTTATTTTTGTTTTTTATATACATGATTTCTGCAATATAATCCTTTTTAATTTATTAATCTTTGTTTACACTATTATTATTGCTTTATGTTATCTGTATTATTATTTTTGCAATAACTAGCCAAGATAATATATATAAAACTATCTTTTTTTATTTAATTTAACTATTATTCTAATTTTGTGTACTAAATGTTGTAAATCATTTTCTATGTTGTTGTGATGCTTTGGCAATACAAAATGTACTTTTTTGTCATGCCAATAAAGCTTTCTGAATTGAATTAATTATGTTATGTGAATGATCTGAATGAGAACATTGTTAAACCTGTGTAAAATGAGGACATTTTGTCTAAAGTTTTGCAGAAAACATTGAGAAAATTAAGAAAAATTGAGAAAACCCTACTGTACTGTACCGTCAGGATTAGGCACAAGGATGCACGGGATCTACAGATACTTTACCTCCTCTTTCATAATCTCCCGTTTAACAGGATTTTCAATTTTAAGGATGTTGACATAAGGAAGCTTATCCCTCAATTTCAATATCATGCATCACAGTCTCTGCAAACAAGGAATATCTTTGATCAACATACAGTCTCTTGACGTCTGATCAGGAAGATAACATTTGTTCAGTGTCTTACAGAATGCAATGCAGTCTTAGGGCCCTATCTTACACCCGGCAGGGCGCAAGTGTTTTTTGCTAATTTCAGTCCGACGCAGTTTTCATTTTCACATCCTGCACCACGTTGTTTAAATAGCAAATGCATTTGCGCCCATTTGTGCGCCCATGGGTGCTGATCTGAGAACGAGGTGTGTGTTCTGGCGCATTGTTGGACCGTTGCTATTTTGAGGCAACAGAAATAGATTGTGCCATTGACCAACTGAAACCTGCTCTAAAGTCAATGCCGCAATATTTTTATTTTATTTATTTTTTGTTATTTAATGAGCGCGTTAGTAATGTGCACTTTAACCACGAGCAGATCCGTTTGCGACGGCTTCGGTCTTTCCACTATCAAATACCGTCATGTAAATAGCGAATCCTCCATGGCGCGAGCGCAACTGGCATTTAAAGGGAATGGGAGATGAGACTCTGATTGGTTTAACGCACGTAAATCCCAAAACACACCCATTACTCATTATGAGATTAGAGACAACGTTTTTAGACCGTGCGCCGGGAGCACCGACCATTTATCCCATCGTTAAACTAGCAGAAGTGGATTCGGACTCGCCCTAAGTGAACTTGCGCCCTGCGCTTTAGACCATGAGCTTAGATCGTTAAAATAGGGCCCTTAATGTCCTTCTTAGTAGCATGATGTGGAACAGCTATTTTAAAGAAATCAGCTGTCTTTCCTACAGCGATTAAACTCCTCAGTAGAAGACAAACATGGTTGAATCAAAAAATAAATTATTTATTTTTATTTATTTTTATTTTTTATTTATTTTTTATTATTTCACTTAATTTATTTGTTTTCCGGCTTGGTCTACCTAAAATGGCACAGAAAATGTTTAATAGAAAATTATAGTAAAACATGAAAGTTTGTGTGTGTGTGTATGTGTATATATGTATATATATATGTGTGTGTGTGTGTATATATACATTTATATTATAGTCAGGGACATCAGATTAAGACGTGAATGACTAATAGATGTAATAAAGTCTGTTTGTTTACAGAGACAGGATGAGAATGAAATGTACTTGAAGATTGTGCTTTATCAAACATGACACATCATCATTACTGCAAGATATCACTTTATCACATTTATGAAGTGAGGAAGCTTTTAAAGTGAGAGGGGCGGAGCTAAGAACAGGTGTGCATGGGTGTGTGTGTGTCATTTTTAATCTCTCCATCTCAGTCACACACACACTGGCTCCAGCACTCGTGCTTCTGATGGCAGTGGTGTTTCTCCAGTGGATCTTCAGGCTTCTGATGGTCCTGGTCATCTCTCAGAGTGTGTGTGTGATGTTCTACTACACATGCGACACACACTCGTCCAGGTGAGCACGCACACTCAATGCTTCACCTTTATCTCGGCTATAATAACTATAATAACAATCATCATTCTTCGCATGTTATTGTGAACGGTGGTGTTGTCATTTAGATTATTTTTATTGAATGATTTAAAGATTTTAAATCAACTTGGAAAAACCTGACAACTCAACTAATTAGCCTATTTATTCATTATGTTCCTCTTCAAAAATTTCACGTTTAATTCAATGTGTTACTTGCCGTTTGTGAAATTTAGCCTATACAAGCAATTTACAAGTGAAAATGATTATATATATTTTTTCAGTGTATAGATACTATGTATGCATTTCATTTTTCAAATGTATTATACATCAGGGCTGCTTATCACATGGAAAATCGTGACCAGAATCTCAAGATTACACAAATGCTTTACTTACTAAGCACTTTTACTAAGTTGGTTTCAAACACCCAATTTAAAACGGTCTTAAATTAGAATATAGTTAGAATCTGATTTCTAAAATCTAAACTAAAGATTTTTTATTTTTTTATTTTGTGGATGTATAAAGTCACCTTTGGCTTTCTGAAGGGCTTTCCAGCCCTGATCTCTGGTGCTATATACACTATAGTAATTCAAAGTGCTTTACACAGAAAATAATTAAAATAATCACAAAATAAAAACAAGGAAACTTAAAACGGTTATAAAAGGAATTAAAAGAGATATACAGATGATCGATAAACTTCTCATCTGGCTAAACACCGGTGTATCAAATTCTTCACAACTGCAACGAAAAGCTATTATGAAAAGCTTAAGCAAATATATTTGCACTGATTAGTTCACACAGGTGTTCATCATGAACTATGGAAATAATCTGCTAGCCAAAGTCAACAGTGACTGACTGTCTTCCCTTCCCAAACACACGTTTGGCGTTTCAGACCAACAAACTTATTCTGTGCTTATATTTCTTACAATCAACTCTTCAAACGACATTCAAGTGTCCACACACTTCCTGAGACCGATGTACATCACATCCTTTGTGTTAGTTTTTCTGTCAAGAAGGACTGGAGATTAACTTGATGTTTTGTATTTGAAGTGTGTTTCTGTATGTAAATAAGATGGTATTCGTCGGAAAAGCAATGCGGTGATGTTTACTCATTGTCTGTTTTTAAACAGCATTTCCTGAAGGGAAATTACTGTATTAGCAGACGTGCTAGTGATTTAGACAAGATGATTTAATATTCCTGTGATGGATATACTTCGATACTGATATACAGTGCTGTGAATAATTATTTGCCCCCTTCCTAAATTTTATTTTTGCATGTTTGTCAAACTTAAATGATTCAGATCATCAAACCAATTTTAACATTACACAAAGATAATGCAGTTTTTAAAGGAACACGCCGACTTTTTGGGACTTTAGCTTATTCACTGTATCCCCCAGAGTTAGATAAGTCCACACACACCCTTCTCATCTCCGTGCATGCCGTAACTCTGTCTGACGCACCCACCGCTAGCCTAGCTTAGCTTAGCACAAACTCAAAGACTGGAGGTAAATGGCTCCAGCTAGCATACTGCTCCCAATAAGTGACAAAATAACGGCAACATTTTCCTATTTACATGTTGTGATGTGTATAGTCACAGCGTGTACGAATAACAAGGTCACATGAGACACAGCCATCTTCTAACCGGATACAAACTGGGAACTATATTCTCAGAAGGCGAAGCACTGCTACTTGGGCGGAGTTTCGGCAATATTATTTTATCATGGAGCAAACTGATCCTAGACCAGCATTTATGGACAGCTTTTCCCTCTAAAAGCAATCAGGAAGCATAAGCTTGTTTTCATCACGGAATATATATATATAAATTTCTCACAATTGCGAGTTTATCTCACAATTCTGACTTTATAACATGCAAATGCGATTGTATATCACGCAACTCTGACTTTTTTGAGTCCTTTTTTGAATTTTTAGTTTATATCATGCAATTCAGCTACAGTACATGTAGTGTTGTATTAGCACAGTGTACAGCACTCAGCAGTTACAGTAGAGAGCAGTCTGAAGCACATCTACTGTACCTGTGTTTCTCCATGAAGGTTCTGATGATCGAGGCGACGGTGAAGCGACTCAAGTTTGGCTGAACTCGTTGCCCAGCCTCCCTCATAGTCATACCACGGACAAAGACATGGGCAACTAGAGTGGCACTGCTGGTCTCTTTGGCCTTGCCCTTCACCTTCCTCCTCCTCATCCTCCTCATCATCATCCTCTTCAATATTCTATGGCAAATATTCTATAAACTGATGAGACAATAGTTGAACTTTTTGGAAGGGTGTGTGTCCCATTACATCTGGTGTAAAACTAACACAGCATTTCATAAAAATAACATCACAACAACAGTCAAACCTGGACGACTTGCCATAATTGATGGAACCATGAATTCTGCGCTGTTCCAGAAAATCCTGAAGGAGAATGTCCGGCCATTAGTTCGTCACCTTAAAGCTACACTGTGTAGGACTTTCTAGCGTTGAAATTGTTTATGACTACCAACTGAATATTACTTTCCAGCCCCTCCCATTCCGAGGGCGTTTTAACTCCTACGGTGGCCGTATTAATTAAAATCTGCCGGCAGTCCGAGTAATCTCCCCCTCGCATTCGTCACGGCGGCACTGAGTGTAAAAACGCGAAAGGCGAAGCTTGAATTTCCAGGTATGTCCCTCTTTGGCTAATGTATTTTCAAGATGGAGGCGCAACATGGCTGCCGCCATTCGAGTGACTCGCTCGTATGTATTCTGAATGGCAGATTATACGCTTACGAGAATACTTGATTAGTTGGTGTAAGTAATTACACATTAATGAGCACATATCATTTTGAAAGAACAAAGTGTTTTTTGCTAAGAATCAACAAAAATTACACAGTGTAGCTTTAAGCTCATGAATGGCTAAAAAAACCAAAACATATTTAAGGTTTTGGAGTGGCCTAGTCAAAGACCGATTGAGATGCTGTGGCGTGACCTTAAAGAGTCCGTTCATACTCTAAAACCCTTCAATGTGGCTGAATTAAAACAATTATGCAAAGAAGAGTGGGCAAAAATTCCTCCACAGTGATGTAAAAGACTCATTGCCAGTTTTAGCAAACACTTGTTTGCTGTTGTTATCACCAAGGGTGGCAAAACCAGTTATTAGGTTTAGGGGGCAATTACTTTTTCACATAGTGCAGCTTTTTTCCCCTTAATAAATGAAATGATCAATTAAAAACTGCACTTAGTATTTACTCAGGTTATCTTTCAGTAATATTACAATTTGTTTTGTAATCTGAATCATTTAAGTGTGACAAATATGTGAAGAAAAAAAAATCAGGAAGGGGGCAAATACTTTTTCACAGCACTGAATATGTTTGATGAAGGCTCTGGTTTAGTGCACAAGACAATTCATTTTATGCTCTTTTTCTTTCAGAGATGCGATGACAGAGGCGCTTCAGCAGCTGCGCTGCGCAAATCTCAGACGCAAGTTTTCTGTTATCAAACCAGCTAAAAGGTGCGTGGAATGAAGATCATCCAGCAATCCTGATATTTCAGAGAATTACCTTCTTAAAGGAACATTCACGCTGCTCGATTCTGTACAATAAAAGTGAATGAGAACAAGGCTCCAGAACTATGTGTGCAATTTCTGACTTCCGATTATAAACTCGTTTAAAGGTAGGGTAGGTAGGAATTTTATAAAAAACTTTTTTCCAAATTTGTTTAAACTTTCTATATATATCAATACATAATTAAAATGTAAGTACTCTGAAAAAAAGAGTATAAAAATCGAGTGACTCTAGACCGTTTAATCTGCATTAAATACAGCTCATTATTTCCATTCGGGACGAAACAAAGGATTGGCTTAGGCGACTGTCACTCTCTCTCGCAACCATGGCAACCACCCTTTTGCTAAAGGATCTGCCCACTTGCGCGCACCCGTTTGATTTGAGGAAAGGAATTCAAGAGGCACGGAACCTAGGAATAGGAGATGCAAAACTCGACGCAGGTCCTCTTGTCCAAGAAGTGCTCCTTGCCCTGCACTTCGACCACCCCGCCCTCGGCCTCTACTTCCTCAGACCCTAGTTGCACGGCCTCTTGCACGACCTCCTCTGCTTCGCCCTCGACCCCGGACCTGCCCTCGAGCTGACGATGCGGTACTTGTCTCTGGAGTGTAGTCCTCATCAGAGTCAACAATGCTTTCATCATGGAAACTCTTACATGCAGAACACCATATATGTTATGAATCTTACACAAAATCATCTTCATCACAGTGTAACTGATGGTAATGGAAAAACGTGTATCAATGCAACCTGTTTTAGCTTTGCCTTATAGATATAACTAGCTCGTTAGCGAATAAAAAAAATATTTTAAACTTTACCAATATCAATATGCTAGCTTGATAGTGAGTACTAAAATACATCTTATTTGTTTATATTCATAATGATAAAGTTAGATTTTTTTTATTACATGTGATTTTGACATGATGTTACTACATGCACTGCGGTCCTTCCTCTCCGCTCGTCTCAGGTAAATAATGCGTCTTCCAGCTCAGCGGTCGGAGTCGCGCGTTCATGTGTTTTGGGGGCGTGGCTTTGGAAGGAGCCCAGAATGGAGGGGGTGGAGTGAATGGAAATAATGAGCTGTCTTTAAAACAGTCGTGAGAGGTCTACAGACACTCGATTTTTATACTTTCTTTTCAGAGTACTTACATTTTAATTATGTATTGATATATAAATAAAGTTTAATCAAATTTGGAAAAGAAGTTTTTTTAGACAATTCCTACCTACCCTACCTTTAATTGTCCGATGCTCAGCAGATGACGTAAAAATTTTTTTTAAATAAATTTAGCTTAAATACATTTTTAACTGTACAGCTTTTCATTTTGTGAGAAAATAAATCATAAAAGTAGTTAGTTTTAAAAATCATATAAATTCAGTACCTGTATAGGCCTACTGCAAATATAATTGTAACTCAAATGCGGCGTATTGTGAAACAGATTAGAAAACTCTTAACTATTTCACGTGGAAAACTGTAATGCTTTGATGGAAATGTTTGATTGTTGCGCTCTAAAAACACTGCTTTTTTACCCCAAATTGTATCACATTAGATATTCTTAAATTACTGAAAAACTTGATTTAATTTGACTACTTTGAACTAAAATCATTGACAGTCTTGCAATTGAGGAAGTGTAATTTGAAAAACAATGAAGCTTTATCTTTTATCTATATATTTTTTTCATCCTGACAGATACTGTGCTATATGAGAATTTGTTCATCATCAACTGACATGTATTTCACTTACACACCTCTGCAAACATTTGAATCTTTATTATATTTGCTTTAAATGTGAAGTTTATCATTAACTATGTACTTAGCTTTGTGTGCCGTCATACACACGCAATTCACCCAATCTATAGACCTGTGGTCCAGTTAATGTAGATCAGACGGCTAGTCACGAAGATCACAAGACACCCCCCTCCACACGAATAAATATTAGTGATAAAATAAATATCACTAATAATGGCTATTCAGATGAGAATCTCTGGGAAAACAAATAAATACTGGCTATATAAGAGGATTTTACGGTACAAAATGTTTAACTCTAAATTATGCACCATTTATCATCTGTAATACCGTAGTGTAACCACTAGATGGCTGTATAACCATATAAATATATAAACCTGGCTGTGTAATCCCTAGTTGCTGGAAACATTATTTTCAGACATAATAATAATAATTTTGTTGTATTAGGTTTTGCATTTGTATAAATATTTTGACATTATTAAAGACTACTTTTTTAATGTTTGCATTATTGTTACAGTCAAATCTGGACACAGAGAAAGCATTTTGTTACTCAGACTAGCTATATATAATAGCTTGATCAGCCACACAAAAGTAATCAGAACCATTGAACATTACGATGAGATCTGGTCTGTGGTCTCTCCTCCAGATGGAAAAACATCAATCAGCGATTGACAAATTCAGATTCAAGTAACTATATTGGCATTGTCAAATTTACAGACAACAATGAGCAGTGTAAGGCAGTGATTGACAGTGCTCTGATCCAATGGCGTTGTGCATTGTCAGATTAACAGTCCCTGTTCTTGACATGCGGCAGTTTAGAAAACAAGCGCTCGCCACTAGCATTGGAGACCTGACACTGACTTAGGAAGGGGTGATATAACATTAATCTGCCCCTGCGCCTGAGGGAGTAAATAATGAGAGTGATTGTTTTCAAACATCTCATGTGTTTCTTTCTATAGGATAGACATGAAGAGTTTTACCCAGGAACTCTCTGATTTCTTAAACTGCCCTTACAAACCGAACACGACAGAACAGGACATAAACAGGTGTGTAATTTAAAGGGGTGGTATAATGCCCTTTTCACAAGAAGTAAAATAAGTCTTTGATGTCCCCAGAGTGTGTGTGTGAAGTTTTAGCTCAAAATACCCCACAGATATGTTTATATAGCATGTTATAATTGTCACTTTTTGAGGGTGAGCAAAAACGCCTCGTTTTGTGTCTGTTCCTTTAAATGCAAATGAGCTGCTGCTCCCGGCACAGAGGGCGGAGCTTCAAGAGCTTGTGTCCTTTTACCTCACACACACATGCATTGAAAATTTGCCTTTTATGTTCAAACCGGAGTCAGAAAGATGGATAGACTCATGAAGAAGTGACAACATGTAGACAACATTTCTGTATGGTTAGTTGATGAATTTCTGTAGCTTATGTATAGTTATCTTCTAGTCATTGATTGGTGATGTCACTAACCCGGGAGGAATGTGGTGTAGTCTCTACCAGCCGTTTGTTGTCGTCCTTAAAAAGTGATTTCTGTAAAAGCAAATATCTCCCTTTGCTTTGAACTTTGAGTGTTGTAATTTTGCAGATGTTGTTTATGCTCAAACAGCAACATTACACACTAACTAAAGTTAGAAAAGTCAAATCATAATCAACCGCCCCTTTAATCTCCAATCCAGTTATGTTATACTTTATTTGCAGATTAACAGGTTATTAAATTAGATGTGTGTCATAGTTCTCCTAGTCATGTAAACTGATCAAGAGGTATAGTGACAGCTTAATGCTCGTGTAAAATGAGTCCTCGTAAACTTTATTTTTAAATTCTCTCTCTCTCTTTCCATCTCTCTCTCTCTCTCTCTCTCTCTCTCTCTCTCTCTCTGTGTTTATGACAGAATCCGGCTGCAGTTTTGTTGTAACGCGACAGAATCATTAATCCTCACCCAACGCAACACAGCCATCAATCAATCCATCCAATATGAAACAAGCACAACAAGCACATACAAAATTAATGCAGCACTTCACAGTATGCTGCCCAAGGTGTGTGTGTGTGAGTGTGAGTGTGTGAATGTGTGTATGTTAGAGAGAAAGAGAGAGTGAGTGAGTGTGTGTGTTATTGTGAGTGTCCTCACTTATATAGTGAAATATTATGATGACATTTCACTGGTCCTCACTGCTAAACCATGTTTTCATTTTAAGCATTTTGTACATGTTTCTGTGATGTTTTAACGGTAGGGCTTGGGAAAATATTCATAGAAAATATAGACCTTATATAAAATCAATGGAAATCATCTCGGTTATGACTGTAACCTTGGTTCCATGAAAAGGGAACGAGACTCTGTGTCAAGAATTGCCGCTGTGGGAATGCCTTGGCATGATTGCGTTGTGAAGCATGTGTGAAATCAGTCCAATGGAGTGACGAGATGTCATAGGCGGGTGACGTCAGGACCAGGAAAACATCAAGTATTCCCAAATCAAGCAGAGCTGGATTCTGATAGGATGAAGCAAGTCGCTCACAGGCATGCAGGAAGTATAGCAGGTCGACGCAGCGTCTCGTTCCCTTTTACAGTCGTAACCGAGACGTTCCCTTTCAAGGAAACTCGCACTGCATTGAGAATTGACGCTGTGGGAACGTTTATGCCCACACCACCATAATGACAAATGCCTGTTTTGTGTGAAATCGAGAAGAGCCACACTAAGACGAGAGCACCTGGGACCCTGGTGTAGAGCCCAAGTCTAGGTTATAAAACCTAAGTTATAAAATGAATATGTGTGCAGAGGATCAGCCCATTGCATCACAAACATCTTGAAGGGAGACTCACAATAAAATAGCCTTAAAAGCAGCCAAACCTAGGAGAAGGTTGTCCGAACAACTCATACGTAAGAAAGATAGTCTCAACTATCCACTTGCTCATCCTCAGCTTCGATGCTGGGGACCCCTTGCTGGGTGACCCAAAAACAAACAAACAAACAAACAGTAGTTTGGTTTTATGCCGCAGGGCAGCTCTGTGGACATAGCCATCTAGTGCTCTAACTGGACCAAGCAGATTATTCTTTTCCAGGTCAGTATCCCAAAAGGGGGGGTGGAGGACAGAAGGCCTGCAGAACAATTGATCTGGCCACATTAGAAGGGACCTTTGTAATATAACCCTTGTCCCGGCAAACTGTCTCCAGAACTTCCGGGAGCAGAGTGATCGGGGGAAAAGCATACCCAGAGCAGCTGGATGCATGAGGGAAAACCACAGTGGACAGTGTGCCATCTCTCAAGACGCAAACACCTAGTCGAACATCCTTCATATCTGCTCCACCACCTTGGGGTGGGGTCTCCATTGCCTGGGTCTCAGAGATATAAGCAGCCCTGATGGAGAGCAGGGGCCGGTTTCACAAAGATAGACTTTGACTATGGCTTAGATATAGTAGATAGTCAGACTTCAGATAGACATCTAAATCAGACCGTTGCACAAAGCACTTAAAGTGTAAATTGCAGGTTAACCACCACAACCAATTAATGTGTAAATTAAAGTGCTCAGTATGTATATATTTAAAAATTTCTGTCTTAAAATGCGTTAAAATAACATTTATTGGGGTTTCTTCAAAGGTAGCATGTTTTCTACAGTAACTGGGCGATGACGTCATAAGAGGGAGTGGCAACCCATACTCTGCTAGATTCACACTGTTTGTGGCTTGACTGTGGAGAACGACTGGGAGACTGATAACATTAGGGAACAAGCCAAAGTCTTTTCAAAATCTTGCCGTCATGTAGAATAGCAAGGAGGGACAACGACTGAAGACATTATTTACTTACTAAAACTGTCTAAAACTAAGACGAGAGCACCTGGGACCCTGGTGTAGAGCCCAAGTCTAGGTTATAAAACCTAAGTTATAAAACGAATATGTGTGCAGAGGATCAGCCCGTTGCATCACAAACATCTTGAAGGGAGACTCACAATAAAATAGCCTTAAAAGCAGCCAAACCTGGCAGCGATACCTCAAGCAGCGATATCTCGAGTTGTCCTAGATGCGACGTGGCGCTGCCGGTGTGCGACCCCCTTTAGACCTAAGTTAGCCTGGGGGTAAGGTGTCTAATTTTTTTGGCCTACATTAAGTCAGTCTTTATTTTTGTGAAACAGTCTAACTTGCATTAGACTAGTCTATGAGCAAATTTTAGACTTGTCTAACACTATAGACCAGTCTAAAATAGCTTTGTGAAACCGGCCCCAGCTTTCCTTGAGCCCACAGGAGGATCTGGTGTGCACATTTGCAAAGTGGACGCGAATGCAGACCCCCCTGATGGTTTATATAGGGAACCACCACTGTGTTGTTAGTGCAGACAAGAACACGGTGGCCCTTGAGGTCTGAGAGGATGTACTTTAGAGAAAGAAACACAACCATCACCTCAGAGCTGATGACCTCTCCACAGACCTTGAGTCGAGCGACCATCTAGGACTGCTCCCCAGCCTGTGAAGGACGCATCCGTAGTTAGCATTACGCAATGACAAGGTGAAGGGACCAGGGCTACTTCTAACTTGATCATGCGAATCGGATTGACCCTCGTGGGAAAACGCCCTGGTTTTGAGCCTTGGGTGGCGAGCTCAAAGATGAGACCTGAGAGTGGCGGGGGAGAAACTGCTTGTTTGCCTCCTGAAACCTCTCGATGACTGTATTGACTCGTTGAAGAAGCCAGGAGGTGAAAGCAGGGCGTCCATGAGGAAACTTTTATCTTTATCATTTATCCCTGAGAGGTTTAACCAAAGATGCCCCTCCACTGGCACCAAGGCTGCCATAGAACGGCTGATAGATTTTGCCGTCTCCTTGGTGGCCTGGAGAGAATGATCTGTGGCCCGGCGCAGCTCTCAAGATCTAGATCTCCTAGCAGGTCAGTCTGGTATGGGACATGGTGTGTAGACATGCCACAGCCTGATCTGCTGCCAAATAAGGTTTACCCACCAAAGTTGATGTTGTTCTGACCAGCTTGGTGGGTAACATCGGGGCCTTCAGGGAAAGATGCTGACTCGGCGGAGAGATAGCTGGAGTTAGATATCTGAGAACTATACACACAAAAAGAGACTGGTTGCGACCGTGAGGGCAGGAAGCGTTCGTCCAACTTGCTTTTAGGACAAATGTCCTTCTTCTCGGCTGGCCAGTCGATGTCTTGAGTCACAACCTCCATGAGCTCCTCATATGCAGGAGTGTGAGGTGGCAAGTCCTCAACCTCTCTTGCATCGATGCTAACAATATCCAACTCTTCAGAGCTGGATAACTGCAGCACCGGAGCCTCACTCGGGGTGGAAGAAACCACAGCGTGTGCTTCCTGATCCTAAGAAAAGGCACTGAATCCAGCAGGTGAGGGCAGAGAAAAGGCCAGGCCTGTCTCTAGATCCCCATCTACAGAATCGTCACTCTGCCTCAGCAGCAGCAGGACCAGAGCCGTAAGGAACACGAGTCTGAGCAGAGCGTCCGTAATGGAAGCTTTTCACAATGCTCAAAGCCAACCCCCTCAAGAGCTAACTATGCATGCTCCACTCTCAAACAAACTACCCATAAATCATGTGTATCCCCATCCGTGATGTAGCGAGGGCAGGGAGGAACGCACAATTTTAAATGTTGTTTGTTCGCCATCATTATAACTCTTATTTATCAGAGACAGTAACACCAAATAAGACAATCAATTTCACAGAGAGTGCTTACTGAAGACATAGAAGCTAGCGCTGCTTGGTTTGGGTATGCTTTATAGTTTCCTGGTCGTGATGTCACCCGCCTATGATGTTGTCATGCCATTGGACTGATTTCACATGTGCTTCACGACGCAATCGCACAGATGCGTTCCAACAGAGTCAATTCTTGATGCAACGCAAGTTCCCTTGCAATGGAACTATGCAATGTCATCGTTAATATAGTGTGTGTGTGCTTGTGTGTGTGTGTGTGTGCAGGACTACCCCTGGTCCGGTCGGCGTCTGGGTCGGTGTGCTGTGGTCGGTAGCGGGGGGATTTTGAAAAACAGCAGCTGTGGACGTGAGATTGACAGCACAGACTTCGTCATACGGTAAACACATACCATAATTCCTTGCTCCCTCACTGGCTACAACAATGTACTCAACCAGAGTGATTTATATGGAAAACAGGTGAAAAATATAGCTGTAAGCTGTAAATTCTTAAAAAATATGTTTTGAAAGAACATTGGTAAAAATTGTTCAGGTAAATATGGTTTAAAAACTATTTTAAACACAAACCTTTGTTTGGAAATTCTGTAACTAAGCATAATTTGTCACAGAGATGACAGACTGTGTATGGATATGGAAGAGAAACTCAAGGTGAGAATGAACATTTTTAGACATACTTGGCCAGGGGTGGGCTGGGGTGCGTTTCCCAAAGCCAACTATGGTCGCAAGTTCTGTTGTAAGCTCGCATTCGATCGGCCCAAAGCCAGCATCCGGCCAGCACGGAAGGTCTTTACGTGTTACTGTCCTTTTCTCGAGGCAAAATATTTTTTGGTTAAATGCAATACATTTGAATATGTATTCTCTCGTTATTTCATCTGACTCCATAAATGAAAAGGTTTTAATGATATCTGTGGATCATTAATTGTGAGCGAATATTTGACTATTCCTTTTAACTCTTTAATGAAAATAATGTCAAAGTCAGTTAGAATAATCAAATGTAACAATTTATTATGTCAGGTAAATGTATCATGCCAATTTCATAATCAATTCAAAGATAATCGATACAAAACATCAAATGCTCTGGAATAAAGAGAAAAGATGCAACCCAACATTAAGAAATACGTGAGGCTGAGAGATCTCACTCCCAGCCTCACGGGCGAATCTGAAGTACAGAAAAGCACCGAATCCCCTGCTGCATTTCATTATATAGACAAACCTCTTTCACATGGAAACATGTACTAACAAAAGAAATTTGCATTCAGAAGTTGCACCTTTTGGGGGTGTGTGACCATTTGCCAGGAGATCACCTTTCTTTGTATGTCAGTTATCTTTAAACTCTTAAAAACCTTATTACCTTTTGTTTTACTTATTTGGAAATGAGACATTTGTACCAGTCGCACTGAGACATTTCAAATGATACCAAACATGAAAAATACTCTGTGATAATCATTCACATTAAACTATACATTTTCTTGGGTGTTTTACATGTGGTCTCAGCATGAGAGAGGGGGAGTGGGGAAGAGGGGGAGAGATGTGTTCGGAGGTGAGACTTTGCCTCACAAATGGTGAGTTTAAATGCTAATTTCCAGAGAGGTCCTTTGTCCTCTCTCAGGGTCTGGTCGCTCTTCAACCAGACTGTCCGGCATTTCCTAATTTATCAATTCTTACACTGTCATTACCAATAGAGTTCAATGGAACTTGCGACCATAGTTGGCCAATGATGCTTTTGGGAAACGCACCCTTGTTCGTGGAGATCTACTTACCTGCAGAGTTCAGATCCAACCCTGATCCAACACACTCTGTAATTATTAAGTGCTCCTGAAGATCTTAATTAGCTGGTTCAGTTGTGTTGGATCAGGGTTGGAGCTGAACTTTGCAGGTAAGTAGATCTCCACGAACAGGATTGGGCACCTGTACTAGGCTATTTGTTACTTTAAAATAGCAGAAAACAACAGTTTCAATAGAGAGCCAAATAAACTCTTGAATGTACTTGGCATAATCATAACAATTTGGACATTTCATCATATAGGATTTGAAGCCCCAACTTCCTAGTCAAGTGTTCATTGCTTAAAGAGCATACATTTATGAATATATAGAAAACTTAAGCCATTTATATTTCTTTGCATACATTGCAATCAGAATAATTGAAAGTAAAAACTATGATCATACTATTTGATCACACAACTTTCTGGGCACTAAATACTTCAGGTGAGAATAAACATGGAATGAATCAAATCAAATCAAATCAAGTATATTTGTATAGCGCTTTTCACAATACAGATTGTATCAAAGCAGCTTCACAGTATTAAAATAAAATAATACAACAAAGTTTGTTTCTAGTGGAATTTATTGATTGATAGAATAAAATTAAATATCCCCAAAATATCCCCAACTGAGCAAGCCAAAGGCAACAGTGGCAAGGAACCGAACAAAAACAAATCCATGTAGAAGTCTAGTACAATGCTTACCCAAATAACAAAGGAATCAAAATAACACAACAATACAAACACTTTTATAACCCGCAACAGATCAGGTGCTTGTCACTTCACACCACGTGCCACTAGAAAGATTTTCATGAAAATTGGATGAACCGTCTAGGAAGAGTTCGACAAAGTTTATTTTTTTTGTGTGTGGAAAATTCAAAATGACGGAAAAATGTTCATGATGGAAAATGATGGCATATTGTGCAATTTTGTTTCTAGCCTTTATGATTCAAAAGTTATTAGCATAAACATAAGTGCAACTTTGGACAGTTGGTGGCGCTAGAGGAAATCAGTTAGAGACTCCAAATTTGCTGTGTTTAATGTTTGGACTGTCCTCTATCTATGTGCCAAATTTCACAACTTTTTACCATATGGTTCTTTGGGCTGCCATAGACTTACAGAGCAGAATAATATTAATAATAATAAGAAAACTAACAGATTCAACAAGTGCCATGATCACATCTTCTGTTCTTGGTCCCTAAAAACCCCACAGACACACGTTAGAGGAGGGACCTGAGCCACATCTACAGACCAGATCACATAGACTTTGAACTCTTTTTTATCTAGTTTATCAGTTTCATTGATTAAAATACAATTCTACTGATGTGCGCTCACTTGTGTTTTTTACAGCAGCTTTGAAACGCCGAAACAGCTGCAGACAGTTTCTCTGTGAATAGTTAAAATGGTTAATCACTGTACAGTTTTTTATAGTTTTGTGGATTTACACAGAATCCACAGGACACGCCATCTCTTATCAGCTCAGCTGAGGGGTTTATATTCAACCGGCTAGATCCGCTGTTACTGTGCAATGGGTGATGGGTACATTGTCAGAGCAAGTTCTTTTGTAAATGCTTAACTAGGTAGCTAGGTAATAAAACAGACAGAGAAGATAGTGATGCACAGCTATAAGCACTGACATTTCACTGTGAACACATCACATGCTTCAGGAAGTCACACTAGCAATGACTGTGAACATGAAATTCACACACCACTAACTAGCAGAACAAGGTGACTGATGCTTTAATCCAGAGTACTCGAAGGACAAATGTTGGATTTTGTTGTGTTTGTCAGTAGGAGACGATGTTAAAATGACAACCCTGTTAATATGATTTTGTAGTAAAGTGATTATTGAAAATTATCAATAATCAGCATCAGATTCTCTTTCTAATAAACACATTGAAGGATAATGACTTCCCAACATTAATTTAGCTTGGACGACACACCATTTATGTTTTAGATCAGGGGTGGGGAACGTCCGGCCCCCGGGCCGTAACCGGCCCGCAAAAGAGTTTGATGCGGCCCGCGAGTCAATCCCCCCCCCCCCCCCCACCCCCACCACCCAAAAAAAAAAAAAAAAAAAAAAATTCAGAAACAAAAATCTCAGCAATTACTTTTCCTGTGATAGAAAACACAAAATAGGCAAAGTGGCAAGCAGCACGAGTCCACGAGCCGTGAGAGCAGGGCGTGGCCAGTAGCGCGAGTGTTAATGAGTCACCTGAGTTCAAGTTCAAGCACCGGTTTCAAGTTTCTCACGGATGAACTTCGGGGGCGCGCGCGCCGCACCGGTTTAAAAAAAATAACGCAGTCAGCACCTCCGCACAGTCTTCAGTCACACCAGATGTTGTCAGGCTATATGTCAGTAAAACTCAGAAAAACTAACTTACTTACGTCGTGCCAGCTGTTTGCTCGCGGCGCGCACTCTTCAATCACGCAAATGCGGCGCGCCCTGTATCACGCAAAATAAACTAGCATGTAACGTCGTGTTCTGTCGTCAATTAAGTATTGAAATAACCAAAAGAGAGTTTTGACGCAGCTTTAATCTCAATGTCGGGGCTTTTGTATTTCTTTGTAGGCTACATAAATGTTACACATTTTGGCCCTACTCAATTTTCATTATTAATATTCTAACATTTTATCAATATTGCAAAGTCATCAAAACTGACTAAATATTTTGTGACCAAAAATGTGAAAAATAGGCCTACATCTAGCCTAAATGATCGTTCATGACATTCTATAAGCAACCCAATTTGTCTAGATCTGTATTATTTCCTTTGTATAATGAGCTTAAATATTGCTGCGCAGTCGTGTGATTTAGTCTGCTTGATTAACATTATTACAATTCTTATTTAACTCTGATATGTAGCTTATATATAAGGTCCTCGAATGTGTTCGAATATTTCACCAGCATCAGCCTTTTCACAGTTTCTATCACTCCGCTTGTCTGTGTTTGCACAACTTGCATCATTAAGCCAGTAGGTGGTGGCAAGTGTCTTTATGAGTGAACAATTGAAATTTAATTGAACTGATTTAATAGTGCCAAAAACATTGATTAACTCAAGAAAGAAACAAGTTGCTGAAACCAATCTTTAATGCTAAAAAGTTTACATCTATGCAAAATAATCCTTGAAAGATTTCTCATTTAAGGCCATTCCTGTTTGGAATATGTGATTGTGTATTGTCAACAATAAGCAGAAACATTTTGCATTTCCATTTTATAGTGTGGATCATTCATTTCAACATTTATCCTCATTCTCATGTTTAAGAATCTGTTATTTGCTTGACAAATAATTTATGCTACTGCCCACTGACATGCTTTTAAAGCTATTGTTATCAAAAAATGTTGGCCTTCAAACATCTTAAAATGTAGGTCTGAGAAATCAAAATTTTCTCGGGGGAGCATGCCCCTGAACCCCCCTAACTACCTCACCTTTGAATGTGTGTGTGTGTGTGCTAATATGGGCTGGTGTGGCTACAGTGACAGGACTGAATTTTTTAACCAGTCTGCCCCCTGCATATAGGCCTAAAAAATACATTATTCTCTGTATCGAATCATGTTATCTTGTTACCCCCTGATGTTTCGGGCTCAACCCCTGGTGTTTTTAAAACCTAGAAACGCCCTTGCTCATTACAATGGCCCTTAAAGAATGTTAAAAAATTGTAAATGGCCCTTGATAGGAAAAAGGTTCCCCACCCCTGTTTTAGATCCTATGGTTTACTTTTAAAAGATTGAAGCTGCACCTGTTTCACAGAAATCAAAGATTTCTTTTCCTCTTTCAGGTTTAATTTGGCAGCGGTTAATGACAGTGATGTTGGACTGAAGACGGATATGATAACCATCAACCCCAGTCAGATATATAGAGAGTCAGTATCCACACACACACACACTCCTCTCAGTGAGATTATTTTAAATTATTATAATATTAGACACTTTTATTCTCATATGTCCAACACATCTATATAGGCATACAGTTGGATTTTTTTTTTTTTTTTACACTTTACAATAACACTTTACAATAAGGCTCATTAGTTAACATTAGCGTACTACCTTAGTTAACATGAACTAAGAATGAACAATACTTCTACAGCATTTGTTAATCTTAGTTAATATTAGTTTCAGCGTTTACTAATACATTATTAAAATCAAAGGTTGTATTTGTTAACATTATTTAATGCACTGTGAACTAATATGAACAAACAATGAACAACTGTATATTACAGATTACTAAATACAGTAACACTTTATTTTACAGTGTCTTTGTTACATATGTTACATGTACTTACCATAGTAATAACAGTAAATTATGCATAATTACATGCAACTAAACCTCAACCAAACCCTAATCCTATAGTAAGTACATGTAGTTGCTTAATATTACTCAGTACTTAAATATATAATTACACTGTAACAATGACACCTTAAAATAAAGTGTAACCCTAAATACTGTAAGAAATGTTAGTTCATGATAGTTAATACTTTAACTAATGTTAACTAATGAACCTAATTGTAAAGTGTTACCAATATTGTGTGTGTGTGTTTGTGTGTCTATAGATACAATAACCTGGAGAAGGATCCGGATCCGTTGGTGGAGCGGGTCAGTGTGTACGGAAACGCCTCCCTCATTATTCCTGCCTTCGCCTACACGTTCTGCACACCAGCGTCAATCAAAACACTCAAAGTCCTCCAGCCAATCAGACCTCAGCAGCCGGTGGTGTTCTTCAGCCCCTCTTACCTGCAGACAGTGGACCGGTTCTGGAAGCGGCGTGGCCTACGGGAGGTGCGCCTCTCCTCTGGGTTTATTTTAATCAGCACTGCACTGGAACTGTGTGAGCATGTTCACGTTTACGGATTTTGGCCGTTCGACAGCGACCTGCAGGAGCGTCCGGTTCCTTACCATTATTATGACCTGATGATGCCGCACCCCTACATGCACAAGATGCCGGAAGAGTTTGTGCGGCTACTGCAGCTCCACAGCCAGGGGGCGCTGACACTGCACCTGCAGCCCTGCTCCTCACAAACACACACTCTTACAATGTCCGAAAACACCCCGGATAACCTTATATAGAGCACTGTATGAGGGCACAGCCATTTGTAGTGGTCTCCGAACCCATAGTCTCCACGGGTCCTTAGTCTTAAAGGGATAGTTCACTTTGAAATTAAATTTTGGTATGTTTTAGCTTACCTGAAGGGCATCCAAGATGTAGGTGTCTTTTTTTCCGCAGTAGTTTCAATTTTGATATTTTTAGGTCAAACCGTTCTTGTCTGTCAGTCATATAATGCAGGTCTATGGTCACTGTCTCAAAGAGCATGCACAAGTCCAAATTAAAACAATTCCCCATCGTCCAAATGAAACAATTCCCCATCGTAAGTACACTTTGATGGCCTAAGACACGAAACGAGCGGTTTGTGTGAGAAAACGAACCGTATTTATATAGTTTTTGCCTCTTGAACAAAGCCGCGTCCAACTGATCTGACGGCGCGGGCGGATATAGATATAGAAACACTAGATGTCGCCTTCGCTATTGCAGTTCATTAGCCAAGGCGACATCAGTGTATATATCTATACCCGCCCGCGCCGTCAGATCAGTTGGACGCGGCTTTGTTCAAGAGGCAAAAACTATATAAATACGGTTCGTTTTCTCACACAAACCGCTCGTTTCGTGTCTTAGGCCATCAAAGTGTACTTACGATGGGGAATTGTTTTAATTTGGACTTGTGCATGCTGTTTTGAGACAGTGACCATAGACCTGCATTATATGACTGACAGACAAGAACGGTTTGACCTAAAATATCAAAATTGAAACTACTGCGGAAACAAAGACACCTACATCTTGGATGCCCTTCAGGTAAGCTAAAACATACCAAAATTTAATTTCAAAGTGAACTATCCCTTTAAAGGTGATATATCATGAAAATCTGTCTTTACTTTACTTTGCTATAATTGGGTCCCCAGTGCTTCTATCAATCCAGAAAACATGAGAAGTGAAACCCAGTAACTTTGTTCTGGTGAGCCTTTCTCTGCAAGCATGTCAAAAAAAAGCCGATCAGATTTCACTCCCCTTCTGAATTATGAAGAGGATCTTATTATAATATTACCGGCCCTTAAAGGCACACTATGCAGTTTCCGTTTTTCTCAAACAGCGTACAAGGTACAGGTACAGGTACAAATCTTGCATAGTGTGCCTTTAATCTGCACGTTTACACCCACGGTGCCGCCATTTTGTTTTCCCAAGCGACAACAGTGTAACAAAGATCCAGCAAAGCATGAAACTGTTCTGTGGTTGAGCACAGACGAGCACTGAACACTATTGACCAGAACATGTCACCGCTGTCTTATAAACACCTCAGGAACTGTGGACACTTGTGGAGAAGTTAAACATGATGATGAGATGATCAGTGTAACTCCACAACAACTACAGAAATGTCTCCACTAACATCCAGAAGCTCCTCCTGAGTCTCTCCGTAAGGCTGCACTCGCTGCTGGTGATTCTGGGATTCTGGATGAGTGAGATTGGCCTGTTCTGTTATTGCCGGTAAAGACTCCGCCCTCTTCTGAACAGAGGCGGAGCTAAAGCTCATTTGCATTTAAAGGGACACACACACAA
Source organism: Vimba vimba (assembly GCA_022828995.1). Taxonomy (NCBI): domain Eukaryota; kingdom Metazoa; phylum Chordata; class Actinopteri; order Cypriniformes; family Leuciscidae; genus Vimba; species Vimba vimba. The sequence continues at coordinate 34,181,988 of CM040837.1, read as the reverse complement.
AAACTGCGTGTTTTTGCTCACACCCAAAAAGGGGCAAATTTGACAAACTATAATAAATGATCTGGTATTTTGAGCTGAAATTTCACACACACATTCTGGGGAAAGGGGGCATAATATGTCATCTTTAAATCAAATTTAAGGCCATAAAAAGTCTTAAATATCTTAAATGCTATAAGAAAAGTCTTAATTATAATTCCAAGCACTTTTAAATTTGGGGATGGAAAAACAGGAATCGAGATATGGCTTAATATTAAAGTTAAACTTCAAAAGGCAATGATTTAACTGTATAACAAGGTAAAAGTAAATACGAGGCATTGTTGCATATTCTACAGGCTCACGTTTTCAGAGCAGTTCGCAATCAATGAGATACTGTTGATGAATTATGAAAATGTTTACCTGTGGTGTTTATATCATTCCTGGAAACTCGTCACATTTAAAAACAAAAACAAAAAAACAGCTGCTTGTTTACAGGGTTTACTAGGGTAACCTCTATATTTCTGCATTTTTTTTATTTCATTAAGCTGATGGATCTAAAAGAAGCTATTGTGCATTCTAAAAAATGTAAACAATTAGGATAGGATATTTATAAAATCATATTTATATGAACATAAATATAAAAATGGCTTAAAGGTTGAAATGTGAGATTTATTTTTATATAAAACTCGTTTAAATCGTTGTTTTTACAGTACTTTTATGGTTTCGATGTTACACATTGCTCTACTCCACCTGGATGGTAGCCTATAATTTTATATAAAATGGTCTTTAAAAGCATTAAATGTACAAACCCTTGCAGATACCCTGCTAGCGGATATTATTGAGTGTGCTAACCAAACACTGAGGGTCGCGCTGAATTCATGTGTCGGCAGAAGATGCTGTACGCATTGTTCACACATTCAAGTGTACCAAATTAATTGACTAATGTAGGGAATAGTAAAGTAGGGGATAGGGAGCGATTTTGCATACAGCCATTGCGTATTTGTGATTTTAGAAATCATTCATGTATGCACAGTTGCACACACAGTAATAATTATAATCAATATAAAAATCGAATGATTCACGATTCGGTTGTAGCATACAATGAAAATCTAATATAAAATAAGTATATCAAAATTAAAGTAACTTTTTTTTATGCGATAAAATCATTTTTATTGTATCATTGTTTAGGTGTGCAGAATTCATTCAGGGGTCTTATTCCTATATTGTCACAGGTCATAGTTTATATTGTTTAGTTCTTGTGAGACACCGGTGAATCTGAATGTAATCAGATTGTTACTTTAATTTAGTAAAATCTGGATTAGTTACTGGCTCAGGATTTTTTTAACTCAGAATATTAAGGATTGTGGTTATTTCTGTAGGACAAGTCATGCAAATAAATATTCTTTTAAAATATATATGGAATACAGTGGAATATGTTTGTGTATTTAATGTGTTTTCGTGTTATATATTTAAATTTACTTTTGAAAATAATGATTAAGATTCAAGAGATGGAAAATGTGAGTCCCTTTTACTTTGTTACACCAAATGAAACTTTTCTGAAAAATTATTTAAAAGTTTTCAAACCCATAAGAATCCTCTGGTGTGGTCACATTCCCGCATTCTCCATCAACTCTCAATAACAATTTGTCTCCAAATGAGCCTCAGTTTTCTTGACGACACTCTTTCTTTTTCTTTTTCATTTTCATTTTCTTCTTTTTTTATTTCTTGACGACACGTGCACAAAATGTTACATAATCGCTGACGTCCGTAAGGGCGGGAATCCTCTCCCGGGAATTCTTTCTTGACCAGCTGGAGTGTTTTCTCTCACAGAAATCCGAACATGCCCGTGATTATTGCTCCCCGTAACGAGCTTTATTCATTTGCTGTCGTCAGACCAAGTTGTCGTTGCGGCTTGAAAATTCCATGGAAGAGAGTCGCACGCCTGGCCTTCGCCCTAATGTTGACCACATCTCCTCTCTCTGTGTGACAATTAAACAAGCTTGTTTTCCCATCCGACCGAAACACCCGATATGATAAGTAAAGAGCTAAAGGGGAAATGTGTGCTATAATTATAATAGCACGTTTACAGAGAGTGAAGAAAAAAACTGGTGTAGGATTTACTTTGCAACAATTTTCACTCAAATATTGCTAGTTAATTTCACAAATAATTACAAAAAAGTAACAATGAATTGACATTTTCTTGTACAGTGTTTCCCAATAAACTTTGTTTTATTTGGATGGAATCGATTACGAAACACCGTTCTCGACAAAGGCAATCCCACAGTCAAACACATTACAATTTTTTTTTTTTTTTAATCGCATCTTCCCTTGACAAAATTGCACAACACAAATTACAAGTCAATATCGCGTTTAAAATCATTATGACCATTTTACAGGAGAAGAGCGAGTTTGAGAGGGGGCGGAGACGAGTTGCGCGCGCGCGTGTGTGTTTCCCAGATAGCAAAAAATATCCGCACGGCTTCTTTTTACAGCCGGCCCTAAGCTGTCGGCTATAGGTGCGTCCCGCTGGCGGGGATGAAACGTTTGCCGCCGAATACGTCACTCCCATTTCTTGCGAGATGCAGCCGGCGGGCCGACTGCTTAATTTTCTTTGGTGGTTGCCTCCGTCTAATGGACCGCGGCCGGCTGGCGGCAAGCCGCTTGGAAATACAAGGATTTCTACTCTAAAATCGACCAGCCATGTTGGCTATGTTTGGCATGTTGGGAGTTAGAATGGAAGTGGAACTGACAGCATTTTAACTACTTTTCACATTATAAAATCATAATAGCCTATATGTGAATTATATCAAATAGCCTATTAGTTTTTTTGTTTTTTTTTGCTCCAAAGCCATTAGGGTTTATAACAGATTCTTGACTCTTGATTCCATGATAAGGTAAGGTTTAGGAAATGACATTTAAATTACTTTGAAACTCTGAAGCGATACAGTAATAGGCTATATTTAAAATATATGGAATTATTTTTGTGCACTTAGGTGAAAATTGTTTACATTTCTTTGATTTATGCACAATTGAGACATGCACCAATAAACCAAAAATAATTCCTTTTGTAAAAGTTACTTGGCAATAAATATCTTTCTTATTCTGATTAGGTTTTAAAATAGATATTTAATTCATGTTATTAACCATTAGATGAATAAATTGAAGTTAGACTTTTCACTAATGCCTGGCTAAATCAGTGAACAGTGAAAGACATCTGCAACATGGCCAAAATCTTGGGTAGGCATATATTTTTTTTTTTTTTTTATTACTTTGTAACCATGGTAATATCTATCATAAACATGAAAATCTCTGTTTTGACCTGAAGGATAAACTCAATGAAAAAGCTAAAATCTCCTCTGGTTTCACAGCTGCGCTGGCAGATTTGTGAAATATTTAGAAATATTTTGTCTCTCTGCCATTCCAAGAAATTTCGTTTATGTCTTTATTTTTTATTTATTTGATTTTTTATTTATTTGACCTTTTACAGGTATAGGGATTAATTTGCAATTGCGACCTGTATGTTTAAGAAAGTGTTAAAGTCCCTGTAAAGGCAATGCAAAAACAAAAATCTAAACACATTATAAATGTTAGAAATGTATTGCTAAAACACATTACAAAGACTGTGAACTGTGAAGTACTGAATTGTGGAGTTAGACTGTTTTATAGTTTTTCACCATTGCTGTGGTCAGGATTTTTTTGGGCGGGGCTAAAACGGTGGCTCGATGACGCACTGGAGCCACTGAGGCTGGCCCCTCCCCAAACAATATAACTAGAGCACATTCGGCGCTCATACGCGTGTTACTGTCGACTACCATCGTCTTAGTAAGTACATGTTTCCTTTTTGTGTAACGCAATATTATGTTTACAATGTTTATCTTTGTTCTTGCCTTACTAGTCAAGCTAACGCAAGACTAAAGTAAGTTAGTCTTGTTTACAAAGTTGCCGCCATGTTACTATTAACTTTCTGAAATAGCTACTAGTTTCTTCCAGGCGTTTAGTTTTTCTTTTCTTCTAAGATACGTATATTTATACGAGTGTGAGTGCAGTATGTGTTTTAAGTTAGTTTTGGTCAGTCGAATTAACTACGTAGCCAGTTCCTGAACTACAGTTGTATGGACAATTATGCTGCCGCCCATGTGGTAATGTGGATCCAGCAGTAGGTAGCGAAACCTACGACAAGAAAGACTGATCAGTAACGTTATAACTTGTGTTGTTTTCTAACTAAACAGAACGATGTATATACCGGTAGGTTGTTTTTATTTGTTTGTTCCGACACGCATGCTGCTAGTCTAGTTCACAGTGTTAGCTAACACGTGCTGTTTTGTCTTTTGTTACAGTACACACTGAGGTTAAGCAATGTTGCTAGTTACGTTACATGTAGAAATGTAACTAGCTGCAGTAAGTTAAGTAGCCAAAGCTTTACATCTAGAATTTTAATAATTGTAATATGATGATCAGATGCAGATATCTAAATCAAAGAATATGGGCGGTTGGATGGTGGATCATTTATTTATTTTTAACAGTGGATTCGGGTGACTCAGGGTGCACCAGATTAATGAATTTATCTTTAAAATGTACAAAATTTTCTTCTGAGGGACCATGCCCCTGGACCCCCCTAGAGGTACCAAGCTCCACCCACAAAAATAATGTGGGGAAACACATTAGGCTATATGATGATCTACAAAAAATACAAATTTATTAGGATTTTTCCACCTACCACCTGGTGTTTTCTAACAAAGCAGAATGATGTATATAGGTTATTTAAATTATTTTGTTTGTCCGATCAAAGTATGCTGCTAGTTCAGTTCACAATGTAGCTACAGTGGCTATCAAGTGTTAGCTAGCACGTGCTGTGTTGCTACTGTACTTCTAGGATTTAAGGGGATTATGATGAGTTATTTATTTAGTGATTAATAAATGAGTTATTTATCTGAACTGCTGCACTTTTTATGTTTGAGGACAATGCTGTGTTCACTTGAATCACTACACTGAATGAGTAAATTTTATTTTTAACAATTTCACTGTTCCACATTTGGCTGATCAGTTTTTTTTTTTCCCTACAGCATCGCTACTGTATATTCCTAACATTAACAATGTGGTTTTGTTCACGTTTTCTTGCAGATACCTTGACTGGAGCATAACTGTTTAACTTCACCCAAGAGACCTACTGTTGGACAATCGTTTTGGCTTTAAAAGGTAAACGCATTGTTAGTCACAATGTCTAGTTACTGGGCCAAAAGAAGAAGAATATTGAAAGGAGTTGAGAGGGACAAACAGGAAATTGCAGCTGCAAACAAGGCTCTACTTGCTGTTATTCCCGATTTTGACCAAGTAAATCCTCCTGTTAATGAACATCAACATGGAATGGCTACAACAAGCCATGGACAAACTGTAACCCCTGAAGCACAGGAAATAACTGTTGATGAGGTGTATGAACCTGGTGAAATGTTTTCCTCAAGCACAGAAGATAGTGAAGAGGAAGAGGATTGCCTAAGGACACAATTGGCAGGGTGGGCTATTGACAACATGATCCCCCATGTGGCACTTGGTAAGCTTTTAACCATTTTATCCAAGGATCATCCAACCCTTCCTAAAGACCCAAGAACCCTTCTGAAAACAGTGACTTGTGTTAAAACAACAGAACTCTCAGGTGGTGTATACCATCACTCTGGAATTGAAAGTGGAATACTATCGCAGTTTTTAGAGTGTCCTCAATTGCAGAAGTTGACGTCAGTTTCAATGCAAGTTAATGTTGATGGACTTCCACTTTTTAAAAGCTCAAATGCCCAGTTCTGGCCAGTTCTTGGTTTAATTGAGCAATACGTGGGTAATGTCCAGCAAAACAAACTTCCATTTGTCATTGGTCTCTATTATGGGAATAAGAAGCCAAGCAGCCTTCACTTTTTGAATCCTTTTGTAGAAGAGGCACAGCGACTTGAAACGGAAGGAGTTCTGTTTGAAAGGAGAGCACTTCCTTTCAAAATATCAGCATTCATCTGTGACGCCCCTGCTCGTGCACTTGTTAGAAATGTGAAAGGTCACAGTGGATATTATGGGTGTGACAAGTGTGTTCAAAAGGGGGTCCACTACGAGAACAGGATGACCTTTCCTCAAACAGATGCTACTCTAAGATTAGACCATGCAGTCCATGACGAGCTTTCTGATGACAGTCATCAGTGTGGAGAAACGCCATTGGCATTGTTGTCTGTTGGTTTGGTCACCCAGTTCCCACTGGATTATATGCATCTGGTATGCCTTGGAGTGACAAGAAAGTTGTTGCATCTTTGGTTAAAGGGACGGCGGCTGACAAGATTTTCGCCCAGCATGGAAAAAGAGCTCTCCAGAGTACTCCTGACATTCACACCTCATGTTCCGTGTGAGTTCAACAGGAAGCAACGATCCATGGAAGATGTTGAGCGTTGGAAAGCTACAGAATTCAGGCAGTTCCTCTTGTACACTGGACCAGTCAGCTTAAAAGGCCTTGTACCAACTCAAGTGTACAACAACTTCATGCTGCTTTCAGTTGGCATCACCATCCTACTGAATGTATCCCTGTGTGCTGACCTTGCAGACTATGCACACGGAATATTGGTTCTCTTTGTTGATCACTGCAGCAAGCTTTATGGAAAAGAACATGTGACATACAACATGCATGGATTGGTGCACCTCAGCCAAGATGTCAAAAAGTATGGTGTCCTTGATAACATCTCATGCTTCCCATTTGAAAACTTCCTTGGGCGTCTGAAGAAACTGTTGCGCAAGCCTACACAACCACTGGAGCAGGTTGTTCGCCGATTGTCGGAGAGAAGTCAGCACAGAAGAACAAACGTCTCCAAAACAAGGTCCTTGAGAGAGCATAACCATGGACCACTTCTCAACAGTCTTTCTGTGAAAAAGCAGTTTGAGGAGTGTTACTTTCAAGACTTTGTTGTGAAACGTTCAGAGGGAGACAACTGTGTCCTGTTGGAAAATAAGGACATAGTTGTTATACAGAATGTCGTCGTTGATGAGATGGACAACACTTTAGTCATCTACAAGAGGTTCCGGAACATGGTCGATTTCTTTACTTACCCTGTGGAATCTTCCAAGCTAGGCATTTTTCATTTATCTGGCCTATCAGATACACTCCGCTTTACCCATATAGCAAATGTGCAGAAGAAATATTATCTTCTTCCTTGCCCAGATGGAAAGGCTGGTTTTCCTGCATTTTATCTGTGTATTTTCTTTGTATGTTTATGGTGGATAACTGACTCTTTCATTCATTATTCCCTGCTCTAGAATCTTGGCAAGAGGCGAAGAGATATTTGGTGCGCTTCCAAACAGGTTCCAGCGTTGAAACGACGGACGATGACAAGAAGGGAAAGAGAAAGAGAATCTCAAATTCCAAGTACAGACCCCTGGCCTCTTCTGATGAAGAGGAGTCTAGTCTTCCAGATGCACCAGCAGTGCTGTCGTTTGGACAGCCTCTTTTGAGCTTTGAAAACATTGTTCCTGGTAACAAGGTGTCAGTGCTGCCCGATGCTCCAGAAGTTGCATCGATTCCACAAAACCAGGAAAATGTTGAGCCATCTGTAGACTTCAGAGCTGGTATGTAAAATTGCTGTGATGCTTTATTTGTGATCCTGCCACTTAACTATACCCTTTGTTAGATTTTCAAATTTCGGTTTCCTCTTTCTCAGAACCAGGTTTCTCCCCAGAAATCCAGACTCCACTTCACAGAGCCAAGAGTTTGAGTACAAGTAAGTGATGTTATTTGTGACGTTTTTTTGTCTTGGAAACTATTGCTTCTATTTAAGATGAGGAATCCTTTAATCATAATCTGTTTTTTATTAGGACACTTGACTGGTTACTTGCCGCAGCAGTTTCTGGATGAAAGTTGTCGAGGTGTGTTGTACATTCCATTAGCTTTGCACAGTTTAATTATAGTTTCATTACTGAATATGCAATACTCTGCAGTGAAATTAAAGCTGTTATGTTTGCTCCCCCAGTTCGTCAAGTACTAAGCTTTACACCCCCAACAGCAAATTTACCCTGGCAGCATATGGGTGAAAACGCTGGAGGTATGTAATATGTTGCGCTAAACTAAGTGTTACATTTAAGTCCAATTCATTAAATGTATGCAATAACTTCAAACATATTTTTACATGTCAATGATTATCAATAGGAGAAAGTCATCGCTCCGTTATTGGCCCTTGGACTCCCCTGGCATCTCGTGTACAGCATGAAGTTTTCAGCTATGAAGGTATATTCTAGGCCTATGTCTTAGTGTCCAGTGTTTTAACAATATTGCAAATAGTGCCTTTAGATGTGGTGTTTTTTTATTTTATTTTTTTTATTAAATGTAGATTTCCAGAGACTCCAGAATGAAAAACAAGCCGTGATGGATGAGAACCAAGCCCTTAGGGAGGAGAACCAAGCTCTGAGGAAGGAGAACCAAGCCCTGAGGGAAAGCAATGCACGAGCAGGTGAGAACATGCACAAAAAAGTTAAATTTAAGAAAGAGTACATGATGTAGGTCCAAAATTACCATATGCCTTTCATTTTGTAGCTTCGGATGACAGCGGCTCACTTCAAGAGCAGGTGAAGCAAGTTGGGACAATGTTGAAGACATTTGCTCTCACTGGGCAATCAGGTACAACTTGCAAACAACACCTGTGGTTGTTGGTTTAATTCCCACTGGGGCCACCTATGTAGTAGACCTAGATATAAATGTCATAGTTTAGTAGTTGAGGGACCAGGACTGACTATATTATTTTATTCTGGGAACCCCGTAGGTGCAGATCAGACATTAATGCTGCGACGTCTTGGAGAGTTTGGCGATGTTGTGCGTAGCATGGACAACAAAATGGACACTATGCTGCAACATTTCAGTGCCAATGTGTCTGTTGGAGAGTTATCCCTGCCAGGGGATCTGTTACTCCCCCTAGACACCCAGGAAGATTTGGTGTTGCTTGACAACAGTTTGAGACAGGATAAAGAGCTCCAGGAACGATTTGTAAGTGTGCTGATTTCATTTATAACTCCATAGGGTAATCTAAAAAGTAAAATTAAGATTGTACACTGCATATTCTACAGTCTGAATCCACAGCCTGTCACATTTTATATTTATGTATGATAAGCTTCAGAGAAATGTAATTTGTAACACTTTTTTTGGATTTTCAGCTTCGGTTTTTGGCAATCAAATGTGGGAGGGACCTAAAGACAACCGTCTGGCGAATGCTTCAGAGTATCTTCTCTAATCACCTTTCCATTAATACAACCTGGACTGGAGTAGGGGAGAAAGCATGTTTTAGAGACATGTTCCTGAAGACCATTGTTCAAAATAAGTTGGATTTTTTTTTTTTTTTTTTTTTTTTTTTTTTTATATATATTTAAAGCTCCAGTATGTAACTTTTGTATGTGACCACAAGAGGGCGCAGTTTCCAACAATAACAAAGGCGAAGCTTGATGACGCTATGAAGGAGGTGACGATGGGAGATGTCGTTTTTAATGCGTTTTCACCATAGTAATGTATCTAAATGGAATTAATGAATCATGATCACGGATGAGGTAATTTATTCGTTTTTGTATTATTTTATGTCATCATAATTAATGAACTGCAAGGAACGTGAAATGTTAACTTATGCTATATTATCCCGTTACAACACAGCTATTTGTCAAATGATTTGTTTGGTTTATGTTGTGCAGTTTTACGTTTTTATGGTTAATGCCGTGTTGTTTAACGTGTTCAAACCAATATCTAAAAGTAAATTTGAACGAACATTTGCAAGTAATGACTAAATATATTTTTTTAACAACATATCCGATTGTATTTAATTGTACTGCCATAATCTCGGTCACCACACGTGATAAAAAGCCTTACCGAAGTACAAAGAGCAATATAACTTTGTTTATAAGTGCTATTATGACAGTTGCATGTCTAACCTGTCTATCAATACACTCGCGAGAGCAGAGTCTCTGTCAAGTCCAAGATAGTCGCGCAGCTCTCTCCATCTCGAAAACGCCTGCCGATATTTATCCGGGTTTTATTCCTCCGTTTGTCACACAGTCCGTGACTCCGCGTGTATCCGAATATGGACGCTTTCGTTTTGTTGGCACTTCAATACTCGCCAAAGAGTAATCGTGATCCATAACAGCTATAACCATACAGTCTATGGCTATAACGCTTTAACCACCACTTCCGCATTTGACCATGTGATATTCCGGTGTGGTGGGTCATATTTTTTATTTTATTCTTTTTTTATTCTTTGTCAGACGTCTTTATTGTTTATTGTGATAAGAAAAAAAACTCAAGGTTGTTGTAAAAAAAAAAAAAAAAAAAAAATCCGGTGTGGTGGAATATCCTATCACATGGTCCACACCGGAAAAAAAGGATAGAGCGGACATTGCGTCACTGAGGCGCGACATTTCTTTTCCGGGACGGCCAGTTATTTAAAATCGGAATTTCTCTGAAATAAAAAATCTTTGGAGACTTTTGAGATATTGTAAGTACACAACTGGAGGAAATATCACACTGTGCAAGTTATTTTCGGAAATTTTATTACAAAATTCCTACATATTGGAGCTTTAAGTAGAGGTGCATGGCATTATGCCATTCAAATGGAATGACAGATCTGTGTTTTCTACAGGAGCCATCCGGAAGAACCCGGCAACCCGGGATGCCACTGATGAAGCGGTCCAGGTTAACGTTACGCGTTACCTGAAAGGAGCATCTGACCGTGAAGGCGGAAAAAGGCGCCGCACAGCTGAGAGGGACCCACAGCCGACCCCTTAAACCTAGGCTGACTATTGACACCCCAGCATCACTGACCACTGGAACCCTTTCTTTATCCTGCAGTCAGTAACATCAAGACCCCTAAAGAAGCCAGAAGTGTCAGACTACACTCACCCAATCCACACTGTTCACTGTGGAAATTACTTTACTACTTTTTTTTTTTTTTTTTTAATTCCCCATGACCCTGCCTTGAGGGCAGCTCCTTGGATGGATATGGGATGGTAATGTTGTTTGTCCTTTATACAGGTGCACGATGAATCATTGACGATATTAATTGTATTTGTTCCCAATTGTAGTCATGTGTAAACGGAATGTTAAAATGTATATTATACCTGGTCTCCTGCACATTCTTTGATACCAAAGATCTCAATTACTTAATATACAATTTGCTGCTTATTTCATTCCGTCAGTGCTTAACTATTCTATTTTTAAATATAGCTTGTAAATCCTTGATTATACCTCTAATACTTGATATCTGCACATTATCTGGTACCAAATATTATACTTATCGTGACTTTAGTATTGGCTTATTTCATTCTGTCAGTGCTTAACGATTCTATTATAGTTTGTAAATCCTATTTCATACCTGATACTTGATATTGCACATTAACTAGTACTAAAATTCTACTTTCATTCCATCAGTGTGCTTAACTGTTATTCTAGTAAAAATAGCTTGGATATCCTATTTTATACCTCGGATACTTGATATTGCACATTACCTGGTCCCAGATAGCACTCAGACTGACTGACTGACTGTTTTTACCTCAGTATTTTTTTAATATATATGTCAAGTTGTTTATCACAGATACAAGAGACACAGATCTTATTGCAGTACAGTGAAATCTTGTACCCCAGGTCAGCAATGCCATTATAATGGTCTATTCTACTTAAGAGCTTTACTCTAAATTATTACCACTTATCCTATTGTTAGAAATGGCTTGTAAATGTGATGTTATACCTCGATTTATTTGGGATCCTGCACATTCTTTGGTACCAAATATCCTCATTACTTATGTTTACTGATAATTCTTTTCATCCCAGAGCTGACCTCTTTATATTATTAACAATTATTGTAAGTGTTATAATTTGCTTGTAGGCTAAGGCTGTTTTTTCTGTGTGTTTTTTTAACAAAATTTAATTGGAAACCTGCATGTTCTTTAGTGTGTGTGTATATATATATATATATATATATATATATATATATATATATATATATATATATATATATATATTTCTGTTATTTATTTTTCAATGATCTGACATAATGTTTCATTGACAGTTACTGTACTTTGAAATGTGGAATTAAAATGCCAAATGGAAATTTGTCTGGTTTGATCAATCATTATTCTTTATAAACTGCATGATATATATATATATATATAAAAAATATAATAAGCGGCGACAGATCGCTCGAAAACAGCGTTTGCCGCGGAAGGGCCGCCTTCGGTATAACGGCGGCGGGACGGCGGTTGGCCCGCGGGCCGGCCACGGAACGAAGGCGGTAGGAAGGCGGCTGCCGCTTTTAAAAAGCGGCTGCCGCCGGCGGTGCGCCGTCCAACGTGTTTGCGATGTCGCCATTCTGCCGCTTCTACTGCCGCCGGAGAACCGACGGTGGTCCGCCGACTCATTGCTATCTGGGTTATAGCCTTTAACTCCTGAATCACGCTCTCTCTCTCTCTCTCTCTCTCTCTCTCTCTCTCTCTCTCTCTCTCGCGCGCGCGCGCACTCACACACACTCAGTCACAAACTCTCTGATGGCATCGGGGTCTCTCCAGTGGATCTTCACACTGCTGATGGTCCTGGTCATCTTTCAGGGTTTGTGTGTGGTGTTTTACTACATACCCGACACACACTCGTCCAGGTGAGCGCTTTTTACTCAATATTTCATTATAATTCAGTAAATGCTATTTAAATGAATTCAAATCGGGCTCTGTGTTGCTGGTTTTTAATTAGCCTAAAGTCTATGACTAGTTTAAGATTTGCGTCTTAATAAGTGATTTATTTTTATTTTTATTCTAACTGATGACTAGAGTAGGATATTGTGCATGCTGTCATGAAGTTGTTAAATTGTTTTCTGAAGAGTCTAAGAAATCTCCTTTTGACTGGGCGGAAAGGAGAGTCTAATTAGACTGAAGAGTCTAATTTTAATCAGAATAGAAATGTTTTAGGTTTGTTACGCAGGAGAGTAGAGCTGTCCAGGACTGAATCAGAGATAAAGGTGTTTCACTCTATACACTGTAAAAAATTTAACCGTGATTTTTACGGTAAAAAAACGGCAGCTGTGGTTGCCAGAACTTTACCGTCAAAAATACGGTAGCAACGTTATTGGTTTTACAGACTTAACTTAAAATTTACTGTAATAAACCGTATTTTATTATCTGATATAATGTGAATTTACCGTCCTATTGAAGTATTAATATCTGTTTTGTACCATTGAAATACACTGATAACCACCAATCACAGCAGTGATGAGAGTCACATGATCAATCAATGCTCATCACAAGCAGCTCTTCCACAAGAAAGTTAATACTAATATAAGCTGCACAGTGTCATTCACACAAACATTAAACACTATCACGGTAACACACATGAAATTTTAAAAATACAATAAACATTAATTTAACAACATTAAATGTAACATAAAACCCTAATGTACATAACTGATTAGAAAAAAAACAAAGAAAACTATGAAGAAACATAGTTATTTCAACAAAAATACATCAAGTGTCACACAGGGAATTGTGGGAATGTCAATTTACGGTTTTTCACTGTAAATTATACAATGAGTTGTTCTTTTTCACTTTCAAAAACTGTAAATTTAACGGTATTTTACAGTAAAATTACATTAAATGTACCATTAGATCTATCACATTTATTTACCGTATATAGTACGGAAACTTTCTGTTAACCAATTAACAGTTTTTCACTGTAGCATTTTTACCGTTAAAATTACGATCATTTTTTACAGTGTAGTGCTTCAAATAAACCCTTCAGTTTACTGCGGTTTGAACCATGTGCTGTAGCCTATTTCAGCAAAAGTAATTCCAGAAAATGTTTGTAACATCTTAATATCTTAATGCCTTATTGTAGCGTTTATCAGATTAGAGCTAATATAGTTACATTTTGTGACGTTGTTTAATCGCGGAGTTCACATTTGCTGTCGTCTATGTATGCATGAAGTTGGACATACTTGTAGTGTATTAAAAGACCTGGCAATAATATAATTACATTTTGCGATGGAAAAAATAAATAAATTCTTGTATTGATTTATTAGTAGATCTGAGTGCTAATGTATCAAATACCTTGTTTTCTGTTCAGATGGAATGTTTGTGTGGATGAAACTGGAGTTGCGAAAAAATGCTTGCAAATAAGTGTAGTGTGGTATATTTTTCCCTAAACCTAACTATCTGGGTCTCGTCTACAAATCGACGTCCACGTTCAATAATAGTCACCTAACTAACTTGTTCCCCTAAACTATCTTCCTTCCTAAACTAGCTTACTTCCTAAACTAGCTTACTTCCTAAACTAGCTTACTTCCTAAACTAGCTTCCTTCCTAAACTAGCTTCCTTCCCAAACTAGCTTACTTCCTAAACTAGCTTACTTCCTAAACTAGCTTCCTAAACTAGCTTCCTTCCTAAACTAGCTTCCTTCCCAAACTAGCTTACTTCCTAAACTAGCTTACTTCCTAAACTAGCTTCCTAAACTAGCTTCCTTCCTAAACTAGCTTCCTTCCTAAACTAGCTTACTTCCTAAACTAGCTTCCTTCCCAAACTAGCTTACTTCCTAAACTAGCTTCCTAAACTAGCTTCCTTCCTAAACTAGCTTCCTTCCCAAACTAGCTTACTTCCTAAACTAGCTTCCTAAACTAGCTTCCTTCCTAAACTAGCTTACTTCCTAAACTAACTTCCTTCCTAAACTAGCTTACTTCCTAAACTAGCTTCCTTTCTAAACTAGCTTACTTCCTAAACTAGCTTCCTTCCCAAACTAGCTTACTTCCTAAACTAGCTTCCTTCTTAAACTAGCTTCCTAAACTAGCTTCCTTCTTAAACTAGCTTCCTAAACTAGCTTCCTGCGCAGGAATAATTGACAAACAGACTTCTGCAAATGTCCTTTAAATGCTTTAATCACAGCCAAGAGATTTTCCCTAGCAGTTCTCAGGGAATCTCTCCCAGGAAGCAAGGCCGGAGGATCTCAGACAAAAAGCAATAAGATTATTGTAACTAACATGTCACCTTCAATATGATTGGTTCAACTGGTTCAAAAGCCCCAAACTTTTCCCTCTGTCACTGGCACAAGCAAACTCTTGATTCTGTGATTACTCATCACAAGGTTTGAGAACTAGTCATCTGTCTAGTTTCACTTCCTCTATTTCTTATTTACACACACACACACACACACACACACACACACACACACACACACACACACACACACACACACACACACACACACACACACTCACTCACTCAAAGTCACAAGTTTTCCCCAAAGAGTTTGGAAACATTTAAAAGCATATGAATGTTGTTCCTGCAGGAAAAACAAATGTTAGTTGATTAATTTAAAAAATCCATCACAGTAGCTACAGAGATATTCATCAGCGGCTGGTTTTAGTGCATTGATGTTTTTGAGCATTGTGTTCAACATTAGGAGAAGTCTTGCTGAAATCTACACAAGTACTAAATCAATATTCCTGTCGAGCAATCATCTGATTTCATTGAGAATTTAGGGTTTTAATATGTTTTATCATTGGCATGTTCTAGCAGAAACTGTGCAACCTACTCTTCAAGAAGAACTGTTCAACCCTTAACCCTCTGGTGCTCTCCGGTCATTTTTTATTTTATTTGTATTATTTATTTCTTAGAATTTTTTACTTCATTGGAATGGTACGAAACAAAAAAGTAAATGGTAAAGGTTTTGGCACTTGCTATGTGAACACACACACACAAACACACACACAGACACACAGACACACACACACACACAAATCATGGACATGATTCGGAAAGGTTAAATAGTCCTGAAATAAATAGTCACACTTGTGTTGTTCATGGAGACTCATAGTGAAAACCTTTGGTACTGCGGCCAAACATAATCTCACTGAAAGCTATTTTTATTAGATCGGCTATCAACCTCAAATTTGGAACTTTTTTAGATTTATGTCTTTGATTTTCTCACAGTTTTAGAGTAAAATGTGTGTTTTTGAAAATATATATTTCATTAAAAAAATTTAAATAGTATTTTTGTGAATTTTTCATAACAATAAACGTAAAATTCCCTTTAATTTAAAAAAAAAAAAATCACTTCAGCAATAATCTGCCAATGTCATCTCTATTAAAAAAAATCAAACTGTGCTCTTAAGCATTCAAGATTTACGACAGTTTAAGTGGGAAATTAAATTTTCAGGCCGATGCTCAAAGAGAGCAAAATGAGTGAATAAATGGATTATTTATTATTAATAAAAAAGACCCAAATTTACAGGAAATCCTGTAAAATTTCCAAAGAACTTTTGATTCTCTTATAGTTCTGTAGAAAAGAACTGGTATTGAAACATTAAGAACCCTTGATAGCCAGCCAAAAGTTAATTAAAAAGAATAGGGTTCTTTGCTGAAAGTAAATATGTATATTTGCTGAAACCTTTATTTTTAAGAGTGAGGAGGAACCCATTAGACAGAACCTACAGGCTCAACAAGAATGTAATAGATTGTGTGGAACAGGGTTATCTTTTGATTATGTTGATCATTTAGAGGAAAGTTAATGAGCAGCAAAAAAATTACATTTGCTCTTTTTCTTTCAGAGATGCGATGACAGAGGCGCTTCAGAAGCTGCACTGCGCAAAACTCAGACGCAAGTTTTCCATTATCAAACCGGCCAAAAGGTGCGTGAGAATGAAGATCAACCAGCGATCCTGATATTTCAGAGAACTGATCATTTAATTAAATGCCTTTATTTCCCTCTCAGTATAAAACTCAAGAAGTTCACGCAGGAGCTGTCAGACTTCATGAGCTGCCCGTACAAATCAAACAAAACTGAGCGGGAGCTAAATAGGTGCGTCTTTATCATCTTTACATTCATGCTTATGCATTTGGCAGGTCATCAGGTCAATTGCGCCAACAGTTGTTGCCTTCTCTCCAAGCTGCTTGCCTATTGTCCTGTAGACCATCCCAGCCTTGTGCAGGTCTACAATGTTATCCCTGATGTCCTTACACAGCTCTCTGGTCTTGGCCATTGTGGAGAGGTTGGAGTGTGTTTGATTGAGTGTGTGGACAGGGGTCTTTTATACAGGTAACGAGTTCAAACAGGTGCAGTTAAAACAGGTAATGAGTGGAGAACAGGAGGGCTTCTTAAAGAAAAACTAACAGGTCTGTGAGAGCCGGAATTCTTACTGGTTGGTAGGTGATCAAATACTTATGTCATGCAATAAAATGCAAATTAATTATTTAAAAATCATACAATGTGATTTTCTGGATTTTTGTTTTAGATTCCATCTCTCACAGTTGAAGTGTACCTATGATAAAAATTACAGACCTCTACATGCTTTGTAAGTAGGAAAACCTGCAAAATCGGCAGTGTATCAAATACTTGTTCTCCCCACTGTATGTGCATATATGTATATATATATATATATATATATATATATGTATAGGCGCGTAGTCTTTCTTTACAAATTGACCTCACCAAATTACTTGTTTGGCCTTAATTCATAATACAGAACTCCCCCCCCCCCCACACACACACTCACCACCATGAGCAGCATGTGGCTGCAGTGGAGTTATCCAGGTTAGTGGGCACCATCATCTCTCAGGACCTGAAGTGGGACAATCACATTGATTCCATTGTGAAAAAGGCCCTGCAGAGGTTGTACTTCTTTCATCAACAGAAGAAGTTCAACCTGCCACAGGCACAGATGACACAGTTTTACTCATCTGTTATTGAGTCGGTTCGGTTCACTTCTATAACAGTGTTTGCGCACACTTGGCGAATAAAGCTGATTCTGATTCTGCCACCTGCCACTGAGGATTAGTTGTGCCTGGCCTCTGGACAGTTTTAGGATGATTTGGAAGAGGATGTCTCTATTCTCCCGTCCCCGCTGAGTCTATTGTGTCTCCGCTTGTTCCGCCCAGCTCGAAGTCTCCTGTGCCTCCAGAGTTCACGTGCAGCCTCCCTCTCCCGCTGCCTCTTCCTATAATAGCCAGTTCCTCAGCCCCGCCTTCGCTGGTTCCCTTCAGCCCCTCGGCTCCTCCTCTGACACCACTCCACTGTGTGGATTTGCCCCAGCGTCGCCCAGGCAAGTGGATCACCCGACTCCGCCTCCACCTGCTAATGACATCAGTCCACCTCGGCTTGTCAACTCCACCTGGGCTCTTCCCTCTCTCGGCTCCACCAGAATCCATCATCCTTGCGGCTCCACCGGGCTCCCTTGTCCCTCCGTTTGTGGTCAGATGTTATCCTGCTAGCACCACGGACTCCCCTTCGGCTCCATCGGACTCCCCTTCGGCTCCATCTGGCTCCGCCTCCCCTCCGCTCCACCTCAGTCCTTTAGATGGATCCACTTCGGATGCTCGTCATTGCGGCTCAGCCTCCAGGACCATCTGTGTTGCCCGTTCTCACTGGCTTTTTGTCTGCACGTAGGGCTTCACTTCCATCGGCTTCATCTCTGTCCATGGTCCTCTTAGTGTCAACAGCCAAGCCTCCACCATGGCTCCTCCCTCCCTCTATGCCACTGTGGGCCAGTGTCCTGGCTGCGCTCTGGCTCCCCACTTATCTGCTCCTGGCTCCTCTCCCCATCATCTACCTCTGTTATTTCCCCAGGTTTCCTGCTCTTCACCTGCTGTAGTCCTCCTCCACAGTCCCCACCCTCCCTCCCCAGCTGCAAGTCAAGTCAAGTCTCCTTCATTTATACAGTGCTTTTAACAATATAGATTGTTTCAAAGCAGCTTTACAGTGATAATAGGAGATTACAGTAACAGAGATTGTTTTGGCTTTACAGCAGCTCTAGAATAAAGTTATTGTCCAGATAAAGTTAGTTTTGATTGATTAACTTCTGTTGCAAACATCATTAATTATTAACTTAACGGCCGCTAACACACACAGTTCTAACAGAAAACTCTTTTTCTGCGCAAACTTCAAAAACGCGAACCAGTGAGAACGCCGATGGCGTGTTACGAGTTCAGTCGGTATGTGCGTTTCTTTGAATATACAGTGAGGAAAATAAGTATTTGAACACCCTGCTATTTTGCAAGTTCTCCCACTTAGAAATCATGGCGGGGTCTGAAATTGTCATCGTAGGTGCATGTCCACTGTGAGAGACATAATCTAAAAAAAAAAATCCAGAAATCACAATGTATGATTTTTTTACTATTTATTTGTATGATACAGCTGCAAATAAGTATTTGAACACCTGAGAAAACACCGCCTTTGTTTGCAATTACAGAGGTCAAACGTTTCCTGTGGTTTTTCAGCAGGTTTGCACACACTGCAGGAGGGATTTTGGCCCACTCCTCCACACAGATCTTCTCTAGATCAGTCAGGTTTCTGGGCTGTCGCTGAGAAACACGGAGTTTGAGCTCCCTCCAAAGATTCTCTATTGGGTTTAGGTCTGGAGCCTGGCTAGGCCACGCCAGAACCTTGATATGCTTCTTACAGAGCCACTCCTTGGTTATCCTGGCTGTGTGCTTCGGGTCATTGTCATGTTGAAAGACCCAGCCTAGACCCATCTTCAATGCTCTAACTGAGGGAAGGAGGTTGTTCCCCAAAATCTCGCAATACATGGCCCCGGTCATCCTCTCCTTAATACAGTGCAGTCGCCCTGTCCCATGTGCAGAAAAACACCCCCAAAGCATGATGCTACCACCCCCATGCTTCACAGTAGGGATGGTGTTCTTGGGATGGTACTCATCATTCTTCTTCCTCCAAACACGTTTAGTGGAATTATGACCAAATAGTTCTATTTTGGTCTCATCTGACCACATGACTTTCTCCCATGACTCCTCTGGATCATCCAAATGGTCATTGGCAAACTTAAGACGGGCCTTGACATGTGCTGGTTTAAGCAGGGGAACCTTCCGTGCCATGCATGATTTCAAACCATGACGTCTTAGTGTATTACCAACAGTAACCTTGGAAACGGTGGTCCCAGCTCTTTTCAGGTCATTGACCAGCTCCTCCCATGTAGTTCTGGGCTGATTTCTCACCTTTCTTAGGATCATTGAGACCCCACGAGGTGAGATCTTGCATGGAGCCCCAGTCCGAGGGAGATTGACAGTCATGTTTAGCTTCTTCCATTTTCTAATGATTGCTCCAACAGTGGACCTTTTTTCACCAAGCTGCTTGGCAATTTCCCCGTAGCCCTTTCCAGCCTTGTGGAGGTGTACAATTTTGTCTCTAGTGTCTTTGGACAGCTCTTTGGTCTTGGCCATGTTAGTAGTTG
Source organism: Vimba vimba (assembly GCA_022828995.1). Taxonomy (NCBI): domain Eukaryota; kingdom Metazoa; phylum Chordata; class Actinopteri; order Cypriniformes; family Leuciscidae; genus Vimba; species Vimba vimba. The sequence goes on along the minus strand of CM040837.1, from coordinate 34,161,810 downwards.
GATTCTTACTGATTGTATGGGGTGGACAGGTGTCTTTATGCAGCTAACAACCTCAAACAGGTGCATCTAATTTAGGATAATAAATGGAGTGGAGGTGGACATTTTAAAGGCAGACTAACAGGTCTTTGAGGGTCAGAATTCTAGCTGATAGACAGGTGTTCAAATACTTATTTGCAGCTGTATCATACAAATAAATAGTTAAAAAATCATATATTGTGAATTCTGGATTTTTTTTTTTTAGATTACGTCTCTCACAGTGGACATGCACCTACGATGACAATTTCAGACCCCTCCATGATTTCCAAGTGGGAGAACTTGCAAAATAGCAGGGTGTTCAAATACTTATTTTCCTCACTGTATGTGTGCAGGCTTGTAGTCCTTTCCTACAAATCAACCCTCAACATACTACTTGTCTGGCCTTAAAATTAATAATACAGAATTTTTATCGCTTCCACATAGTCACACGAACCGGAATTATCCCGACAACGGTTTATCTTTAGAGAGGTAAAGGGAGGGGAGGGAGGCCTTCACAGTAAGAGCCTAGTTGACATACAGCTGCACTGTTATGGTGTTATGATGTGTCTTCCGGGAGTAGGGACTAATGTTATGTAGTCCTGTTTGCCTGTGTTGTCATTGTTAATTGACCTAGTTTTCTAGTGAGTGCCAGTTTGCTCCCAAAGTTATTGATTAGTTTCACCTGCGTTTTATTTAGCTCCTTTTGTTTTCCCTGTGTATATAAGCCCTGAGTTTTCCTAAATTCCTTGTCCAGTATTTAATGTGATGCTAGTTGTTTGTACGTATGCTCTTGCTCCTTGTGTTAATTAAATGTATCTAGTTATTCATACCATGTCCCGTTCTTTGCTTCTTGGATTATACATAGCAGCACGTAACATTCATACAGTACACAATATTTTCTCCTTACTATTTGCAATTACTATATACTAGTGCAAAATGCCCGTGCAAAATTAGGTTTTGTGTGTGTTTTTAGTAATTGGTGGTTCGGTGTATTTGAGTGCTCATTGTTACAATTACACAGCAGAAGTTCAGTGACATTTTTATTTGTGCATGGTAGAAAGCAAATACTGATAATGACATACAATAAATGTGGAAAATTGAACTACACGATTCAGGGAGCAGGATACACGGGGAACTCCAAGCTACTTAAGCTCCCCTGCTTTCTTCGACCCTCTCTGTCTCTGGTCCTGCGCTGTGCTCACTCAGTGTCAGTGTGAGAGGGGGAGGGGCCAGCTGTGCTCACTCAGTGTCAGTGTGAGAGGGGGAGGGGCCAGCTGTGCTCACTCAGTGTCAGTGTGAGAGGGGGAGGGGCCAGCGGCTAGAGCGACAACAGCCAGTGCGTGCTTCTTTTACCAATATATATTTAACGATATATTTTGCATTTCTAAACCAAACAACATCAAACTTAGCACTGCACTTACTCATGCCCGTAACGAGACACCTGTCAAGTTTAAAATCCATCAGACTAATGGTTCGAGAGATATGCAAATAACACGCACACACACACACACACACACACACACACACACACACACACACACACGTTAACAGATTCAGTTAACATCCTCAAATGAATGAGCAAGACGATTCAGGGAGCAGGCGCACAGTGAACTCCGAAAAAATGCTATACGCTTGAGCAAACAGTTTGTGAATAGGTTACTACAAATGATGGCCGTGAATAAAATATAATATTCAGAAGTAAACAGTGTAGCTGACTGAGTGTTTATGTCAGAATGTTTATTTTTTAAACCACAACCTTCTAATTGCTTCTTTTACTGGTATTTTTAACGATATCTTTTGCATTTCTCATCCAAACAATGTCAAACTTGGCACTGCACTTACTCGTGCCCGTAGCGAGACCGTGTCAAGTTTGAAATCCATCGGACTAACGGTTCGAGAGATATGTTGTTAACAGACAGACACACACACAGACAGACACACGCACACAGACAGACAGACAGACGTTTCTGTAATTTATAGATAGATGATATTAGATTACGATTATTTACTGTAATCTATGGATGCTGTTCTCCATTTTTTTGATGTAGAGTCTAATGAATGATCTGTAGTGTTTATATATTGACTGATGTGTGTATGATCTGAAAGCATTGTTTGAGTACAGGTGAAATGGTTTTGAACCGAAGAGTCAGGGGTTTTGTGATTGTAGTTTGAAGGTTTGTCTTTGTCTTTAATGTTGTGAGAAAATGGGTGAGGGTTTCAAGAAATGTTTTAGCAATTGTGCAAAACTGTAATGTTTAAATAGTGTTTAAATAGACATGCTGGTAAAACTGTTCAAACAATAAATCGTAGCATACTGCAGTGGGTCATTTTAACAGAGATCATTATGTTATATGAATCCTCATAAACTCTTCTCTTTCTCTCTCTGTGTGTTAATGACAGAATCCGGCTGCAGTTTTGTTGTAACGCCACAGGATCATTCATCCTCACCAAACGCAACACAGCCATCAATCAATCCATCCAATATGAAACAAGCGAAACAAAAACATACAAAATGAATGCAGCACTTCACAGTATGCTGCCTGAGGTGTGTGTGTGTGTATGTGTGTCTGTGAGTGAGAGAGAGAGAGAGAGAGAGAGAGAGAGAGAGAGAGAGAGAGAGAGAGTGTGTGTGCATGTGTGTTTGTGTGTATGTTCTTGTGAGTGTGAGAGAGAATGTGTGTGTGTATGTGTGAGAGAGTGTGTGTGAGAGAGAGTGTGTTTGTGTGTTAGAGAGAAAGAAAGGGTGTGTGTTTGTGGCAGTGAGTGAGTGTGTGTGTATTTTTGAGAGAGTGAGAGAGTTTTGAGCCTGACATTTTTGGTGTCCATGAGGAAAACAGCTTAGAAATCATACTAAGAGAGGTTTTCTGAAAATGTAAAAATGCTGAAAGTTTTGTGTAATGGGTATGTGTAGGGGTTGGGTTAGTGTAAGGGGAGAGAATATACAGTTTGTACAGTATAAATATCATTATTCCTATGGAAAGTCTCCATAAACCACATATTCAAGTGTGTGTGTGTGCAGGACTTCCCCTGGTCCGGTCGGCGTATGGGTCGGTGTGCTGTGATCGGCAGCGGTGGGATTTTGAAAAACAGCAGCTGTGGACATGAGATTGACAACGCAGACTTTGTCATACGGTAAACACATCCCATCATTCCTTGCTCCCACACTGACCACAACGCACCCATCAGTATTCATCCATCCTTCCTGTTAATATGATGTTTTCTCTCTCTTTCAGGTTTAATTTGGCAATAGTCAATGACAGTGATGTTGGACTGAAGACGGATCTGGTAACCATCAACCCCAGTCAGCTTCGGTCAGAGTTCACACACACACACCAATAAAAACACAGCTTTGATTATCATTTAAATGAAGACTTTTCAGGTTAATTTTAAGCCCTCAGAAAAATAAAATTCTAACTACCGCTTTAATAAAAAACACATTAATTGGCCATTACTGGCATCTCTATATTCTTGGTTTCCAAATGAAAATAATTCCGATTTAATTAACTACATTCAGGTCCTTTTTAGACTCTATTGTATATTTCTTAAAGATGTATTCTGGTTAAATATAATTTATACTCTATGGCAGTGGTTCTCAACTCCGGTCCTCGGGACCCGCTGCTCTGCACATTTTGTATGTCTCCCTTATTTAACACACCTGAATCAGATCATCAGCTCGTTAAGAGAGACTCCATGAACTGAACTGAGTGTGTCAGATAAGAGAGACATACAAAATGTGCAGAGCAACGGGTCCCGAGGACTGGAGTTGAGAACCACTGCTCTATGGTTATGATTTGACTGATCCTTCTGGTTATAAAACAAAAGAAACAATGCATGAAAATGGAAACATTGGTAAACCGATCTGTGACTTACTGTGTCCTAAACTATTTTTTTGCGGGGATTACATTAATGGTCCGAAAATGCACATTTTTTACTTTATGCAAAATGCATTTCTCTTTGTTTGAATCATGAAGTAACCTGAGCAGTATTTTATTAATCTTGATTAATATTCATTTATAAATGTACTATTGTTTGTTTTGTAAATCATAATGCATAATCTAATATTAACAAACTAATTCATTTTCAAAATAACAACAGTTGTGTATGTAGAAATATTAAACAAGGTTATTCAATGCTATAAACATATTGTTTATTGTTACTTGTCCATTAATGTCAGCATATAAAACGATAGGCCTAACAAATAAACAGGAAGACGGGAGACATTATGTCGACTGACAAATGTGGTCTCACTTGGGAGATTTATAAAAACGGCCAATGGAATTGGCAAGTGGAATTTGCATGCCAAGCCACTCCCCCGCACATATGGGTAAATAAGATGGCGGATCGCATCCACTCGTTCAGGATTTTGCTGAGGAGGCCATTCAGCTGGGTGGTTCAGGGTTGTGGCACGGGGGACATAAGAGGACATCTCCATTCCCTCCGTCGAGGAACGAGGGTTACGTCAGTAACCAAGATGTTCCCCATCTATTACAACAATCCCCATTATGTCGACTGACAAACAGGGTCCCTGTGGAAATCGCACCACAACCACTCTGTTACGAGTGTTGGAGATGCAGATGATGGCAAGTTGAATGTGCCCTTTGGCAACTGCTCTCTTGAAGTCGTTAAGTCGGCTGCACGATTGAGCAAGCCCGGAATATAAATGGTGCGGACATGAGACGCTGCTAATTCCGGAGGAGGAGATGGCGGCGAGTTGTGACGGGTGACGTGAGCGTCCACCGCCTTGACGGTTGATATACGCCACCATCGCAATGTTGTCTGTCCGGACCAACATGTGCTTGCTCTGAAGCAACGACCAAAACTGGCGCAGGTTGACAACTCTAGGCAGTGGATATGCCAATGCAGTTGAGGTCTCGTTCAGAAGCCAGTGGCTGTGTGTCCATTACATGCAGCGCCCCAGCCTGTTCTGGAGGCATTGTGACAACAACATGCCTGGACACTTGTTCTAAGGGGTACTCCAGTCTGTAGACTGGCAAAGTGTGACCAAGGGCTGAACAGACAGATCAGTGTGATGGTCACACGGAGTGCCTATCTCAGGACTTGGCTGTGAAGCCAGTTACTGAGGCTGCGGATGCCATAAGCCATGAAAATGTTTTAGTGGAGCCGCTGTTTTCCCCTGAATGTATATTCAGGCATTTCAATTGAGCAATGGTGAGAAGCACCAACTCCATACCAAGAAAAGAGATACTGTGCATGGGGGAGAGCTTATTCTTTTCCCAGTTGACCTGAAGCCCCAGATGGCTGAGGTTCCTGAGCACTAGGTCCCTGTGTTCACACAGCAGATCTCGAGAGTGAGCTAGATGAGCCAGTAGTCCAGATATAGTAGGGAGGTTAAGCCCAAAAAATAGGCCTTTGACTTCAAGTCATGATGCAAAGGTCCCCTTTGGTATGGAAGTACCTTAGGGTCATACAAATAAATTTATCCTAAGACACAAGTGAGATCACACTTTGTATCAGAAATAAACAGGTCTTTTCAAAAATGGCCGCCGATGCGCCGAAAATAATCTAGAGCCCATATCTTTGCTTCTGTTATCGCTATGACGACAAATTTGGTGTCAAAGTGTACATTTTTGGGGTCAAGGAATCCAATAAAATTGGTTTCAAGTTTAAAAAAACAAAAATGTTCCCCATACCATGACAATTGGTGGTAAATATGCACATTTCACATAAAAATTGTGTCATCAGAGTGACTTTACTTATCTTTTCCTTCAAAAACTTTAATTTTGTATTTAAGCAGTGCAGCTACTTCTGTACATTACATTTGTCCTAAGTAGCATGAGATTTCGACCAGTCAGGAGTAGCCTATAGCAAATCAGTTCCTGCAACAACACATCCCATCTGCACCAGGAGCTGTGACAGCTGTTGAAGGTCAGAGGTGACAGGTTAACACTTTGAGGTTCGTATGACTTTATCATTAAATAGAAAAATGTGTTAGATAATAACTAGCTAGCTAGCTAGTAACTAGTTAGCTTCATTATAACTAGGTCGCTAGTAACTAGTTAGCTTCATCATAACTAGCTAGTGACTAGTTAGCGTCATTTTTGTTGAAGCAAGCACATAGCCTACATGTTGCTAGCTAGTTAGTTAGCTTCATTATTTGATAGATTTTTACTTTTACGAATGCTTGTTAATGCTCATATTATCTATCTTATGATGTTAAAGCAACTTCATTTCTTTTTTCAGATTAGCCATAATGGAATGCCGTGACTGGAGTTTATGCTTCCTATGTCAGCCCGCCCTAAAGATTGAAAAAACATTAGATCCCTCTTCATCATTCAAACTGAGAAACAATCCTGAAAGATTGAAATCATGTTACAAAGAAGCTTTAGATAACATCCAGGAGCTGAATGCATTAGGGGATCTGCCTGAGTTTATAGTGGACATTAGTGGTGGTAGTCAGGATGTAGTTCAGCTGATGATTCAAAATCCTATGGTGTGGCACAAAAGCTGCAGAAATGCGATTGATAAACAAAAAGTTGAGAGAGCAAGAAAAAGAAAAAAGCATGAAGAGTCTGTGAGCCCAGTAAAAACACAGCGATGAGTGACAAGTCCACCACACTCGCTTTACCCAGACCCTCAACATCATCATGTGAACCATTCGATAAACCGTGTCTCTTCTGTGGTGAAGTGGGCAAAAAAAAGGAACTGAGGAGGGCTGCCACCCTTGGCTTGGATAGAAAAGTGAAAGAATGTGCTCAGGTGGTGGGTGACAGGCATCTATTGGCTGAACTAGCTGCTGGTAACATGGTTGCTATTAATGCTGTTTATCATCGTGCATGCCTGACTAGGCTCTACGGAGGGGGCCCTTGTTCCAATGAGAGAACAGGGCGTGCGCATCTATTTCGACGACTGGCTCATATTAGCACACTCTCGAGATCAGTTATGTGAACACAGGGACCTCGTGCTCAGGCACCTCAGCCAGTTGGGTCTTCTGGTCAACTGGGAGAAGAGCAAACTCGCCCCCATGCAGAGGATCTCTTTTCTCGGTATGGAATTGGATTCGGTCGCACAGACAGCGCACCTCACAGAGCAACGCGCTCAGTCGGTGCTGAACTGCTTCAAGTCAAGTCATCTTCATTTATTAATGTAGATTGTTTCAAAGCAGCTTTACAGAGATAAGCGTATAATTTAAGGTAACAGAGATTGTTTTGGCTTTATAGCGGTTCTTTAATAAAGTTATTTTCCATCTAAAGTTAGTTTTGATTGATTCGCTTCCGTCGCAACGATCATTTGTTATTAAATTATGGGCCGCTAAGACGACACCATTCTCTCTACACAGAATTTAAACGCGAACCTGTGAGAAACCACCTTTGAACACCTTCAAAGGCAGGACGGTGGTCCCACTGAAATTCTTTCAGAGGCTCCTGGGGCATATGGCAGCGGCAGCAGCGGTTACTATGAGGTCGCTTCAGCACTGGCTTCATGGCTGAGTCCCGAGATGGGTGTGGCATCATGGCACTCACTGGGTGACAATCACACCGGCGTGCCGCCAGACCTTCAGCCCATGGTCAGACCCCTCATTCCTGCGGGCAGGAGTCCCCTTGGAACAGGTTTCCAGGCATGCTGTGGTGTTCACAGACGCCTCTGCCACCGGCTGGGGTGCCACGTACAACGGGCATGCTGTGTCAGGGGTGTGGACGGGCCCTCAACTGCATTGGAACATCAACTGCCTCGAGTTGCTAGCAGTATGTCTCGCTCTGAGCCACTTAAAGAGGCTGCTACAGGGCAAAGATGTGCTGGTCTGTACGGACAAGACTGCAACCATTGCGTACATCAACCGACAAGGTGGTCTACGCTCCCGTTGCATGTTACAACTCGCCCGCCATCTCCTCCTCTGGAGTCAGAAGCATCCGAGGTCACTTCGAGCCATGTATGTCCCCAGTGTGCTCAACCGTGTGGGCAACAAGCTATCATGAGCTGTGTTCCCGGGAGAATGGTGACTCCACCCCCCAGGCAGTTCAGCTGATCTGGAGAGAGTTCGGGGAGGCTCAGGTGGAGGCTCAGACCTGTTTGCTTCCTCAGAGACTTCCCACTACCAGCTGTTTTACTCCCTGACTGAGGGAACACTCAGCACGGATGCACTGGCACACAGCTGGCCCCGGGGCCTCCTCAAATATGCGTTCCCCCCAGTGAGCCTACTTGCACAGACCCTGTGCAAAATCAGGGAAGACGAGGAGCAGGTCCTTCTGGTGGCCCCCTATTGCCCAACCCGGATCTGGTTCCCTGAACTTATGCTCCTTGTGACAGTCCCTCCCTGGCCCATTTCTCTGAGGGAGGACCTTCTGACTCAGAGACGGGGCACCCTATGGCACTCGCGTCCGGACCTCTGGAAACTTCATCTCTGGTTCTAGGTGACTTACCCCCAGAGGAACTTAACAACATCACTTCTGCAAGGGCGCCGTCCACGAGATGTGTGCCTTGAAGTGGAACCTGTTCGTCGAGTGGTTTTCTTCTCGCCGAGAGAACCCCCGAAGATGTTCGATAGGGTCCGTGCTTTCCTTCTTGCAGCAAGGGTTGGAGCGAAGGCTGTCTCCCTCCACCCTCAAAGTACATGCTGCCGCTATTTCAGCTTATAACGACCACATAGATGGCAAATCAGTTGGAAAGCACGACCTGGTTGTCAGGTTCCTTAGGGGGGCGAGACGGTTAAACCCTCTTCGTCCCCCCTCCATACCCTCTTGGGACCTTTCCCTGGTGCTTCAAGCTCTTCAGGATGCTCCCTTTGAGCCTTTGCACTCAGCAGACTTAAAGCTTCTCTCTTTGAAGACTTTGCTGCTGATTGCACTGGCCTCTATCAAGAGGGTAGGGGGCCTGCAAGCATTTTCGGTCGACGAATCGTGCCTATAGTTCGGGCCTGGTGACAACCATGTTGTACTGAGACCCCGGCCTGGCTATGTGCCCAAGGTTCCCACCACTCCCTTCAGAGATCAGGTGTTAGGCTGGGTTCCATATGTGTGACCCTATGGGGATTCCATATGTGTATACTTCCACGGCTGCTCCTAATCGAAGCCCCGTGTCTTTCCCTTGGGCTAAGTTACCCAATATTCATATGCAGTACAACCTTCGGGCTAGTCCATATGTATTTTTTCACATAACTCCCTCGAAGAAAGTGGCTTCCGCATTGTTCCCCATCCATAGAAAGGGCACGGTTTCCCAGTGTTATCCAATAATCTTGCTGTATGGGTTATCACAGAACAACAGTGAAAGATACGCTCTGTGTAAGCCCTTTCCTATCGTCCATCCAGGCAAGAAGGGGTACAGGCTTACACCGGGCCCTGGATGGGGTGCAGCAGATGTGGCGCTTTGATAGGGATTCCTATCAGTCGGTCACGACATACGCCGATAAGGGAACGTCTCAATTACATATGGTAACCCTCGTTCCCTGAGGCAGGGAATGGAGACGTACATCGTCACATCTGCTGCTGCCCGTCGGGGCGGCCAGCTTACCAGGCTTGGCTCCTCAGCAAAAAAGGAGCTCACCTCGCACCTGCTGCTCATTATATACCTGCGTTGCGAGGCTTAACAGCTGATGCAAATGACTGCATGCCAATGTGTTTTGGCTCATTTTAGTTTTACTCGAAGTAGATTGGCCTCTCTAGCAAGATTCCTATCAGTCGGTCACGACGTACGTCTCCGTTCCCTCCCTCTGGGAACGAGGGTTACCATATGTAACTGAGATGTTTCGCCATTTGGCTGTAAAGAATGTTTACCTGTACAGAAGGTTACTAACGTTTACTCTATTGAAGGTTTTTGATAACAGACTGCACACTAGGGTCATCTTTATTCCTTGTGTTGTGAGGACTTTGTGGACTTTAATAAATCTCACATTTGGTTAATTGATTTTGTGTGAATGTACCCTATGTTGCACCCTGACCCCAGTCCACCTAGGGCAGGGCTATTCAATTCAATCATCTCCATCTGGCCCAAATTTCACCTTATTTAATTCACTTCATATAGTATAGCAGTACATAAGTCAAGTCTCAACTCTTGTTTAAGACATTGTGCATATGCAAAAAATATGCTTAATCCAATATAGAATGGTAATGCTTGAAAGTTCTGTTTTCTCCGATTTGAGATACAGTGGATAACTTTGGTTATACCAGCTATAATCCTCTAGATAGAAAGGTCATCTTGGACTTAAATTTAAGCTTATAAACTTGGGAAGTTTTTCATAATAAAATGCTTGAAAATTATCACTTTTGATGACAATTTGTCAGGCGGACAGCCATTTTTTTGTCTTTTGGGGTATGTTGAGGGTGATATTTGACAGCAAAAAGGCAGCAATCCCCAGAATCTTTTTCTGCTAGTTTTCCCTACGTGTCAGGATACACCATGCAAGATTGTAGGGTTATACGGCCATTTATGTAGCTGCAGTACCTTAATATTCACAATTACATCATTCCGCCAAAAGCTTTTCCCAAAAAGGGTGTTTTTTGACCCCTGGACCAAACGGGGCCGAGTTGGGGGTGATTGTTATCAACTTGTGATGGCCCAAGGTATAAGATAATAGGAAATAATAGTGAAAAAAAGGTAGCAAAAAACATCCTGAGGAGTGGACCTGGCTCCTGGCCTAGATGAGGTCTTGTATGTTCCTGCCCTGAATACCAACAGTCATCCTCATCCAGCCTCCCGTCCTCTCATCAATGTAATTGAAGAAGGCTACCAGTGGTTAGAGAGAGTCAGAAACATTCTTGTGAAAGAGAACCTTGAAGCCGGAGAGAATGGATCTCATGGGCTGCATATTATGCCAGCATCACAGAGGCTACTTCACCTCCCCCATCCAAATCATACATGTTGTGTTTGGCATGTGGTTTTTGATAAAAAATTGCATACTTCACCTCCAATTGTCATGGTAAGGACAACGTTATTGTTTTTTAGTCTTGGAACCTAATTTTTTGGACTCCTTGACCCCAAAAATGTACACGTTGATACCAAATTTGTCATTATAGATATAACAGAAGCAAAGATATGGGCCTCTCAAGTATGGTCGGCGGCCATTTTTAAAAAATGTGCGTATATAAGATACAAAATGTGATCTCACTTGTGTCTTAGGATAAATTTATTTCTATGGCCCTAAGGTACTTCCATACCTAAGGGGACCTTTGCATCATGACTTGAAGTCAAAAGTCACTTAACCTCCCTACTAATAGTTTAAAATGCAAATGCCCACTTCCCTTAGCTGGGCAAGGGCAGCCTCCACGACTTTGGTAAAGACGCGGGGAGACAGGGACAGGCCAAAGGGGAGGACCTTGTACTAGTATGCCCAACCCTCGAAGGCAAACTGATGAATCGGTCTGTGTCGAGGTAGAATCGAGACGTGAATGTACACGTCCTTCTGGTCAATTTCTATGAACCAGTCTTGAGCACGTACGAACATGAGAATGCGTTTCTGCATTTGCATCTTGAACGGGAGCTTGTGAAGGGCCTGGTTTAAGACTTGCAGATCCACGATTGGCCGTAACCATAACTTTAAAAAGACACTCGTCGTCCAATATGCTCTTTTAGGAAAAAAATACTCTTTTTGACTGAAGGACCCTGTGGAGAATCGCTGCACTTATCCTTTGCACTGCAATGCGCTGGCGAAACACCGCTTAATGCGCCCTTTTCACCAGTCTAGAGATATCGGTTGAATGAGTGGATGTGGGCCGCCATCTTATATACCCATATGTATGGGGGAGTGGCTTGGCATGCAAATTCCAGTCACCAATTCCATTGGCCGTTTTTATAAAACTCAGAGATGATAGGGGCTTCCAAGTGAGACCCCATTTGTCAGTCAACATAACGTAGTAGTGACTGACAGATGGGGAACAGACATATTTCCCTGGCATACACATATATGATCATCTAGTGTTCTGTCATTAGTGTTTATTAAAAACTGTGTTTCTGTAGATACAAAAACCTGGAGGAGGATCCGGATTTGTTGGTGGACCGGGTCAGTGTGTACGGAAACGCGCCCCTCATTATTCCTGCCTTCGCCTACACGTTCTGCACATCAGTGTCAATCAAAACACTCAAAGTCCTCCAGCCAATCAGACCTCAGCAGCCGGTGGTGTTCTTCAGCCCCTCTTACCTGCGGACACTGGACCGGTTCTGGAAGCAGCGTGGCCTACGGGAGGTGCGCCTCTCCACTGGATTCCTTTTAATCAGCACTGCACTGGAACTGTGTGAGCATGTTCACGTTTACGGATTCTGGCCGTTCGGCAGCGACCTGCAGGATCAGCCGATTCCATACCATTATTATGACCTGATGCGCCCGTCCCGACACATGCACAAGATGCCGGAAGAGTTTGTGCATCTACTGCAGCTCCACAGCCAGGGGGCGCTGACACTGCACCTGCAGCCCTGCTCCTCACCAGGGGCGGATCGAGAAAATAATTTATAATCAGAAAGAGCTTTATTTGTAGTAACAGTAATACAGCATTTTCTCCACCATACAATAGATTTTTTTAATTAATTGCTTGCCACTTAGAAACACAAGTCATCCAGCTTTTATTAATACGATACCGAGCCACCGAGCGAACGCACAGAGTAACATAACAACTTTCAACATACTCAAATGTATTTATAGTATGATTGTTTTGACCAAGTAAAACAGCGCTGCGTTACCCCACAATTTTAATTTGTCAGATAAAGTGACCTGTATGAGTAGTAATTCAGCACTTCAGGGCTGTTTCATTAGAATGAGATAAAACAATGTGAATTTAAGTGATCAAACGTAATTGTAACAAAACATAACTTTAATCGTTAAAATAAACATAAACAACAAAATGAAAGGAGTGGCGACTGTGGCATATAAGCAAATATAAACAGCTGCGTAAAATGTCCCAGACTCTCAGCCCGCCCTGCTTCATACTACAGTAACATTAATACAACTTTAATACTATATAGTACAGTACCAGTCAAAAGTTTGGAAACATTACTATTTTTAATGCTTTTGCAAGAAGTCTCTTATGCTCATCAAGTCTGCAGTTAAAAACAAAAAAAAAACAAACAAAAAAAAACAGTAATATTATGAAATATTATTACAATTTAAAATAATGGTTCTCTTTTTTAATATACTTTAAAATGTAATTTATTTTTGTGATGCAAAGCTGAATTTTCATCAGCAAGTACTCCAGTATTTGGTGTCTTATGATCCTTCAGAAATCATTCTAATATGATGATTTGATACTCAGTTATTATCAATGATGGAAACAGTTGTGCTGTTTAATATATTTTTTTGGAATACTTTTTTCAGGATTCATTGATGAGTAAAACGTTAACAGCGTTTATTCATAAAAACAGCATTTATTCAAAATAAAAACATTTCTAACAATATAAATCGTTACCATCACCTTTTATCAATTTAACGCATCCTTGTTGAATTAAAGTACTAATTTCTTAAAAAAAAAAAAGTTAATAATAACTTTTGAACGGTAGTGTATATTGTTACAAAAGATTTCTATTCTAAATAAATACAGTTCTTTTTAACTTTTTATTCATCAAATAATCCTGAAAAAAGTATCTCAGGTTATAAAAAAATATTAAGCAGCACAACTGTTTCCAACATTGATCATAAATCATCATATTAGAATGATTTCTGAAGGATCATAAGACACCAAAGACTGGAGTACTTGCTGATGAAAATTCAGCTTTGCATCACAAAAATAAATTACATTTTAAAGTATATTAAAAAAGAGAACCATTATTTTAAATTGTAATAATATTTCACAATATTACTGTTTTTTTTTTAAGTGCAGGCTTGATGAGCATAAGAGACTTCTTTCAAAAGCATTAAAAATAGTACTGTTTCCAAACTTTTGACTGGTACTGTATATAGTATATGCATTTGTTAAAGTCATCGATTTGCATTAAATATCATCATATTTTTTAAAGAATACTTATATTTTTATTTATTATAGAAATGATTTTAGAAATGTATTATTTGGTGAATTGTTTGTTAAAAATCCTGAAATGTTCTGGATTAGTGATGACGACAAGATGAAATGGTTGTTTAATTTTAAAGTATTTAAAAAAAAAAGCCTGGATGTGGCGGCAGACTTGTTTATTTAAATAAGTTCATGTATGTTGTGCCTACTGTCTGACAACTGTTTTTTTGTTGGTGGTATTGGTGTCTTACAAGCCCATTAGGGCTGGGCATACAGTAGTATGCAAGACACAATAATAAAAACTATTCATTCATTAATTCATTCATATTATACTTAGATTTATTATAAAAAAAATGTACTTATATTTTATTTATACTTATATACTTAGAGTATACTATATTTATAATATATTAGAAATATATATTTGTATTACCGTATTTAATATTAATATTAATATAATTATTTTTAATATTTACCACAATCAGCAGAGATTTATTGTGATGATGCTTTGTATGCATTAGGAGTACAGAAATTACATGAAACAAGTACTGTAGAATGAATGTTTGGAGATCAGTGTTGACTTTTATACCAAATAATACTGCTCCGGGAGGAAAATTTAGCGAAATCATGATGGTGAAAACCTTTTTTATGAGATAAAATACTTTTTATTTTATCATTGTTTAGGTGTGCAGAATTCATTCAGGGGTCTTATTGCTCTAAATCATTCAGGTCATAGTTTATATTGTTTGTTCTTTATTTGCATGTGAGACATTGGTGTTACTTTAATTTTGTTAAATCTGGATTAGCTACTGACTCAGGGTTAAAATATAAGGGATTTTGTTTATTTACATAGGAAAAGTCATGTAAATAAATATATTTTACAAATATACATGAAAAAAAATCAAATAAAAAAAATATAAATATGGAATATTTTTGCGTGTATTAAATGTGTTTGAGTTATATATTTAAATTTATTTTAGAAAATAACCATTAAGAAGTGTTCACAAACATGAATTCAAGGATTATGGAAAATACGTTATTCTTTGGTTACACCACATGACAAGTAATTGAAATGACACTTCTGGAAAATGATTTTCAAAAAGTTTTTCAAAACCATATTTCTTAGAATCTTTTGGTTTGGTCGCCATCCAAACACATTCCTGCATTCTCCACCAACTCATGACAATTTGACCTGGAGCGTCTCCAAATGGTTCTCAGTCATCTTGACATGCACAAAGATGCGAGGCAAATGTTACATCATCGCTGACGTCCATTAGGCGGGAATCCTCTCCCTGTTTTCTTTCTTGACCAGCTAGAGTGTTTTCTCTGCGGTTTGGAAGACAGAAATCCGAACATGCCAGTGATTATTGCTGGCCCGTAACAAGCTCTAAATGAATTTTGCTGTCAGCTCCACTGTCCTTCACAAGACTTCCACTCGAAAGCGTGTGCCTGTTGAGGAGCGAGATGCGAGCTGGAGACGAATAAACACTGAATCACATCTCCTCTGTTTGGGTCCCCCTCTCTCTCTGTGGCAAACCATAAAACAAGCTTGTTCCCTTTCAGTCGGTCACTCCCAACGTCACGTCGGGTCTAGTGAACTGACAAATTGGGATCTCGCTTGAGAGACCAATCCACTTTGAGTTTAACTAAACAAGCCAATGCACACTGGCATGCGGGTTTGGCATCCGAAGCTCTGCCCCGTAGCGCGAGTATAAATACGGAAGGGGATGCATCGCATATTTGCCTCATTCTTTTTAAAGATGTCATTCCGCCCGTGTGTTTCTGGATGCGGTAGTCATCTGGCTCTGGCTGATGGCCACGATCACTGTCTGTCGTGTCTGGGTCTTAATGTCTTAATGCATGCTGAGGCAGCATTCGAGGATGTGAATGTTCTCACTGCAGGAACATGACAATCTCGGTGTTGAGATTGAGGCTCAGATACATCTCTCGAGGTGGTGTTCCTTTGCCCATTCCCCCATCTAGTGATATGAGGATAGCAGTGAGGGCTTCCCCAATGAGACCACCTCCTCGGGCCCCTAACTCCTGTTTCGCACCGCAACCATGGGGGCTTCCAAGGGAGCGTGCTGGCCTCTCCCGGGGCTACCAGTCCTTACCTTTGGGGCTCCACCGGATGATGTCGGAGGGTGAGCTGGACTCCTCTGGGGATGAAGATTCGGCTGCATGGTCTATGCGTGGTCTATGCGTGGCTCTCCCTTCGGGGACCATAGTGATGCACGGGTCAGACCCAGAGTTGGCCGCTATGCTTTCATGGGCCGCCACGAGCGTTGAGCTCGAGTGGAACCCTCCACCATGTTCCGAATCCTTAAGGCTGGACGATTGGTTTCTTGGGGCGGGTCGTGCTGGTTCTCAGCGCGTGAGGGTCTGGAGGTTACCAGATCATGGACGGGCACCTTTAACTGTCCAAAACCGATCTGGTGCCACCTCCCCCCTCAATACCCCTCAATGGTGGAGCAGTCAAGGGTTACGTGGAGATCCCCCCAGTGGAGCGGTCGGTAGCGATGCAGTTGTCAAGTCACCTTCATTTATATAGTGCTTTTAACCACATAGATTGTTTCAAAGCAGCTTTACAGTGATAATAGGAGATTACAGTAACAAAAAAATTAATGTTCATATACTGCTGTTCATATCTGACTAATTTGTTGGGGGGCTAGTGTTATCAGGGGGAAGGGGATGTAGTCAAGTGTAAGGTTATTTGGGAGTGTAACCACTAGAGGACATGCTTGTGCAACAGCTGAATCTCTCAGAGTTACCAGTGTTGTTGTAGTCCCGTGCTTGGTGGCAGATCTAGCTTGTGTGTTCCTGTGTAAACATCTGTTAATAAAGACACGTCAAATATACAGTATCTCTCCATCTCCGTATTCTGCTGCACTACAGAATATCAAAAGGAGCAAGATAAGAGCTGGAGATAATAAACATTAAATCACATCTCCTCTGTTTCGGTCCCTCTCTCTCTGTGGCAACCATGAAACAAGCTTGTTCTCCAATAATCTTTGTTTTATTTACAACCTCTCTCTCTCTCTATACATGTATGTATATGTATATGTGTGTGTGTATATACAGTGCTATGCATAAGTTTAGACACCCATGCTAAAGTTGACTAAAAAGAGGAATAAAAAATCATCTTTTGGAAATTGAACTTAATGCCTTAATTAAAAAAAATTGGAAAAATCCAACCTTTAAGGACACCAATTTTCTTTGTGAATGAATAATGTATCGTAAATACATAAATGTTCTTCCTTAAAATACAGGGTGCGTAAGTCTGGACACCCCTATGTTAAATTCCCATAGAGGCAGGCAGATTTTTATTTTTAAAGGCCAGTTACTTCATGGATCCAGGATATTATGCATCCTGATAAAGTTCCCTTGGCCTTTGGAATTAAAATAGCCCCACATCATCACATAGCCTTCACCACACCTAGAGATTGGCATGGTTTTATTTCAGTTAGCCTAATAGCTGGTTTGATTTGCACTGAGAGATGATTTTATGGAAAGTACCCCATGCCAATCTCTAGGTATGGTTTAGAGTGGTGGCCGCACAAGAGCCTGGGTTCTCCCAAGGTTTTTTTTTTCTCCATTAGGTCACTTGATGGAGTTTTTTTCGGTTCCTTGCCACTGTTGCCTTTGGCTTGCTCAGTTGGGGATATTTTGGGGATATTTAATTTTATTCTATCAATCAATAAATTCCACTAGAAACAAACTTTGTTGTATTATTTTATTTTAATACTGTGAAGCTGCTTTGATACAATCTGTATTGTGAAAAGCGCTATACAAAAAAAAAAAAAAAAAGAAGAGCGGTAATGTGGATGTATCAACACACACACACACACTTCCACATGCATACATTTACACGAAGGACATACATTTAAGAATAATCTTTATTTAAACTTTCATTTTGTTATTCACATTCATTTGTTTCAGTATAATGATGGATCATAATAACCACACAAACAAACAATATTAATTATTTATTATTAGGTTTTCATATGTTTACATTTACAACACATTTTTATATACACATTGTTACTCATTTGAAGTGCACACAAATTAGTTACGTTGTATATGTTACTTATATTTGTTTCTATTTTGAGTTCAAGTTTACCATGATGAGCTTCAGACATGGTCCGCTGCGCCGCATCCTGGCGTGACGAGGATTAGAGTCCGGGCGGGAACAGAACTTAAGCATTATTGGTTCATACCATTTGCTGGGAATTGCCCGGGGGAGGAAGAAACTTTAATGTCTTTATTAATTGATTTATTTAGTTGTACATTTATGATAGTGGACTACATTTTGCTGTCCTTAACTTTATTTACTATATACCTCTCTTTGATTTGATTTAGATTTACTTAAGGTTGTATGTTGAATGTAAAGTTGAATTGTTTTCCCTCTTAATTTGTAATGGGCCCATCCTTTCCTTTATAAGCTGTTGCTTTGTTCATTTGAGCAGGTCAGTTACAGTTATATTTTCGGTTTGTTTATTTTATTTTTGTTGTAAGAAATTTATGAGTTTGTAAAGTTTTCTTTTTTTTTTTCTTTCTTGGGTTCAAATAAAGACCCATTTGTGTAAAGCTTGTGTTCTTTGTTCTTGGCTTCTCTGTCCCTCACAAGCACACAGCTACAAAAAAAATAAAAAATAAAATAAAAATAAAGACAAAAGCAGCAAAAATGCTCTCAAACAAAAATGCTCTTTAAACAGAAGTAGAACTAACCCAAACACAGAAGATTACTCACCCCAAGCAATCACGAATATCTAAAGGCAATACTGGGCATTAATGAAGTCCACAAAGGAACTTCACACAAACACTGCTAACACACTAAAGTTAGGATCATGGACCAAATAGACAAAATGTTTAACTCACCTAACTTAAGTATTCCTCTTTCACTTCCATCAAAAAAAGTGAGCATGGTGGCTGAGCTCAAACAATACAAAACACATGAGATACACCCGGATACCTGCCTAACACTTCTAACTCCTATCTATCTTCTGAGGTGTACCGGGCACGAGGCGACTTTAAAAGCAAAAACTCAGCAACTGTGAGCCAACTAATCAATGGTCACAGTTCTGAAATGCTTACCCCCGACAGAGAACAGGTCTCCACCCAGAATAACCTCGAAAGGAAAAATAACAAGAGTGAACCGATGGAAGGATTGAATAGTCAACCCAGCTGGAACTCTCACCCTTCCTAACCGGGAAAACTCATGCATATATTCAAAAATACTCACCCAATGATCTCAATCAAAGGGAATAAACAAATACAGTCCCCAAAATATCAAAAGAAACAAATGCTTTTTACCAACCAAACTAGACAAGCCCTCATTGTGTTACAACCCTGGCTCTAGGGGTGCAACATAAAGGACACAAAAACAGAAGTCTGCCAATCAAAATAAAGTTTATTTAATATTAAAAGGAAATATTATCTCTGCAAGACAAGAGAGCGAGAGCCTGTGTCCTAGATTTAAAGTGGTTCCCTTCAGGTGACACCAATTAACCCGTTGATTGCAGGTGAGCTACCAGGGAAACTGCAATGAAACACAGATTAGAACACTCCCACATAACAGTGTGTGTGTCGCCTGAACCCCTGAATCACACACTCACACACACACGGTTTCTCTCTGATGGCTCTCCAGTGGATCTTCACACTGCTGATGGTCCTGGTCATCTTTCAGGGTGTGTGTGTGGTGTTTTACTACATACCCGACACACACTTGTCTGGGTGAGTGCTTTTATCTCAATATTTCATTATAATTCAATGAACGCTATTTAAATGAATTCAAATCGGGCTCTGTATTGCTGGTTTTTAAGTAGCCTATAACTAATAACTTTTTTTTTTTTTTTAATTCTAATTGATGACACTAATACAATATGATTTTGTGCATGCTGTCATGAAGTTGTTAAATTGTTTTCTGAGGAGTCTAAGAAACACACAAGTGTATTGTTATTTAATTGTCATTAGTTTAGATGGAAACGTCATTATAATTTTAATCAGAATAGAAATGTTTTAGGTTTGTTACGCAGGAGAGTAGAGCTGTCCAGGACTGAATCAGAGATAAAGGTGTTTCACTCTATAGTGCTTCAAAGAAATCCTTCAGTTTACTGCGGTGAAAATGTTTGAACCATTTGCTGTTTTTCCACAAGTTTGGCAATGTGCAAATTAATGTATTCACAATACACAAGTCAAGTCAAGTCATCTTCATTTATATAGCGCTTTTAACAATGTAGATTGTTTCAAAGCAGCTTTACAGAGATAAGCGTATAATTTATGGTAACAGAGATTGTTTTGGCTTTATAGCGGTTCTTTAATAAAGTTATTTTCCAGCTAAAGTTAGTTTTGATTGATTCACTTACGTCGCAACGATCATTTGTTATTAAATTAGGGGTCGCTAAGACGACACCATTCTCTCTACACAGACTTTAAACGCGAACCTGTGAGAAACGCTGATGGCGTTCACATGCGCATTAAGAATGGGTTCTATAGTTATGTGCGTTTGAATATATGTGCGCAGGTTTGTAATTCCCTACAAACCAAGCCTAAACAAAGTACTGGTCTTTCCTTATCAATTTTGATAAAGAATTTTCTTTTATTTTGTCACTTCGGGGTAGGAACGCGAAATTTTCCTGACAACACTTTATCTGTAGAGTGGTAAAGGGATCCTCCATAGGGAGAGACTAGTTGGCACTTCAGCACTGCGTTGTCATCGGGTCCAGGTGAAGGTCCTTCATCAGATCTGGATACGGCCTGGATCCGGCAGGCTGCGGAAAAACCTCGGGATAAACAAAAACACTAAAATTAGCGTAGATGCCATTCAATATTGCCACACAATACACATTGTTTCAGAGCAGCTTTACAGAAAATCATGATGTTAAAATGTATAATACCTTAATATTTTCATGCCTTATTGTCGCATTTTACAGATTAGAGCTAACCGATAATATAGTTACATTTTGTGACATTTTTTGCTGAACAAGAACCTTTATTTTTAAGAGTAAGGATGAACCCATAAAACAGAACTAGAATTAAGTAGATTGTATGCAACAGGTTTATCAGCAGTTTTGATCATGCTGATAATTTAGAGACATTAGAAATAGTTAATGAGCAACAAAAAAAATGACATTTGCTCTTTTTCTTTCAGAGATGCGCTAACAGAGGCGCTTCAGAAGCTGCGCTGTGCAAAACTCAGACGCAAGTTTTCCATTATCAAACCGGCCAAAAGGTGCGTGAGAATGAAGATCAACCAGCAATCCTGATATTTCAAAGAACTGACAATTAAATGCCTTTGTTTCCCTCTCAGTATAAAACTCAAGAAGTTCACGCAGGAGCTGTCAGATTTCATGAGCTGCCCGTACAAATCAAACAAAACTGAGCGGGAGCTAAACAGGTGTGTCTTTATCATCTTTACATTCATGCTTATGCATTTCATGGTAGGTAATCCAAAGGTGACTTGCATTGCATTCAAGGTTTACATTTTTGTAAGGTTGATGATGCATTTCTTGGGGATTGTACTGATGATCTTGGTGCAATAATCTGCTATTTGAGCTTCAGGAACCACTTGTACATGTTCAGTTCCACATTCCTTTAGTGTCTTTCTCATAGCGTCTTTATATGTCCATGAGAAGTGAAGTTGTTGAGTAACACCAGTGCAAATATATATATTATACAAGTCCCCTTGTTATGTGAAACCTCAGCAATTAAAAGAAATCGCCTCATGAAACATTTGGTATTTTAGAATAGCAGAGTTTGATCCTGTGTACAGACAGAATTTTCAGGAACTCCCAAATACGGTTTGTTCTGAAGTTTGTGTGTTTCCATCTACCTGTTTATATGCACATTTTTGGAAAACGATTGGAAATGCCAAGATGCGCATCAATCTGATAAACTGTGATTGAAACACATTTTCCGAAAAATCCCTTGATATGCCTTAGGAGAGGCTGTGATTGGATAACTGGACTAACCAGCGAACCAACGGCATCACAGCATCTCAAATGTTGGTTTGGTGTTTCTGAAACGCCGGAGTCGAAGTGTGTGATCAGAATGATTTGGTTTAATTCCCTCCAGAAGCGTCTCACACGATTTCGTTCCCAAACACCAGCATCCGAATGCAAGAGAACATGACAGCGTTTATTGTGTTTCATCTGATGCTCTGAGACACATTCGTTTATGATGGAGGGAAAAAGAGCCCGATTGCAGCAACTTACATATTATTTCTGATATTTTGCGCTAATTTCCCCGGAAGTGACGATCTTGTTCTCTTGAACACATGGGATGGAAACACTGCTCCAAAGCCACAACTCCTTCAAAAAACAAGAATGCACACAGCCAGAGCAGATTCTGCAAAGAGATGCGAGAGACAGCGTTAAATTACTTCATGTCTCAAAGCACATAACAAAACCAATAATAATTAATGAAAACAACTTACAGAGCTCGGACTTGTACCACCTAACTGCTGCAGATTCATTTCTGCGTTGATAGTATTGACATAGAAACGCATTGTAACAAGGTTTAAAGTTCAGGAAAGAAGGAGGTGGAAACCGGCGAACGTTCAACAAAACTTTAATGTCAAAATAAACAAACACAAAATATGCAGAGATATGACTTTGTCTTATATGAGTCTTATATGACTTATCTGAATACCAGGATAATGGAGAGGTAGAGGATGGATCAAGGAGAAGCTGGAGAACACGAGGGAACACAGCAGGAGAACAGGAATCCACTGGAGATTTTAGCGATAGGAGGTAAGGTAAATAGTGCGAGTCCTTTTCCAAATTGGAGACCTGACAATGAAGGAGAGGAATGTGTGTGTATATATAGGGAGGATAATGAGTGTAGAGATGAGGAACAGGTGTGGCTGGTTAGAATTCTGGAGACTGTGATCTTTGAATGGGCGTGGTGGTGGAGCCTGGTGAAACCGTGACTGAACCCCCCTCCACGGGATGGTAGGATGGTTCTCTGGGCATCAGTATGGCTCTTCTGGCGACACACTGCCCGCTGAGGGTGTCAGTGAACTGCTTCCCAGACCCTCTCGCTCTCCTGGAACCAATGAGCAACAGCTGGAACTTCAGAAGGTTCCCCAGACCAGGGGAACAATGGGTGTTGGAAGCCGAGTACGCACTGGAAGGGTGTAAGACCAGTAGCTGGATAACGCAGGGAATTTTGTGCGTACTCGGCCCAGGTGAGAAAGTGGTTCCAGGAGTTCAGGTGGACATGGCAGAAGGTACGTAGGAAACATCCTATCTCCTGTATCTTACATTCCGTCTGCCTGTCATTCTGGGGCTGATAACCAGAGGAGAGACTCACAGTCACACCTAGGAGATTGAAAAAGGTCTTCCAGACTCTGGACACAAACCTCTGTCAGACGCAATGTCTTCAGGTAGACCGAAGTTTCGGAAGACATGGTTAAATAACATCTCGGCTTTCTCCATGGCAGTTGGTAGTCCCCTTAGTGGGATCAGGCGACATGCCTTGGAAAACTGATTCACTACAACCAGAACAGGTATGTCCATCTGAGGGTGGTAAGTCCGTGATGAAGTCTACTCCTAGGTGTGATCATGGATGGTGTGGAACGGGCAGAGATAGCAGCTTACCAGATTGGAGGTGACGTGGGGTCTTGGACATGGCACACTCCACTCAGCCCTGGATGTACCCTCTCATATATCCCTTGCCATGTTAGGCCACCAGAA
This sequence comes from Vimba vimba, assembly GCA_022828995.1. NCBI lineage: Eukaryota > Metazoa > Chordata > Actinopteri > Cypriniformes > Leuciscidae > Vimba > Vimba vimba. The sequence goes on along the minus strand of CM040837.1, from coordinate 34,138,214 downwards.
GCGGTCTCTTAGCAGCGAGAGGGTTTGACTGGTCCCAGGGTGACCAGTGCCCAGTGAAGAGTGTGCAGACTGAATCAGAGGGACACGTTGGGTGCGTGGAATGTAAGTGTGATCTAGTGGACACCCCGGCGGAGTGGGTTCAGAGGCATTGGTTCGCGAGTTCCTCGTCCAGGGACCACTGGATGGGGCTCACAAATAGATTGGAAGGGAGGATGGATTCTGAATTTTCAGGGGTCTCTTTGGGAGCATGGAGACTGGAGAGAGCATCTGCTTTTATGTTCTTGGTCCCTGGCTGGTAGGTGATGGATAATTGGAATCGGGTGAAGAAAAGGGCCCACCTGTCCTGTCTGGGGTTTAACCTTTTAGCTTCTTAAAGATATTCCAGATTGCGGTGATCGGTAAGGATGGTGAAAGGTTGGTGGGCCCCTTCCAACCAATGCCTCCATTCCTCAAGAGTGAGCTTGATGGCCAGTAGTTCTCGATTCCCAATATCGTAATTTTGTTCTGCCGGGGTGAGTTTCCTGGAGAAAAAGGTTCCTGGAGTTGAGGTGGCTGCCCCTGCTCCTGGGATAGAGCCGCACCTACTCCAGAGGTGAAGGCGTCGACTTCCACGATGAAAGGGTGATTGGGATCAGGATGGACTAGGATCAGCGCAGATGTAAATGTTTTCTGGAGGGTATTCATGGCTTTAGTGGCTTCTGAATTTCAGGAGATAGACTTGGGCCTGACTTTGAGGAGACTAGTGAGCGGAGAAGTAATGGAACTATATTGATGAAGCATCTGTAAAAGTTTGAAAATCCCAGAAATCGCTGAAGTTCCTTGATGGTAGTGGGAGTTGGCCAGGACCGGACTGCTTCCACCTTCCTCTCATCCATCTGGATCCCTTCTTGGCTGATATTATAACCAAGGAATTGGATGGATGGCTGGTGGAAAGTACGTTTCTTTGCCTTAAGGTATAGTTGGTGTTCTCGGAGCTTGAGGAGGACCTCCGATTCGTGGTAAGGATGTACCTGGAACACCTCATTCATTAAAGGCTGTCTTCCACTCGTCCCCCTCCCGAATCCTTACAAGGTTGTATGCGCTCCGGAGGTCCAATTTTGTGAAGATGTTGATTCCGCGAAGTTGTTCCAAAGCTGCAGAGACGAGGGGAAGGGGGTGACCGAACTTAATGGTTATTTGGTTGAGTGCCCGGTAATCCGCGTCCTTCTTGGTCAAAAAGAAGCTTGAAGCAGCAGGGGAGGTAGATGGATGGCTGTAACCTTGCTGTAGAGCCTCCTCTATTATATACTCCTCCATAGCCTTCTGTTCGCGTATGGACAGAGGATATACTTTGCCTCAGGGCACTGGCTCACCTGGAAGGATGTCAATGGCACAGACTCATGGTCGATGTGGTGGTAATTGAGAGGTTCATTTCGGGCAAAATATGTTATTGAAGGGGGGCGTAGCAGACAGGGATGTCAACAGATTTCTTCTCGACAGGATAGGGTATCACAGGTACGTTGGAGGAGACAGGTGAGGAAGTCGAGGGAAACATCTTGGGAAGCATCCCCTGCCCCACTTCAGGACTTCACCGTTTGACAAGGAGAGGATGGGGTTGTGTGAAACGAGCCAAGGACGCACTAGGATAATCCGAACAGTGGAATTCTCCAGAACCAGCTGGCAGATGTTCTCTATGTAAAGTTGGCCAACTTGGAGCTGAAGGAGTCCCACACAGTCTCGTACTTGGCCTCAGGAGAGCGCTTTGCCAGGTACCGTTTTTATTTGGTAAGGGATGGTATTGGGCCTTTTTCTAACGGCAGCAGTTAGTGTCACAATGGTAGTAAGTGGCGTGAAACTAACATTAGATGAAGAGAGATAACTCACCAGAGGATGGGACATGCCTGAATAACATGTCCACCAGAACCACAATACAGCTATAGTCTCTGGGTCAGCCGATGCAGCCTCTCAGCCAGAGTTAAACGGGTACTATCAACTTGCATGGGCTCCAGGGCTGGTTCTGGAGTGCTGGGATACACTGGCTGGAGATGATAATAGGAGGACTGCTGGCATGTTCGGTCTTCCATACAACCCCTCACACGATTTTCAACACGGATGGATAGTTGAATGAAGTGCTCAAGCCCGGTGGTGTCGTTATAAGCGGAGAGATGCAGCCGCAGTGCAGGATCCAGACCTTGACGATAAGTGGTGATAAGGGAACGTTCGTTCCAACCACTTTCAACAGCGAGAGTATGAAATTTCAAAGCATAATCTTGAATAGAATTTTCAGGATTCAGGACTGTCGGATTCATGATGTTTCGGTCTGGTCTTCTGTAACGGATACCAGACTCGGAAAGGTAAGGTATGTAGCGCGGGTTATGAGTCCTTTTCCACAATGGGGACCAGACAATGAAGGAGAGGAATGATTGTGTATATATAGGGAGGGTAATGAGTGTAGAGATGAGGAAAAGGTGTGGCTGCTTAGAATTATGGAGACTGTGATCTTTGAATGGACGTGGTGGTGGAGCATTCAGGCAGTTAAACACCATTTGCAAATCTCATGCACTCTTTTGCAAAACTCTAAACACATTCTCACTCACTAAAATACATTTTGCACAATGATGCTTTTATGTTTCAAAATGCTAAACACAGGCAGGCAAAAGTTATGCACAACTAAAACACAGTTGTCATCGTTTATACACAACGACTCAAAATTGTTCACAGTTGTTTTTAATGATGTCATCAAACCAACAACATAAAATAAAGCCAGCTCAGAGTGCACATGTGACACAGGTCCACTGAATGTTGATACCAACAATGTGAGAGGCAGAGGAGGAAGAGGATGAGGACGAGAAAGAGCAAGGTGTGGAGTGTTGTCAATGCCGGATCCGGCTCACCAGAGGGTTTTACCTCTTTCTAAACTTTCTAAAAAAACATGTCATTATTGTTCAGATGCACCGTTTTTAAAGAGACAAGCTGTTAAAACTGTTCAAACAATAAATCTATTAAAACAGAAGTGGGTCATTAACAAAGATGACGCTGATAAAGCTGCTCATGTAATATTAATCCGCATTAACTCTCTCTCTCTCTCTCTCTCTCTCTCTCTCTCTCTCTCTCTCTCTCTCTCTCTCTCTCTCTCTCTCTCTCTCAGAATCAGGCTGCAGTTTTGTTGTAACGCCACAGGATCATTCATTCTCACCAAAAGCAACACAGCCATCAATCAATCCATCCAATATGAAACAAGAACAACAAAAACATACAAAATGAATGCAGCACTCCACAGTATGCTGCCTAAGGTGTGTGTGTGTGTGTGTGACACTGTGTGTGTTTGGGTGTGTATGTGTGACAAAATGTTCCCACAAAGTTGGAAATATCTGAAATTCTTGTCCTTGTGGGGCGTAAATATATTTATAAATCATTCTAAGTAATGTTTTCTGAAAATGAAAATGAAAATGTCTTCTGTGATGGGTAGGTTTAGGGGTAGGGTTAGTGTAAGGGGAGAGAATATACAGTATGTGCAAGAAAAGTCCCCATATAACATGAAAACCCAATGTGTGTGTGCATGCGTTTGCACGTGAATGCGCTTCTGCGTGCGTGTGCACATTTGTGTGTGCATGTTTATTTGTGTGTGTATGTGCATGCGTGTATGTTTGTATACGTCTGTATGTGTACGTGCATGTGTGCGTGTGCGCGTGTGTGTGTGTGTGTGTGTGTGTGTGTGTGTGTGTGTGTGTGTGTGTGTGTGTGTGTGTGTGTGTGTGTGTGTGTGTGTGTGTGTGTGTGTGCGTGCAGGACTTCCCCTGGTCTGATCGGCGTATGGGTCGGTGTGCTGTGGTCGGCAGCGGTGGGATTTTGAAAAATAGCAGCTGTGGACATGAGATTGACAACGCAGACTTTGTCATACGGTAAACACACCCCATCATTCCTTGCTCCCACACTAACCACAACACACCCATCAGTATTCATCCATCCTTCCTGTTAATATGATGTTTTCTCTCTCTTTCAGGTTTAATTTGGCAACAGTTAATGACAGTGATGTTGGACTGAAGACGGATCTGGTAACCATCAACCCCAGTCAGCTTCGGTCAGTGTCACAACACACACACTCACTCACACTCACTCACTCACACACACACACACACACACACACACACACACACACACACACACACACACACACACACAAATCAAAAACACATCTTTAATTAAAATATATATAATATTAAACAAGATTATTAAATGCTATAAACATATTGTTTATTTTTTGCTTGTCCATTAATGTCAACATATAAAACCTTATTGTAAATTGATAGGAAATAAATAAATAGAAAAAAACTGACGTAACCCTCATCCCCCAATTGAGGGAACGGAGACATTATGTTGACTGACAAATGGGGACTAACTTTGGAGCCCCCAGTCACCTCTGAGTTTTATGAAAACGGCCAATGGAATTGGCCGGTGAAAGTTGCATGCCAAACCAATCCACCATACATACGGGTGTATAAGATGACGCCACATCCACTCATTCAGGATTTTGCTGAGGAGCCAAGACGTGGTCCCGGCCATTCAGTGGGGTGCTTCAAGATTGTTCAGGATGGGGCAAAGCAGAATCTGCCCAGGGAAAAACAGGTTTACTGACAGGGAAACCCTACCATGGAGAATACACATATGGGATTACCAATTTGCGTAGGCCCTGGGGCCAGCTGTGTGGCAACGCATCCGATATATGCAACCGTTGCCGCGTTGTCTGTCCGGACCAACACGTGTTTGCCCTGAAACAATGGTTGAAACTGGCGCAGGGCAAGAAGAATTGCAAACAACTCTAGGCAATTGTAATGCCACTGCAGTCGAGGTCACGTCCAGGAGCCAGGAGCCAACGTGCTTGTTGCATACAGCAGTCGTCGAGATAGTTTAAATTGCGAATGCCCACTTCCCTTAGCGGGGCAAGGGCAGCCTCCATGACTTTGGTAAAGACATGGGAAGACAGGGACAGGCCAAAGGGCAGAACCTTGTACTGGTACGCTCCTGATATGGCCCAGAGAATAAGGAAATTGCTCTTTTTTGAGATCCCGCATCTCTGTAAGGTTTGGCCAGAGATGGCGCTCCTTGACCACCAAGGTGGACAATGTCTGGCCGAGGGCTCGCACCGTGACTTTCGTCAGTCGGAGGGCAAGGTCAGTTGCCGTGTGCAGTTCCTGCATCAATCCTGGCTCAGAACTACCCTCTTGCAGCTCTTTGAGAGCTTTTGCCTGATGGACCTGAAGGATGGCAATGGGATGCAAGGTGGAGGCCGCCTGTCCAGCGGCATTGTAAGCTTTAGCAGCCAGAGTTGACGATCCTGCTAGGTGGCAGCACTTTGCGGGTACAAGTGCAGCGCAATTGCACACTCTACCTGTGGAATATCCACGGACCCCTTGGAGTACATGTTGACTCTGCATCCGACTCAGCATAAGCGACCACGCACGAAGGGGGAAGCTCAGCATCATCTTCCTCTGCAGAGGACAATAGCCCTCTCTCCGATTCAGCTATCTGATCTTCACCCGGAGCACCAAATGACACACTGGGTCCCCCAAGAGAAGGTCCCATCACCTGGCAACTGGACAGCACACAATACTGCAGAGGAGGGGAGGTCTGTGGGGGCTGTCCCAGTGGAAGCGCTCACACTGTAACCCTCAGGTCTCCCAAAGTGTTATCAGACCAGAGGCTGATAACTATGAGTAGCAGCGGCGGGCTGGGTAACAGCAGAGTGGACTCGTTCCTTCACAAAGAGGCTAAGTCTCGACCGCAGCGTCGACATGGTCATATTCTCACAATGAGGACATGAACCAATCACGAATGCTGTCTCAGCATGCTCTCGGCCCAGGCATGTGAGACTATTATTGTGGCCGTCAGATGAAGACAGGAAACGACTGCAACCAGAAAAACAAAGATGGAAAGGCATCTTTAAAAAGACACTTGCTGTCCGATTTGCTCTTTTAGGGAAAAGCTGCTCTTTTTGACTGAAGCGCCCTGGGGAGAATCGCTGCACTTATCCGTGCACTACAAACACGATGGCGAAACACCGCTGAATGCATCCTCTTCACCAGTCCAGAGAGATCCCCAGACTTCAACAATTTTTTGAGATGATTGGAAATACAGATCGCTGCTGCAACCAATTGTCTCCAAAGCAAATTTCTGAATGAGTGGATGCGAGCCGCCATCTCGTATAACTGTATGTACGGGCTTGGCATGCAATTTTCACTGGACAATTCCATTGGCCATTTTTATAAAACTCTGACAAATGGGGTCTCACTTGGGTGCCCCAATCTCGTCTGTCAACATAACGTAGTAATGACAGATGGGGAACAGAGGCGTATTTTCCCTGGCATACACATATATGATCATCTAGTGTTCTGTCGTTCTGTAGTGTTCTGTAGCATTTATTAAAAACTGTGTTTCTGTAGATACAAAAACCTGGAGAAGAATCCGGATCCGTTGGTGAAGCGGGTCAGTGTGTACGGAAACGCCTTCCTTATTATTCCTGCCTTTGCCTACACGTTCTGCACATCACCGTCAATCAAAACACTCAAAGTCCTCCAGCCAATCAGACCTCAGCAGCCGGTGGCGTTCTTCAGCCCCTCTTACCTGCGGACACTGGACCGGTTCTGGAAGCGGCGTGGCCTACGGGAGAAACGCCTCTCCACTGGATTCCTTTTAATCAGCACTGCACTGGAACTGTGTGAGCATGTTCACATTTACGGATTCTGGCCGTTCGGCAGCGACCTGCAGGATCAGCCGATTCCATACCATTATTATGACCAGATGCGCCCGTCCCGACACATGCACAAGATGCCGGAAGAGTTTGTGCGGCTACTGCAGCTCCACAGCCAGGGGGCGCTGACACTGCACCTGCAGCCCTGCTCCTCACCAGGGGCGGATCGAAAAAATAATTATAGAGTGGTATGAGGACTGTGAGCGGTGGCAACACCAAAACAAATAAGCATTCAATCATCTATACTACTTAGCCTATATTTACACTACATCTATACCAGCTGTGACTGCTCGACAAGTCATGAGGATGAGTTTGTGGACTAATAAATTAACATTTTAAATTACTATAAATTCCATTTGAGGTGTAACATAAATCTTACATAATAAAATGTTGGTAATACGTATGTAACTGTCATTTATTTATTTGCCAAACAACACTGTAATTTTCTTTAAATTTGTGCCAGTTGGGTAAACGGATCCACAACAGCTTTGCGTACATCGTTAGAGTGGCGAAATGGTTCCTGATGTCGCTGATATAGTAAAGCTTAATAATGCAATTATACTATCGCCTTGCCAAGAGCACCTTGTCTGGGGCAAACTCCCTGTTAAGTCCTGTGGCCAGCCTGGTGTAGTGGTGGTACCATCTAAAGCCCACCAGCTTTTAGAAAAGTCTTGGTTCGTTGTGTAGTCACCCCTCTTTGGTGTGACGGTTGGATACCTCTTAAGTTAGTCAATCCCAGTGACAGACCTGTAACACTGAGGTGAATGTCGATCTTCGCATTTGCACAGATTTCCACTGGCTTAATGCACGAATGGTGAAAGTTGCGCACCCCCTACCCCAGCGCTTGGTGACAATTCATTCTTTAGCACTATGGATTTGACCTCAGGATTTTATAATCTCCCGTTACATGAAGACGACAAAAAACACACGGCATTCACGTTCTGTACTTTCGCAATTGAGTCCTGGAGAAAATAGGGCTCTACCTATTGCCTTCGTGAGTAAACACTGACTAGAGCACAAGACCACTATCAAGCACACCACCTTGAGTTTCTCGTCCTTAAGTGGGCTGTGTGTGATAAACTTATCCATTGGCTAAAAGGGCACAAGTTCACAGCTTGGACCGATAATAACCCCTTAACACATATCTTGACTAAGCCCTGGCCTGTGAACAAAGATGGGTGGCAAAACTCGCTGCTTTTGAGTTTAACATCAAATATGTTCCTGGCCCAAAGAATACCATAGCTGTTACTTTGAGCAGGCAACCTTTTGTTGATGGCCGAGTTAGTCACCGCATTGTTTGGGAGCCTTATAACAATTTGGTTGCAGAGTCAAGGAACCATACCTGTGCTTCTGTCCAGGATGTTTTATGATTGGCAAACGCCAGTAAGTGGCTGCAGAGGATACTTGTGATCAGCTGGAGGTCATTCCAGACAATGATGCAGTCGGAAATTTCTCAAGTGCTGAAGTGGCAGACGTCTTTTCTAACCATCTTTCTTGGGATGAAGGAGCAAAAGTGTTGTGGGCTGTTCCTATGGTCGGATTTGTCCAACAGGTCACAGATGTTGGGTTTGATGCCCTTCCTTCATATTCTCACCAAGAACTGAGAAATAAAAAACTTGAGGATGAACACTTGCAGAGGGTGATATTCTACGTTGATCAAAAGCGAAGACCTTCAAGACTAGAACGTATTGGAGAACCTAGAGCTGTACAGAAGCTTTTGAAGTAGTGGGAGAGGCTATCTTTGCATGATAGTGTCCTGTATCATGTCTCAAAGGATCCTTTGACACAGCGCAAAATATTTCAATATGTAGTACCGCCTTCTCTAAAGACCGAAGTGTTGAGGGGTTGTCACGATGAGGCTGGACACCAGGGCCAGAATCGTACTCTCCAACTTTCCCACCAGCATTTTCACTGGACGGACATTGAACAAGATGTTCATGAATAATGTGAAGTTGTGGCCGTTGTGTGCTTGCAAAAACACCAGAGCCAGAGGGTCGGGCTCTATTGGAGAGCATTACGACTTCAGCTCCACTTGAGTTGGTCTACATTGATTTCTGGACGGCGGAAGATTAACAAAATAGGTCAGTTGTGTTTTAGTGGTCACTGACCATTTTACCAAGCTTGCCCCATGCCTTTCGCTGCCCAGACCAGTCTGCTAGGTCAGTAGCAAAGAAGCTCTGGGATAACTATTTCTGTCATTGTGGTTTCCCAGAATGCATTCATTCCGATCATGGGGGCCAGCTTTTGTAGTGAGCTCATTAGGCACTTGCTTGAGTTCTCTGGTGTTAAGAAATCACAAACGACCCCACACCACCCAATGGGCAATGGAACCACTGAAAGATTTAATCAAACTGCTGTGTTTCTTTCCTTTCTGTATATTCGTTTTGATTATGCTTATATGTATGATTTTTCGACAGTTTTGTGACCGGATGACCAACAATTCATATCTGTTTGGTGTTTTCTCAAGTCTTTTCAGGTATGATGTATTATTGTTTGTATAATGTTATGTTTTTTTTTTCTTTTCTTCATGACAGCATATATATATATATAAAAAAAAAAAGACTAGATATAAGAAAAGAGCTTAATCATGTAAAAGTCATTTATTTATTGACAAGTTGTCAGTTCCAGCTGCCGAAGTGAATGTTTTGTGACCAGAAGACCAACAATTCATGTCTCTTTGGTATTTCCAGCTATTATGAACTCAGAATAATGTTTTTGTGTGGTCCAGAATCGAGTGAAAGAATCAGAGGGGTTACACACACACACAACTTTAAAACTATATAACAAGCTTCAAGTTTAGGAATTATTTGTGCCTTTGAGAATGCCCCGAAAGAAAAGTTTTTTCAGATTTAGTTTCAGTCTTGTTCCTAAAACCATAGCTAAACACACAGCTATCACTGGACGTAAAACTGTTGGAGACAGCATAACATGGAGAAAAATGTCACCATGTGATTTTGCTCAATTTTGGTATAGAATATATTTGATATTGAATCAATTATTTAAACGTTTCATGTTTTCGATTGTAGTGTTCTAGGTGTCGTTTTCGTATTACAAGTGTTCATATTTTGAAAAAAGTAGTTTAAGTAGTTTGTCCCAAGTCTGCTGGTTTCTGCTGGATTTAATTTTTATTTTTATTTTTTGGCAGGTTTTGTTACGGAAACCTGGCAACCATGCGGGAGGCCGGTAGGTAGTGCTTATGTATGTCGCTATGATTGCTGCTGTTTTTGTTTTGTTTTGTTGTTGTTTTTACAAAAATCCATTATTCTCACCCTAAGCTGAACCCAAAAGTTGGCAGCCCTGAGTAAAGTGATAACTTAAACTCAATGCATGTAGTGTGATTTATATTGAAGCTACTACATTAAAAACAGTCAAACTATTAAAATATATTTAAATAGTATTTTTATTACTTCTGAATCACGCTTCGCATGAGAGAACTTGAATGAACACCGTAGCAAATCACCACTGTATAAATCAATTAATTCTAAATTAATGTTTTTTTTTTTGTTTTTTTTTCCAAGGAACATGAGCAAGATCATATCTAATACCATGGTATATAAAATTACCATATGATATGTTTTGAATATATTGTGCCATGGTATGACTTTTCTACTCACCAAGGCTGTATTATTTGATAAAAAATACAGTAAAAACAGTGAAATATTATTCCAATGTAAATCATCTGTTTTCTATGTGAATATATAGTAAAGTGTAAATTATTCCTGTGATCAAAGCTGAATTATCAGCATCATTACTCCAGTCTTCAGTGTCACATGATCCTTCAGAAATCACTCTAATATGATGATTTGATGCTCAAGAAACATTTCTTGTTTTACACGCTCTTGCACTTAAAGGGATAGTTCATCCATAACTCCCATTATCATGTTGTTCCAAACCTGTAAAAAAGGCACTTTCAAAAAAAAAAGTGTGTGTGTGTGTGTTTTACAGAAGAAAAGAAGTCTTTGGACTGACATGAGAGCGAGTTTATGATGGTCATTCCCTTTAAATGCTGCACTTGTGTGATCATTCCTCTCTACCACAAGGTGGCGGCATCTGCAAACATTAGATTTGTGCTCACCATTGCTCATAAGACTTTGGAAAAGCATAGTCTACTAATATTACTGTAGTATTTAGTTTAATGTTGCCTATATGAGCATGTTTATAGACACAGAAAACCCAGATAATCTACTTAATTTTCCAAATTTGCTGCAGGACACTGCTGGAGAAAATGCAATGGACTCAACTTGACTTTCCATTTGTAGTTACATTTTTGACTAAACTGAATTAAAACTACAGTTAAAATAAAACAATTTTATTCTAGCTTCATGCTTTCTGTTTTTATCAACACTTAAACAAGTTTCATAAATAAGCAACATTTTATGTACGTTGTATGCGAGTGTTTTGTTAGAGGGAAACAAGATATATATTTTAGATTCTTCATACATTCCTCTTTAAATGCAATAAGTATCAGCTTTGTTGTACAGTGAACCATATTTGGTTTTCGACCATTGAAAATGAGTAAAATTCAACAATTTTGACATGGAGCCGCATTGAGATCACAATATCTCTGGAAATGAACCATATTGGGCCTTATAAATATGGATACCAAAAGAAAAGTTGGTTGAAAACCAAAACATATAAGGATATTGAGATATCTTTTATACTTCTTGAGTTACAGGCATGCAAACTTGGGGCATAAAACACAAGAAGTGCTTTTTCCCATTTTTGAACTGTCACTGTTGGCATATACTGTAATGCAACAAAGACTGCTAAAGTCAACAGATTTTACTAATAAAAATAACAATAGGTCTATTTGAGACGAATACAGTCACTGGTTTGAAGAAGATCATTTGGACCGCAGTATAAGAGTGTGTTGTTCGGATGTGTTTGCTCTGGATCCGCAGACTCACATCGAGCTTGAGGAAAGTTTTCCTAGAATGAGCGTCGGTCACATGATGAAGAGCCTATAGGAAGTGTGAGATTCCCTATAGCGGCGGGAAGCCGGACCCCAGTCTGGAAGTGATTATTTTAGGAATGATTTACTTTAATGCAGTGACGTTTGTCCATTAACAAGCCATGATTATTACACGGCTCTCCGGTATACTTGACTGTGATTGGTCAATTGTGACATTCATTGTATATTGTTGTATAGTTTTCTCCTACAACAGGTTTACATGCATCCAAAGTCAAAAACACTTTTGTTGAAAACACATCACACATCGGCTCTTTTCTCATGGTGTCTGCAAAACTGTGTAAACCCCTCTTTCCCAGAGCCTACTCTGCTCTGATTGGTCAGACGGCCAGTCTGTTGTGATTGGTCTACTCTGCTCTGATTGGTCAGACGGCCAGTCTGTTGTGATTGGTCTACTCTGCTCTGATTGGTCAGATGGCCAGTCTGTTGTGATTGGTCTTCTCTGCTCTGATTGGTCAGATGGCCAGTCTGTTGTGATTGGTCTTCTCTGCTCTGATTGGTCAGATGGCCAGTCTGTTGTGATTGGTCTTCTCTGCTCTGATTGGTCAGACGGCCAGTCTGTTGTGATTGGTCTACTCTGCTCTGATTGGTCAGACGGCCAGTCTGTTGTGATTGGTCTTCTCTGCTCTGATTGGTCAGATGGCCAGTCTGTTGTGACTGGTCTACTCTGCTCTGATTGGTCAGATGGCCAGTGTGTTGTGATTGGTCTTCTCTGCTCTGATTGGTCAGAAGGCCCAGTCTGTTGTGACTGGTCTACTCTGCTCTGATTGGTCAGATGGCCAGTCTGTTTTTATTGGTCAGATGAGTCTGTTGTGATTGGTCTACTCTGCTCTGATTGGTCAGATGGCCAGTCTGTTGTGATTGGTCTTCTCTGCTCTGATTGGTCAGATGGCCAGTCTGTTTTTATTGGTCAGATGAGTCTGTTGTGATTGGTCTACTCTGCTCTGATGGGTCAGATGGCCCAGTCTGTTGTGATTGGTCTACTTTGTTGTCATTGGTCAGATGAGTCTGTTGTGATTGGTCTACTCTGCTCTGATGGGTCAGATGGCCCAGTCTGTTGTGACTGGTCTACTCTGCTCTGATTGCTCAGATGGCCAGTCTGTTGTGATTGGTCTACTTTGTTGTCATTGGTCAGATGGTCCAGTCTGTTGTGATTGGTCTACTCTGCTCTGATTGGTCAGACGGCCAGTCTGTTGTGATTGGTCTTCTCTGCTCTGATTGGTCAGATGGCCAGTCTGTTGTGATTGGTCAGATGAGTCTGTTGTGATTGGTCTACTCTGCTCTGATTGGTCAGAAGGCCCAGTCTGTTGTGATTGGTCTACTCTGCTCTGATTGGTCAGACGGCCCAGTCTGTTGAACACGAACCAATCTCTTCCAGTGTCAGCTGCAACTAGTGTTTGAGGGAGGGGAAAAGGAGACGTTGTTCACCGGCAGTCAGTGAAGACTATCGGCTGGCATTATGCATATTTGTCACAAACCTAAGAAAGTTTGAGCAGGAAGTGAGACTGAAATTACAGACGACTCGATTCAGAATCACTTCTTTCTTTTAGGAGACAAAAACTCCATTTATCTTCACTTTGATCTTTGAAACTTTTCAGACCTTTTACATTCACAAGCAGATACATGACTACATGAAAGGAAATATCTGAAAAAGCATAATAGGGGCACTTTTGGGTAACTTTTGACCAGCAGTGTAACCGTTGTTTCCCAAAAAGAATTCAAAGCAGATTTCCATTGGTTCCTATGCTTCTGTATGTACGTGCCAACACCTCCATGACCCAGATGAGGGCCGTTCTGTGGCTGTTACCCCAGGGCAGGTTCAGCAGGGGCAGATCGAGAGCAAAGCCCTCGTGCCCCGCTGAGGAACCCTCTGACCTGACCATCAACCTGACCTGTTAAATCAACCAACGCCTAAAGAAACCACAGCTGCACTTCATCTCTCACTATCTGATGCATGAAATATTACTCAAGAAGAATACTTCAAAACAAGCATACAATCTATTTTCCCCTAACATGTTGTGGCGGTTTGTTGTAAGGCGAAGAATACAAACCATTAAGTTTTAGAAATAGATAGGATGGACGGATTTCATTAAAATGTATTAAAGTAACAATTTGCAGAAATTACATTTCTTTTCAGCTGACATCATCAAGCATATTCACAGATGAATTGATTTCATTCCACCATGATTAGAGTTGTAATTTTAAACCGGTCTGCCATGTCTTTGGGTTTAGACCTTTTGTTGTATACTTGGTGAACCGTGAAATAGTGTAATTTCTGTATTTGTTCTGTACTGTGATTTTTTTCTGAATAGCTGTGTTCTAGCCTGCATCGAGAAATGTTAATTTTCCTACAGTTGATTTCATGAATTATTTGCCGAAAACAGCGTAGCATGTAAAAAATGTACCTATCAGCAATATCAGGACTTTTAGGAGTGTTTTAGGAGAGTCCCAGACCTCTCGAGATCATTTGAATGCAAACATGAACATCTCAAACATTGTGTGATTTCTATGTGCATTCATTTGCATGATGAGGCTTCAATGCAGACGTGTTTAATGCTGGCTGCTCAATACTATATTTTAAAGACTTCCTGTCTGCATTATGCAATGTTCAAACTGTAGTTTGTGCTTTTATACACTGAGAGAATGGACGAGATGAGGCAGGTCACAGCAGTCATGCATCATGTGTTTTGCTCTGGGTTATTTCTGTAATGCAGTTCATTTGCTCTTCTCCATGTAAAGTTTAAAAGAAAAATAAATTAACACTTTTATTCATCGAGGACACAGTGAATGGATCAAAAGAAACAGTAATTAATAAATGCTGCTCATTTGAACTTTCTATTCATCAAAGAATCTGGAAAAAATACGTTTATCATGCTTTTCACACAAATACTGTTTTCAACAGATAATAATCATAAATGTTTCTTGATCATCAAATCATCATATTAGAGTGATTTCTGAAGGATCATGTGACACTGAAGACTGGAGTAATGATGCTGTAAGTTCAGCTTTGATCACAGGAATAAATTACACTTTACTATATATTCACATCGAAAACAGATGATTTACTTTGTAATAATATTTCACAATTTCTGCTGTATTTTTAATAAAATAAATGCAAGAGACCATCAAAACATAAAAAATATTGTACCGACCCCAAACAGTTAAACAGTGTGTGTGTATATATAACTTATTTTTATTTATTAAAAAATTTGTTTGTTGTTTTAGTTTAAACTATAATAACCCTGGTTACTAATGACATCGTCTTCCAGGAAGTGACATCATTTTGGAGGGAAAAAACGCAGCTCAGGCATCAATATGGATATGATGAATTCTGTGATGTTTTATTAGTTGTTAAAGCACAAAACTTTTAAACATAAATCTTCAGAAAAGATTAACAGATAAAAACATGTAAGTTAACAGTCAATCTGTTAATGACTGATGCTTTAGCTACACTGTCAGAAATAGGGGTACAGTAGGAGTCCATTTCTGTCCCCCAAGGTACAATCTACACTAACGTACCCCATAGTGCTTCTTATTGGTCCTCAAGGTACAAATATGTACCTTTTTAAGGGTCAAAAAGCATTAAAAGGTACATATATGTACCGTTTCTTTTAAAGGTTAAGGTACAATGTTGTACCCTTGAGGGTACAGCCCCAGTGACAAGCCATTGTACCCCTAAAGGTACAATTATGTACTTTATTTTCTGAGAGTGTATTTATGAGCGATTTATGTTATAATTAATAAAGTGTCTAATCTTGAGCAGAGTCATTTTCTGAACATCTGTTGTAATGCAGGGAGTTTCAGAGGGACGGGGAGCAACATAAGCATTTATTTAAACAAACAAAACACGAAAAAATCCATGCACAGAGAGATATAGACAAAAACAAGGACAACACCAGACACTGAACAGGGAACAGGTGAGGCTAATCAATCACCATGGCAACAAACAAGGGTAACTAGAAAATACAAGAAACACAAAACCATGCAGGGAACATAAAACACCTGTACCTTTTCATAGGAATGCATTCTTGCAGCACATCCATTTTTATTTTAAAGTACAAGAGTTCAGAAGCTTTTGCACGTTCTGTCTGACAGGTATGTGAACCAAAACCTTGAAGAGACGGATTATGTCGTCTGATATGTATATAGATAGACTTCAGGCTATTTAGGGAGTCACATCCGATTTGCCCGAGCAGAATCACTTGAACACACATCACATGGTAATTATGACTTCTGAACTTGAATCTGTAGGCAGCGTATGACTGAAGAGGTCATGTGTGCCCTTTTAATGAGCGCTGGAGCTCCACATGAGAGACGCGTCTGCTGACCGGACCGCATGAAGCACTTCAGCAGCTGGAGGTCACAGAGCTAATCTCTTAAACAAAGATGCTAGCTGAGAGCGTTATCCTCGCTTCTGTCCTGGTCTTCCCTCAACCGCTATCACCCGCGCTCAAATTAGCATGTCAGCCACACACGTCAGTCACATTCCGCCAGGCTTTCTGATCTTATTAATCATAGCAGAAACGAGTTATTAGAGAGCACTACCTGCTAAACTTGAACTAGTTGCTCTGTAAATACTGCGCCACCCTTAAATGCTTAATTATTAAACTGAACTACCGGAGAACTTCTGTTATAAAATGGATAGTCCTGTGGGCGGAGCCATGTTTGTAATTTTTAATTAACATGTCCATGCCCAGTCTCATTAATATATTTTTTTGTAATATATATTTATATATATGCACACATTTTATTTTATTATTTTATTCTTGACACACACACACACACACACACACACACACACACACACACACACAACATTGTATTATAATAATTTAGTTGTAATTCTGATTATTAATGTAAATATTTGACATTGGTGTGCTTTATGATAATGCTTTTGTTTTATAAAAGCAATACAAGAGGCAATTTGTGGCAAACTACATCCCTTATCTGTGGTAAAAACGTGACATTCGGTGCATCAGAAGTTGGTGTACTTCTCTGAAATCGGATTTACCTGTTTTACCATCTAATAAAGCCGTGCTGAGTGGTGTTACGGGGAGCGTGTTGAGACGGCCGCCATAAACAGCTCGAGTGTGTGATGATGGGAATCTCTCTTCCACGTGCCAGAAGCTTTGAAGGTGCTGTATTATTCCTCACTTATATACCATCCGTCCCAATCTCACCAACCTGAAGAAAAATCAAGGTTCTTTACTGGCATTGATGGTTCCATGAAGATCCTTTTAACATCCATGGAACCTTTGAAAAGAGTTCTTTAATGGTTCTTTCACTGTAAGGAACT
The DNA here is from genome assembly GCA_022828995.1 of Vimba vimba. Taxonomy (NCBI): domain Eukaryota; kingdom Metazoa; phylum Chordata; class Actinopteri; order Cypriniformes; family Leuciscidae; genus Vimba; species Vimba vimba. The sequence continues at coordinate 34,121,222 of CM040837.1, read as the reverse complement.
TTGAGGAACCAAAAATGGTTCTTCTTTGGCATCGTTGTGAAAAACCCCTTTTGGGACCTTTATTTTTAAGAGTATAGCAAGTTAGCAACTGATGCTAAAATTAAACCAGACAGATTTATAGTGATAGCGATTAACGCATCTTAACTTGGTCAAATGATGCATCTCTCGGTCATCTGAGTATTTCTCTCTCTTCTGCTGTCTGGCCTTCACCTCAGCGTTCCCGGCCTCTCAGCTGTTCCTGTTACCAGGGTAAAAATAGACGTCAGCTGCAGGTCCTGGTTGACGGCCCGGGTCAGGAGAAGTCGGAAACCCAAACTCACATGGCGTCATTACAGTCACTGGTGAGAGATGAACACTGAACAAATCAAACGTTGAAACTCATTCGTATGTCCTTGTACTACGTTTGCTCACCAATATGCAAAATTAGTCTCTTGAATTTTCAGCCAGTAATTCACCTCACAAAAACCATGTTATTTCAAATCAACCATATTTAATTTCACCTGGGTTGTATTTTCTTTAATTTTGTTGTTTTTTCATGTTTTTTGTTTTTTTTAGGATGAGGGTCAAATTTGACAAGCTTCTACTAAGTGACAGATGAATTTGGGCCAAAATACTGTAGAGTTTGATTGGACACACAAAACTTTGACATCAACAGAAAAAGATATAGTAAGCGTTTTCTCCCATTAAAAAAAAATGGATGGTTATGTTTGAACTGTGTCCAATTATATTGTTAGTTGAATTTTATAATTTTCATATGTAACATTTGTTTTTGTTTTGTTTTTCCCTCCCTCAGAACAGACCTGTGATCCAATTTGGTAGTTAATAATAATATATATTTTTAAAAGTCTCTCATACTCACCAAGGTTGCATTTATTTGAATAAAATACAGTAAAAACAGTAAAATATTATTATAATGTAAATCAGCTGTTGTCTATGTGAATATATAGTAAAGTGTAATTTATTCCTGTGATCAAAGCTGAATTTTCAGCATCATTACTCCAGTCTTCAGTGTCACATGATCCTTCAGAAATCACTCTAATATGATGATTTGATGATCAAAAAACATTTATGATTATTAGGGGCCAAACACTGAAGGTGCAAAGGCTCCTGTTGAATCCGTTCATTTTCTTCTACTACTTCTTCTTTAGTCCATAGAACCGCTAACGGTAAAATGGTGAAATTTGGCACACAGATAGAAGACAGTCTGAACATTAAACACAACAAATTTGGAGTCTCTAACTCAATCCCTCTAGCGTCATCAACTGTCCAAAGTTGAGCTTATATTTATGCTTATAACTTTTGAACTGTAAAGGGCTAGAGTCGTCAAATTTTTCCGCCATCTTGAATTTTCCAAAACTACTTTTTTGAACTAGACTGTTCATCTGATTAAATTGGCTCAGATCATCTTCAAATAATGCTGGAAAAAAGCAATTAAAAGTTTTTTTTTTTTTTTTTTTTAAACCCAACCGTTCTCGAATAACCCACGAACGAATTCGACAAAGAACATGCCAAATTGGATGCGAGACTATATCTCCGCAATGCTTTAACATATTGAGATGAATCTTGGTACATGTCATCACAAGCATGACTTGAGGCTACAGGCAGCGTTTCAGCACAGTGCCACCTACTGCTCAGGAGATATGAAAAATGCCTTTTTTCTTTTGCTTATAACTTCTGAATGGTTTGCCTCAAAACTGGTCTCTTTTAATTCAGTGCAGCATATCGAGTCGAATGATACTCAATTATCCCATATCGGCCGTTTTAAAAGCTTTTTGATAGACCAAACTTTTCTCGAATCATGCATCAACAAATTTGATGGCATGGCGCCAAGCTGATTCTGAAGCTGTAAAACTGCAACGCTTTGCCATATTGACACCAAACTTTGTACGTGTCATTTTCTCCTCACACTGATCACACAACACCAATTTGGCAACAGTGCCACCTATTGGTCAAAAGTGATAAGCAATTTAATCATTACACTTGATTGTATTTTTTTTTGTTGTTGTTGTTTTTAGCCATTTTGACCAAAATAATCAGAAAATGTCTTTAATAACACATTGCTGCAGTTGGTCTGATGCTTCTATAACTCATCATGCCTTTTTTTGTGCTTAACCCCTTAATTGCTCCTTGCTCTATATTTATAATCAAATCAGAACGTTTAAAATCCTCATTCAACTGTGTTGTAAAACTGTTCAGGTTTTTATCGTCTGGCAGAAAAGCAAAAGCTGAACATCTCACAACTTTACATTACAAAGAAGCTATTTTTATAACTGCATGGCTGATGTTCTTTATTACGAGTAGTAATGCCTCTTTGGCTCAAGGGCAACGGATAGAGATCTTTTATAGATCCCACATGGGAACAATAAGGATTCTCAGAAGACACACACTCTTTAGGTGGAAAATTACGTTTCTAAGGCTAAACCTGTGAATGATTTCAGAACTGTGTCGCCTCCAGCTGACTGCTGAAAGCCCAGAACATGCCCAGGACTCCACATGAGAACATACGCCTGTCACACAGCTTTCTCGCTTAGATCAGCAGAGTAAAACGAGGCCAAATATGAGCTGAGTCTTTAAAAGGAACAATATGTCAGTTCATGAAGCCAACAAACAATATGTACTGTACTGACATGTTACATCCAAGTGGAAAATCTTTCTAGCATCGCTTTTGTCTGGTGGAAAGTTATGTGGGCGTCTACGATTGAACTAGAGAAGCATGTCATCATAGTAAACACAATAAACCACGTTTAAAGCTTGGAAACGAGTCTCGGATGACGACTCCAGCAAACACGAGGCTATATTTGTGCTGTTTGACTGTTGAATAATGGATGACATCTGAGGATTGTGGAGCCAACAGAGAACAACTGCACATGCTTTACTCTGAGATAATTGACCACTTTCGCTGTTGGGAACCATGATAACATTTCAGTTGAAACAGGATGTTGATCACGGCGATCAGGAATTTGCATTTGGCACGATGCATCAAGGGTTTTATGAGTAAATCATCCACAAAGTGTTTCCTTAATGAAATTTATAATGGGACGATGACGCTTGTAAGTAAAAACATGTCGTAGATTATTAGATCGTATTAATGTCACCCACATTCTGTTTAAATTTTAAACTGTAAAAAAAATCTTAAAATGATCACTTATATCCATTAACATGTAAGTCTATAAAGTCTGGCATATGAAATAAGTCAAAGATCTAAAATTACTGTAAAAAAAAAAAAATCTGTCTTAAAGTTTTAAATAGAATTAACTTAACTGTTTAAGTCATTTAAACTTAAATTACATTAAAATGACTTTAAAAAAAAAGTTTAATCTTGTATAACTTAAAGTTGAAAATAGCTTAACTTATTTTGATCAGTTAAAGCATTTTTTTTTAGACAAAATACTTTGCAAAATGTTTGCTAAAGAGACAAAAAGTTTGCAAATATGTTTTAATGTTGAGTATATCATATTTGATCTGTAAGGCCCGACTCGATCGGCCCAATGTAGGCACCAGGTCAGCTGGGAAGGTCTCTGCGTGTTACTGTCTTTCCTCGTGGCAAAGTTATTTGATTAAATGAAATACATTTTCTCATTTGTATTTTTTCATTATTTCATCTGACTTCATAAATGAAAAGGTTTTAATTATATCTGTGCATCATTAAATGTGACTATTCTTGACTATTCTTTTTAACTCTTTACTGAAAATAATGTCGTTTAGAATAAAATCAAGTGTTTACAATTTATTATGTCAGGTAAATGTGTCATGACAATTACACAATCAGTTCAAAGATAATCAATACAAAACATCAAATGCTCTGGAATAAAGAGAAGAGATGCGAACCCGACATTAGAAAATACATGATGCTGAGAGTCCCGGCGGGGTGATCTGAGGTACAGAATCGCGCTGATCCTTCTCGTTGCATTTCTTTATATAAACAGACCAAGGCAGAAACCTCTTTTCAAATGTCCTCTTTTCCCCAGTTCACAGTGGGGTTCACCGTCTCAGACTTCCTGGAGGCAGAAGTTGATTTACATGGAAACATTTGCTAACAATGGGAATTTACATTGAGTTTCACCTTTGAGAACAGGAGGCCATTTGCCTGGAGACCCACTCTCCTCTCTGTGCCAGTTATCTCTAAACTCTTAAAAACCTTATTATTACCGTTTGTTTTACTTCTTTGGGAATGAGACCTTGGTACCAGTCGCACTGAGACATTTCAAATGATACCAAACATGTGTAATACTGTATGATAATTATTCACATTAAACCATATAGATTCTTGGGTGAATTTTGGTGATCTCAGCATGAGGGAGAAGGAGTGTGGGATGAGGAGAAGAAATATAGATTAGGATTGCCTAGGTGAGACTTGTGTCTCGAATGCTGGTGCTAGTTTCACAAGAGAGAGTTCAAATGTTAATTTCCAGAAAGGTCCTTTGTCCTCTCAGGGAGTGCTCGTTCCTCAAGTAGACTGCCTGGCATTTATCTAATTTCTCAAGTCTTACAGATCCATCAAGTTTTTGTGGCTCATATAGTCTGATATAGTGAGAATATGAAGGGAAAAAAAACAGCTCAATTTTATTCAGAGGCCCAAACTGAGCAAAACTATGAAATTTGGTGCTGATGCTTATATTTATATGGACAAAAGTGAGATGAAATTCTGATGACTGAGAGATGAAGAAATAAACCTTCCTCAAAAGCCTTATTATCATATTTGAGACTCATGATTTTTGTATGGATAATCAAGTAAACCTGCTTCAGTACAGTTGAAATATTACTAACAATATCTAAGTTATACTTACGTTTACTTGATAAAAATCAAGATTTGACAGCAGAAAGACACGTGAAGCACGAGCGGAAGTAGGACGTTTGTACAGTTATACTAAGACTTTTATTTGATGAAAGAGTCTAAACGATCAATCAGACGACAGAAAGACCGGGAGAGATTATGTGTGACAGCAAGTTCTGATCATTTTAGGCCTCAGAAATTTGTGATACAGTAGGCTTAGGGTTATGGATAAATGTTTATTAAAAACTAAATCAAACAACCAACCATATAAAGAACCATAATAGAGATGCATGTTTTACAAACACCACTAATACATGTGGAGAACATGTTTTACATTCATGTGCATATAGCTATATGCAATGTTATGTATCAAACAATGTTGTAAGTGCATTTACTTGAGTTACTTTGATTGTTTTTCACCCTGTTAAAATTATTGGGCAGGGAAAATGTGTATTTCCCAAATCTCACTGCATTTCTGCTTCCGGAAGTGTTCTGTTCCCAGCTGGAGCGTTGCATGCTGGATATAAACGCACACTTCCTACCGTTTTAGTCCAGTTGCTCCTAATTTCTCCCAGAGCTTGATGTTTTGTGCAGCCAGCGAGTGTTTACAGTCAACCTCGGAGCCTCAGAATAATAAAGTCATTGGCTTTTTACCACACAGGTCAAGATTTCTTCATTGATTTAACATTTTAAGGTAACATTTTCCCACACATTTCTCTGACGGTAACACAATTGATCGGTCGGCCAAAATTGAGTGTGTTTGGGAAATGTCCCGCCCCTTTCCATAACCACCAGTTTAACACACTACTAACTAACTCAACCAGGCCCCGCCCCTTTATTCTGCGCATGAATTATTATAATGAGGAATATTGAGACGTGTTCGTTCCCTGAAAGAAACTCAAGACTACATTAGAGGCGTTTCAGGAGTTCAGAAACAGTGACACGGATACAGAGAATAAACTCCCGCTGTTGGGACTTTGGAAACCTTTTTCATGCTCAACACCAAACACCCTTCAGATTCCCAGGTTTGGCGGGAGAAAGTGGAGGTGGGTTGGTCTTCACTTCTCAGTAGACATGTGAAATGTCTCTGAGTCGTTTTAAGTGAAGTGTGAGCGCCGACAGAGGAGTGTGAACTCTCTCCTGGGGCGGATCTTCTTCTCCATGAAAGATGGGAAACCTTCCTGAACTTGACCGCCACTTCATTGCTTCAGTCAGGGGTGCCATAAAGACCCATCAACCCATTTAGTTGTCATAGAGCTATAAAATTAAGAGCTGAGTTTTAAACCGTAGAGGATACACATGTGAAGTTGTAAGTGACTTTGTCTAAGGAGAAAACTCTTTAAAGCAAAATGCATTTCAGAGATATTATAGACATTTTTTATGCTTCTTTCCTAATGTTGGAAGGGACACTCCAGCAATGCACAATTCTAGACGACAAACATCAAAGAATCTCAGACTGTTCTTGTTCTTTCCAGTTTAGTAAAGGTCTGATTCAGCAGATCAAGGCTCAGATTCTCAGAGCTGCTGTTTGGGAGCTCATCTATGAATCACGGTTAACAAGCATGATAAAGATTTTAATGTAACAAGGAAATTCAAAGAAAACCACCACCCTCGTTCTACTTAATAAGGCATTATCCTACTAGACTAAATTCCCAAACGTCGTTAAAATGCCTCCAATCTTTACGGCATGTCTTAGACAGCGGTGAGATTAAATGGAAAGCAAATGGAGACTTTGGCTTGCGAAAAAGAGATTTACCATGATATTTACAATAAAAGGTCAGAGATCTCAATATAACCCTGAACATTTGTCATTATCATTTCCCTGACTGTGACACGCGTTTCTGTCAGATCTTTTTTATTTTTTTCATACTTTTAGGGGGAAAATCTAGGACAAAGTTGATGCTTCAATGAGACATCGTTGTCTCTCCAGCCATGAAAGAGAAACCTACATTTATATGAATGTGTAATATGAATGTGAGCAAGCATTTACTCATCTCGCTTGCACAAAAACACATTCAATATTCCTCAAAATTAATAAAAACAGTGAAATGCAAACTCAGAGTATTAAATTACACAGATAAACGTTCGCCCAGTTTCACAGACAAGGCTTAAGCATGGTCTCATGTACTAAAATGCATGTTTGAGCTTTTTAACTGAAAGCAAATTGCACGGATAAATTAAAATATCTTCAAATATGTCAGTGCCATTGTTTTTTTTCAAGATGTACATCAGTAATGTTTGTTCCGGGCATGTTAATAAAAGCTACTTAAATGTCCTAATTGAACAAAGGCCTAATCCTGGCTTAATCTAAACCCTGTCTGTGAAACCAGGCCTTTATGTATTTAATCTCACTTTATTGACCAATGTCTTTGCTGCTGGCCTTCGGTGAGCCAATTGAACTATACTAGTAAGCAAAAACGACGAGTTTCAGTTTTTTGTTTTTAATGCTTACGTAAGCGTGCTGAACTTTGTTCTTCTGTGATCCAGAATGGAGTTGCGCCCTCTACTGTACAGGCGAGAATTCGCATTTTCTTCAGCCTTAGGCTTATTAATTTCACTTTTTCTGCCTTTATTTGCCAAAAACATGACTTTTTTGTTGTGAAAAAACAGGTGAGAAAAAGTAACAACGCATTACATTTTATAAAAAGTAGCAGTTACTTTTTAGGGAGTAGCGCATTATTGTAACACATTACTTTTAAAAGTAACTTTCCCCATGACTTATGATGGTATTTGGCAAACTTGTTTGTTAAAAATCAAAAATCGGTGGTCCAAGAATTACACATTTCACCTTTTTGAAACAATGTGTATTGTAAAAAGCACTATATAAACAAAGGGGACTTGACTTGAGTTTTAAAGACCTCACAAAATGGTTTGTCGAGTGCAGTTTTCTGTGTCTGTTAAAAGTCCATTTGGTCAATTTTTAAAGGTTCGCTAGCATAAAGATAAGCTCAAAGTCATGAAAGAGAACCCTAAATTTACATGGATTCGTTTGGCAGACGCTTTCATCCGAAGTGACTTACAGTGCATTTATTAGTGTGCATTTTCCCTGGGAAATGAACCCTTGACCTTGGCGTTGTGAACGTCACACTCCACCACTTGACCTACAGAAACATCTGAGCAATAAACCTTTCCCTCAGAGTCTCCAGTTGCAGTTCCTTTGCTGTTTTCCGTCTCTGTCATGATATTATATCCATGAGACGTGGCTTTGTGCATCAGTACTCTTCACTTTTATGTTGCTGATGTTTTTCCAAAGCTCTTCTTTCTTCTAGAGCGTGAGATCGTCTTTGTGGAAGGAAAGGAAGGTCAGCGGTGTCTCTTCTCATCTTGTTTTGTCTCTTTTCATCGCTAATAATCAGTGATTCTGCGATATTCTGTGATTATCTGATCTCCCTGTTCCTCTGTCTACCATCAATGAAGTAATTGTCCTTCTAACTCTAATTGCAGTAAATTGATGTACGACGATTGATGAGAAGAAATGTTGTGATGTTCCTCCTCAGTATTTTTGTCTTGTGTTCCAGTACAGATATCTAACGATTCTTCAGTCAAGATTCATTGACTGGAGAGATGAAATGAGTGAAGGTTTGTTTTTTTCCGTCACGACACTGTGCATTACTGACCCGTCGTCTCAATCCCGCTCCATTAACACTGCACATGCCCTGATGCGCATTAACTTACGGGCCTTTACGAGAGCGAGTTTCATGCTTTGGTGTTGTAATGGTTTGCAGATGAGGAGAGGAGAGATAATGTCATGAGAACAGACACTGTAGTTCACAGAGAAGCAAACAGACCCTGGCCTACATGTGAAGAAGTGCGTGATGTTTTGGGTGTTCCAGCACTTTCTTGTATCTCAGATTGACTGAAGAGAGGAACTTTCTGTGACACTTTCAAAATATTGATCTGCCGACATTGAACTTCTGACTGAGCTGCCATCCGTTAGTAAATGGGAAATGTGGCATTTTGAAGATTTAAAATAAATTTTTAAATATTAAAACCTAAATATTAAATATAATATTTTTAAATATATGTAATATTTCTAAATGTATTTTAGATTTTTAGATACATTTTGTCTGAGTTGGATACATTAAAGTTTTTAAATATTTAAACAATTATTAAATTAAATTATTAAACAATTATATATATATAGCTTTTTCATTTTTTTGAAAGGAGCTCCGAGTTGGACACATTTTTGTATATTTTTTTAAAATATGAAATATAATATTTTTAAATATATATTTTTACATTTTTATATAATAAATATATTTTAAAATATCTTTATCATTATTATTATTATTATTTAAAAAAGGAGGTCTGAGTTAGACATTAAAGATTTTAAATATATTTTAAATATTAAATATAATATTTTGAAATGTATTTCTTTTTAGATTGTCAGATAATACATATTTTCTTTCTTATTTATGTTTTTAGTTGGAGATATTAAAGATTTTAAATATATTTAAAAAATATTAAAACAAATGTTAAATATATTAATTCTTCAAATATATTTTTATAAGAAATAGCTTTAAATTGCTGAAATATAAATATTTATTCAGTGAGAATTATAAATAAAGGAAATATTATATTTTTAAAATGTATCTAGACAATATATATTTTAAATAGTGTTTTTTAAAGGAGGTCTGAGCTGGACATTAAAGATTTTAAATATATTTTTAAATATTAAAACATACAAATTAAATATAATATTTTAATATTTATTTTAGAAAAGAAATATTTTTAAATAGCTATTTAAAAAAAAAAAGGAGGTTTGAGTTGGACATATTAAAGAGATTTTTTCTGTTTGAGATTTTATATAGTCTTAATATTTATATATGTATGTGTGTGTGTGTGTGTGTATATATATACATATATCTCCTTTCCAAAAAGAGAAATTTTCAATATCTATCTGCAGAAAGTTTGGTTTCTCAAACTAATGGCCAGTTTATGATTGACGGCTCTGTAAAGATCAGATGAACAGAAAACACATCTGAGTCTCTTGATTGTAACTCTTAATGTGTTTTGTCATATAGGTTGAGTTTAATGAGCAGCTCAGAAGCTTTTAACTGTATTTCTCTTGACTTTTACAGAGCGCTGAGAGCTGATTGGCCGATGACAGTTATATGAGAGCGGATCAGAATGGATCTTTACGGAAAGCTGTATGTTCTCTGACTGGCTCATGCGGGATGTTCTGGGAATTCCTGGAAAAAGAGACTGATGGCATTTAAATCCACCTCACTGTAAAACCAGTGCACGATCCGCTTCCCAGATGTTCCAGGATGAATGTTTAACCAGTTTCTCTGGGAAAGAAGGAGCGTTCTGGTTTATCCCTGCAGGAAAAGCCATCAGTGACGCCCCAGTATCCAGAGACCTTCAGCATCACTCCAGTCGACACGGAAAACATGTTCCTAAAGCACAAACACATCCGTCACTGATCTGTCTTCCTCTCCCTCTCTCTCTTTTGTCTTCGTCAGTTCATTCAGACCGAACCAATAACGCAGGTCTGGTAAATTTGTGTTTCTGGTAAAAACTGGTTCAGGGAACTGGATCCTGTCTGGAAAATCCAGTCTGTGATTGTGATTTATCTCTGTATTTATGATATATTCATATATATATATATATATATATATATATATATATATTTTTTTTTTTCAGTCATTTATTTATATATTTGTTTTAATTTAGTCAGTCATTTATTTATTTACTTAGTAATTTATTTATTTACTTATGTTGTCATTTGTTTGTTTTAGTCATTTGTTTGTTTGTTTTAGTCAATTGTTTGTTTAATTATTCATTTTTTGTTTGTTTATTTAGTCAGTCAGTCAGTCATTTGTTTGTTTGTTTATTTATTTATTTAGTAATTTATTTATTTATTTATTTAGTGATTTGTTTGTTTGTTTTAATAATTTGTTTGCTTATTTAGTAATTTGTTTGTTTTAGTCATGTGTTTGTTTGTTTATTCAGTCATTTATTTTAGTTAGTCATTTATTTATTCATTCATTCATTCAGTTATTTATTTTTTGTTTATTTAGTCATTTATTTATTATTCAGTAAGTCATTTATTTTTGCAAGTCATTTGTTTATTTATTTATTTTAGTTTGTTTTTTTATTTGGTCATTTATTTGTCTGTTTATTCATTTAGTCAGTCATTTATTTATATATTTGTTTTTATTTAGTCATTAATTTATGTATTTACTTCTGTCTTTAGTCATTTGTTTCTTTAGTCAGTCATTCATTGTTGTTAATGATTTATTTATATTTTTCATTTAGTCTGTCATTTATTTTAGTTATAGTCATTCATTCATTTATTTTTTTATTTAATTTTTTTTAGTCGTTTATTTGTTTGTTTGCTCATTTAATCAGTCATTTATTTATTTAGTCAGTCAGTAATGTACAATCATCTTGGCTCTATAAGTAATTTTAACTTAAATTACATTAAACTGACTATAGTAAGTTGAATCTTGAATAACTACGTTATAAAACGTTTTAATTGCTTAACTTATTTTAGTTAAAGTTAAAGCTATGTAAAAACATATGTCATGACTTACTGATCAAATGAAATGAAATTAATATAGAGTATTAATGGTGATCAGGATGGCCAGCAGCACCAGATATGATCTTCATCTTCATTTCTTTCTGTAAATGTTATAATCATCATCCACACAAAAGTCAATCTAAATATAAATCAAGGTTATAAGTATTTGTTTAGAAATCCTGATCTTCTCTCTCTCTCTCTCTCTCTCTCTCTCTCTCTCTCTCTCTCTCTCTCTCTCTCTCTCTCTCTCTCTCTCTTCAGTGCTGTGATTTATTGAGCACACAGGCACGATCCGATGTTTCAAACCACTAATTGAGAATGTTAGAACAAGATGAACATAAAATAAATCACAGGCTTTTCTGCTAAACACCTCAAGGGCTGAAGCTAACACACAAGAGTTGTGCATGAGAAGCATCAAAGAAAGCTTTTTCCTGTGTTTGTGAATGAATCATTTTTTTAGAAACACCCTGTTGGATCCATTTCTTAGCTATTCGCCTCCTCTTTGTTCAGTAAAGCATACCACTCATAAGCATAAGCACTCGTAAGCATAATATTTCAGCAGAATATAGTGTATACTAAGCTTTTAAATGGGCTGTATGTAAGAATTGTCATGTATTAATCGCTTTTCTTATTGCCAGTGTGTGAACAGCTTGTAACGAAGCTTAAAAAATGAAACCTTCCCCGACTTTCTGTTTATATGAAGGGGAATTGGGTTGTTTTTCCTGGGAAAATCAAAAGCATGTGTCGTTTACACTCCCGAGAGTCTCTCTACCGTTCAGTGACACATGAAACTAATGCTTATACAATGTTCAGGAACAGAGCCGGTCTGTGCTGTAATGTCAATGTGTCGCGCAAAGAATACAGATTCATTCAAACTATAGTCTCACATAGTCAGATCTATATAGTGTATAGTCTCACATAGTCAGATCTATATAGTGCATAGTCTCACATAGTCAGATCTATATAGTGTAGTCTCACATAGTCAGATCTATATAGTGTAGTCTCACATAGTCAGATCTATATAGTGTTTAGTCTCACATAGTCAGATCTATATAGTGTATAGTCTCACATAGTCAGATCTATATAGTGTTTAGTCTCTCATAGTCAGATCTATATAGTGTATAGTCTCACATAGTCAGATCTATATAGTGCATAGTCTCACATAGTCAGATCTATATAGTGTAGTCTCACATAGTCAGATCTATATAGTGTATAATCTCACATAGTCAGATCTATATAGTGTTTAGTCTCACATAGTCAGATCTATATAGTGTATAGTCTCACATAGTCAGATCTATATAGTGTTTAGTCTCTCATAGTCAGATCTATATAGTGTATAGTCTCACATAGTCAGATCTATATAGTGTTTAGTCTCACATAGTCAGATCTATATAGTCTATAGTCTCACATAGTCAGATCTATATAGTGTATAGTCTCTCATAGTCAGATCTATATAGTGTATAGTCTCACATAGTTAGATCTATATAGTGTATAGTCTCACCTATATAGTGTATAGTCTCTCATAGTAGATCTATATAGTGTATAGTCTCACATAGTCAGATCTATATAGTGTATAGTCTCACATAGTCAGATCTATATAGTGTAGTCTCACATAGTCAGATCTATATAGTGTAGTCTCACATAGTCAGATCTATATAGTGTATAGTCTCACATAGTAAGATCTATATAGTGTTTAGTCTCACATAGTCAGATCTATATAGTGTATAGTCTCACATAGTCAGATCTATATAGTGTTTAGTCTCTCATGGTCAGATCTATATAGTGTATAGTCTCACATAGTCAGATCTATATAGTGTTTAGTCTCTCATAGTCAGATCTATATAGTGTATAGTCTCACATAGTCAGATCTATATAGTGTTTAGTCTCACATAGTCAGATCTATATAGTCTATAGTCTCACATAGTCAGATCTATATAGTGTATAGTCTCACATAGTCAGATCTATATAGTGTATAGTCTCTCATAGTCAGATCTATATAGTGTATAGTCTCACATAGTTAGATCTATATAGTGTATAGTCTCACCTATATAGTGTATAGTCTCTCATAGTAGATCTATATAGTGTATAGTCTCTCATAGTCAGATCTATATAGTGTATAGTCTCACATATTCAGATCTATATAGTGTTTAGTCTCACATAGTCAGATCTATATAGTGTATAGTCTCACATAGTCAGATCTATATAGTGTTTAGTCTCACATAGTCAGATCTATATAGTGTATAGTCTCACATAGTCAGGTCTATATAGTGTATAGTCTCACATAGTCAGATCTATATAGTGTATAGTCTCACATAGTCAGATCTATATAGTGTATAGTCTCACATAGTCAGATCTATATAGTGTATAGTCTCTCATGGTCAGATCTATATAGTGTATAGTCTCACATAGTCAGATCTATATAGTGTATAGTCTCACCTATATAGTGGATCTATATAGTGTATAGTCTCACCTATATAGTGTATAGTCTCTCATAGTAGATCTGTATAGTCTATAGTCTCATATAGTCAGATCTATATAGTGTATAGTCTCACATAGTCAGATCTATATAGTGTATAGTCTCACATAGTCAGATCTATATAGTGTATAGTCTTAAATATACTTTAAAATCAAACTATCATATTTTAATGAGCTCATCTGTCGATGGTGAATCTCAAACATCCACATCACTGTGAACAGATGCTTTCTGAACTGCTGTTTTCTGTCATTTTTGTTTATTTATTTTGTTATTTAGAGGAAAGCACAGCACATATTTACATATTCATATATATTCAACATCGCTCTTGGCAGTGGACGGCATCCGGATGTTCGTTAACAGTATATCGCTGAAAAGGTATTTACAGCTTTGTTTTACTTCTAAGTGAAAAACAAACTTTGTCATGAATATATCGGGGTCTTGAATCACGTTCAGTGCGTTACTGCTGCAGTTCACTCAACGGCCACCGGTGTCGCCAATATCAAGGGTTTCTCAATTCTCCTCTTTAAAACCCAGATGTGCCACTATATTTGGCAATATGTGCATTGCAATACTCATTCTATGATCAGACTGACATTTAATCTGAAACATCTCTAGACAAACACATTTCTGCATTCAGTTTCAAAAGAGCTAATTACACGAAAAACAATGTCTTGTGCAACGTCAGCGAGAAACATCTGCAGTTTATGTAAGTCTGACTCAGGGTTTGTTCTCACATAGATCACCATAGTTTGATCTGTTTAATTATTGTGTGTGTAATTAGCACAAACAGAACTTTTTTATTGTCCAACCCTAATAATACACATATAGTGCTTTTTGATACTTTTATGGCACTTTTTGAAGCTCGACAGTATAAATCACTTGCAATGTACGAAAATAAGCAGCGTTAGACATTGTGCTCAACATTTTTCACAGAAGATAGAAAGTCATAAGGGTTTGAAACGACAATGAGGGTGAGTAAATGTTCAAAAATCTGTTTTTATCCAATTTCTCTTTCATCTGTATCTCTTCATCCCCCTTCTTGTCTCTTTCAGCGCACTGGGATGAGTCAGGATGTATGCCGTCTCAAACTGTAACGAAAGGAAACAGTTTTTGCTGAGACACCTCTTGCTCAGAGGAAGTTGGCCCTCTGCAGTTCTCATCATGGTGCGGTTATGTGAAGAACAGACCTAAAGGAAAACAGCACTGGACTCATTACTCACATCACTGCGATATATAATCATGACATGTAAACAAACATCATGCTTAATTCTGCTTGCATCAAGCTTTTGCTGTTGGAAAATTCAGTTTAATCTGCCAGCTGGGATTTGGAGCACGGACCAGCATAAACCAGCTAGAAACCAGCTCCAAATCTGGACTTTCCAACAGAGTTCTTGGTAACATTAGCTTTCATTAAAGTGCCCCATTATGATATTTTAAAGCTTCCTAATTTTCTATAGTTTTCTCCTACAACAGGTTCACATGCATCCAAGGTCAAAAACACTTTAATTTTCTCATAATATACAGCTTTTTTGTCAAATACTCGAAAACGACTCTCTCTAAACACCTCCTTTCTGAATGTCTACTCTGCTCTGATTGGTCAGATGGCCCAGTTCGCTGTGATTGGTCAGAAACCAAACACTCATTATCATATCTGAATCTCAGCTCTTGACCTCGGTGATACAAACAGTAACGATGGCGTGGGTTTTACCGAATCAATCTCATCAAAGTGGATTTGCTTTGTCAGCAGAAAACAGAGTCTTCTCGACATGAACAACACAAACCAAACTCTTCCACTCTCAGATAAACTACAGTGTTTGAGGGCGGGGCTAAGAGATGCTGTTCTGCCAATCAAGACCAGAGGTGGGCATTATGCAAATTTGTCACATTATGTAGGAATGTAACAGGAAGTGAGACTGGAATGGCTGATGACTCGTTCAAGCCCCTCCCTACATTTTTTTTACAGTCAAGAAGCCGTTTTATTCAGATATATTTTTAATAGGGAAGAAAAGATGATCAAAACTTCCGTTTCATGCCGACTTCAAGGCATTAACTAATGTTAACTAATGGGAACTTATTGTAAAGTGTTACAGTTCTTCACATAATTCCAGCATGTTCCTCAATGTTTACCAGTATACATTTGCTTTCTTCCTAACAGCACCATTACTGGAGCTCCAGATCGGATCTGTAATGGAAACCCTGCGCCGGGATACCCATATGTTCCCGATGGACAGAAAGTCTGGTTACGGCAGGAAAGCACGGACAGTAATGGCTTCAGTGTGTCATTCCATAGCAGCATCCATGATGGACTCATTAATACACATCTGGGGTCATTATGAATGGGACCTTTATTATTCCACTTTGAGTTCAAAGGAACAGGCACTTTTCAGATGTTTACGTCAGCAGGACGGCACACTCCGAAAAACCACAAAAGACTCGACCATGTGCAAAGTCTCCAGCGGCAGGTCATTTCTGTCCTTTCAGAAAGCAAAAAATGACAGAATTACAAAGTAATATTTCATTTCAGCTTAATTTCAATTAGAAAAGATGCTTTTAATAGATTTAGTTTGTTAACGATAACCAGTAAGAGTTTTTTCATTCTCTGCAGAACACAAAAGAAGAGGAAAGAAAGTCACGTAGGAACGCTATGAGGGTGGGTAAATGAAGATGCAATGTTCATTTTTGGGTCAAGTCTAGTCACCTTTATTTATATAGCGCTTACAGAGTGTTTCAAAGCAGCTTTACAGTGATAACAGGAAAATTATGCATTTCAGCTGCTGTTCATCTAAACTCAGTTCAGTGTTGATTCAGTTCATTTCATCTATAAAGCAGTTCTGCAGAAATCAGTGATATCATCGTTCAGCTCAGTTCAGTTCTCATACAGCAGCGTCAGATCAATAATATTGTTGAATATTAAGTGTCCCTGACTAAGCAAGCCAAAGGCAACAGTGGCAAGAACCCAAACTCCATCAGTGACAGAATGGAGAAAAAACCCTTGGGAGAAACCAGACTCAGTCGCTCAATTCTCCTCTGGCTAACAAACGAACAGTGTATGATTATGATCTAATTATGATTAGGCTGCATCACAAATCAGAATTCAGATCAGGATCGGTAACATTCAAATATTCATCCAGTAACTTTAGCTTGGATTCATCACGCCGGTATGGAGCCAAAGCTGGTCATTGGGTCTGTGCAGAGGACCTGTCTAGTTATTGTGGTCTTTGCTGAGAATCTCTGCCACTGGCTGTTGCGTCGATGAGGCCAAGGGGAGAGTCTAGTAGACACAATCTCTGCTGACATTCAAGGCTGCGCTGTGGTCGTGTCTAGGCGCAGGTCCTCCATCTGATCTGGATACGGCCTGAATCCGGCTGACTACATCATGCGTTGTGGTCGTGTCTAAGCGCAGGTCCTCCATCTGATCTGGATGCGGCCCGGATCCGGCTGACTACATCATGCGTTGTGGTCGTGTCTGGGCACAGGTCCTCCATCTGATCTGGATACGGCCCGGATCCGGATGACTACATCATGCGTTGTGGTCGTGTCTAGGCACAGGTCCACCATCTGATCTGGATACGGCCCGGATCCGGATGACTACATCATGCGTTGTGGTCGTGTCTAGGCGCAGATCCTCCATCTGATCTGGATACGGCCCGGATCCGGCTGACTACATCATGCGTTGTGGTCGTGTCTGGGCACAGGTCCTCCATCTGATCTGGATACGGCCCGGATCCGGCTGACTACATCATGCGTTGTGGTCGTGTCTAGGCGCAGGTCCTCCATCTGATCTGGATACGGCCTGGATTCAGCTGGCTACATCATGCGTTGGGGTCATGTCTAGGCGCTGGTCCTCCATCTGATCTGGATACGGCCCGGATCCGGCTGACTAAATCATGCGTTGTGGTCGTGTCTAGGCGCAGGTCCTCCATCTGATCTGGATATGGCCTGGATTCAGCTGGCTACATCATGCGTTGGGGTCGTGTCTAGGCGCAGGTCCTCCATCTGATCTGGATACGGCCCGGATCCGGCTGACTAAATCATGCGTTGTGGTCATGTCTAGGCGCAGGTCCTCCATCTGATCTGGATACGGCCCGGATCCGGATGACTACATCATGCGTTGGGGTCGTGTCTAGGCGCAGGTCCTCCATCTGATCTGGATACAGCCCTGATCCGGCTGACTAAATCATGCGTTGTGGTCGTGTCTGGGCACAGGTCCTCCATCTGATCTGGATACGGCCCGGATCCGGATGACTACATCATGCGTTGTGGTCGTGTCTAGGCGCAGGTCCTCCATCTGATCTGGATACGGCCCTGATCCGGATGACTACATCATGCGTTGTGGTCGTGTCTGGGCGCAGGTCCTCCATCTGATCTGGATACGGCCCGGATCCGGCTGACTACATCATGCGTTGTGGTCGTGTCTGGGCACAGGTCCTCCATCTGATCTGGATACGGCCCGGATCCGGATGACTACATCATGCGTTGTGGTCGTGTCTAGGCGCAGGTCCTCCATCTGATCTGGATACGGCCCGGATCCGGATGACTACATCATGCGTTGTGGTCATGTCTAGGCGCAGGTCCTCCATCTGATCTGGATCCGGCCCGGATCCGGCTGACTACATCATGCGTTGTGGTCGTGTCTGGGCACAGGTCCTCCATCTGATCTGGATACGGCCCGGATCCGGATGACTACATCATGCGTTGTGGTCGTGTCTAGGCGCAGGTCCTCCATCTGATCTGGATACGGCCCGGATCCGGATGACTACATCATGCGTTGTGGTCGTGTCTAGGCGCAGGTCCTCCATCTGATCTGGATACGGCCCGGATCCGGCTGACTACATCATGCGTTGTGGTCGTGTCTGGGCACAGGTCCTCCATCTGATCTGGATACGGCCCGGATCCGGATGACTACATCATGCGTTGTGGTCGTGTCTAGGCGCAGGTCCTCCATCTGATCTGGATACGGCCTGGATCCGGCTGACTACATCATGTGTTGGGATCGTGTCTAGGCACAGGTCCTCCATCTGATCTGGATGCGGCCCGGATCCGGCTGACTACATCATGTGTTGTGGTCGTGTCTAGGCACAGGTCCACCATCTGATCTGGATACGGCCCGGATTCGGCTGGCTACATCATGCGTTGGGGTCGTGTCTAGGCGCAGGTCCTCCATCTGATCTGGATACGGCCCGGATCCGGATGACTATATCATGTGTTGGGGTCGTGTCTAGGCGCAGGTCCACCATCTGTTCTGGATACGGCCCGGATCCGGCTGACTACATCATGTGTTGGGGTCGTGTCTAGGCGCAGGTGCACTATCTAATCTGGATACGGCCCGGATCCGGCTGACTACAGTAAACCACGGGATAAACAGAGAGATGAATGTTAGCGTAGATGCCATTCTTCTTATGATGTAGCGAGTACATCGGGTGTTCCCGGTACCGGCTGAACTAGTTTATGCAGCCTAATAATCATTTAACTGATTTGAATAATAGAAATTGATAATGTGTTATGTGTATGCCAGGTTAAAGAGATGTGTTTTCAGTCTAAATTGAAACTGATAGAGTGTTCCTGGTTCCCGAACAATGCTAGGAAGGAATGTTCCGGAGTTTAGATGCTAAATAGGAAAAGGATCAACTGCCAGCAGTCGGTTTTGTTATTCTAGTGATTTATCCCTCTAAAAAAGAGCTGAACTCTTGTTTGTATGAGTGTTTGTTTGTGATACTAACAGCTGTAGTTGTGCTTTCCTGTGGGTGAAAACTGCTCGCAGATCTTTAAACACACACACACACACACACACACACACACACACACACACATGAGTACACAGAACTGTTTAACCGCAGTATTAACGAAGCGGAGTTCCAGCTCCTTCGATTTCTTATCAGCTCTAGAGAGGTTGAATGAGGACCAGCCGTGTTTGGCTGTGATGAAGCTCAACTTGTGGAGTTTATTCCCGTGCACTGCATGTTATTTCACAGCACATGATTGCTTACTAAAGCCAGTTAATGTGCCAAGTAATACAACTTCATTGGAAGTGGTCGTAAAACAACAGTCAGTGTATATTAGCATTATTTATTATTAACATTAACAGAAGCTGTAATGTGTGTTAACTCGTTGTTTTACCTGCTGAAAAAAATGGCTTAAACCAAAGGTTTTTAACTGATTGTTTGGCAAGAACCACCGGACAATCAGATATACACCAAAGCCTGTCATTTTCTTCTTCAAGAAAAAAAAGATGTTTTAAAGAAAATGTTGGCAAACGTATTTGAGAATTGCACGTAATTACGAACTTATCTTAGTCAACATGAAATCAAAATGGACATTTGATATTTTAATGGAATATTTCAGTGTGTATTCTATATTATTTGTCGGTGCACATCATTATGGTGTTAAATTCATGTTCCTGGTAATCTTGAATCAGAATAACTTTCTCTTGCAGCATCTCTTCTCTTCTCTTCTCTTCTCTTCTCTTCTCTTCTCTTCTCTTCTCTTCTCTTCTCTTCTCTTCTCTTCTCTTCTCTTATGACGAGGGCGGGGCAACCTGTCACTCAATAGCCAATAGCAAACCACAACCATCCAATCATCCAATCAAGTCCCCATGGACAAAATCAATCCCCGCCCACATCTGTTCTTGTTCGAGAAGCGTTTCACTCAGATATATGTCAATAGGGAATAAAAGACCAGCGCAACTTAACTATCATGTTGACTTTAACTTCTTTCCTAAGAAGACTTTCGTGAATCCAGGTTTTTGGTGTGATGGTGATGCAGAGGATTCTGGGTTTGTCATCAGTCCACGCTTCTGCACGCGCTCAATCCATTACTTTCCTCCCGGGAGGAAGTCTGGTTTCCCGTCTCCCACCAGCAGTGATCCGTACGGGAAGGTTTAGGGTTTGAATGCAGCACTGAATCAGTTTTTAGTCGCTCAGACTTGCGTTGTGTTTTTGCTTTGCTGCCATTTTGGGATATCAAACGATCGCCAGCTGGGATTTGAACCCGGAAACCTGGCGCTCTCCCGTGTGCTGCTTAAACCCAAACACAACATATGATGATCTGCGCTTCACTGGCGCGTGTTTGCCCTGGGTTAATGGGTCATTTTGCTGGGTGAAACTAAAATACTCGTTTGAGACCCATTATCCTGTTTGCACAAAACTGACTGTGACAGCCAGCACAAAAAAAAACACGGTCACCACTTAATTCAGGTGTAATTTGATAAAGATTGTTCATTCTATAGACCTGTTTTGTAATTGCTGTTCAGTTTTCATTTCAGTTTTATTCAGAGGTCCAAAATGAGCAATAATATGGTGCAGATGCTTCTACGAAATTCTGATGTTAGTAACATAAATTAATGAGATACTGTAGTATAGCAGAGCCGACATAAAATGCATATAAATATCAATATCCACCAATAATAGTAAGATGATATTTAAATGCTTAGTTTCATGATCAGGGCTCTGTAGATTTGAAACATAATGCAATGCAATACGATTGAGAGATGAACAAATAAACCTGCATCTCAAGAAATAAACCTCAAGAAATGCATCTTGAGATACTTTTCCATTCTGCTGTGCTCCTTCTATTTACCTTTTTATTGCATGAACACTTGTGGTGTGAACAGCCCTGTACACCAATTTTCAACATGTCAGTGATTGAAACGTGTGTGAAGCTGGTTTAGTAGGCTAGTTCACTATTTTTGTGTTCAGGCTAAATCCAGTAACGTTCTGGGTTACAGTCAGGTCAAACAGAAGGTCAAATGTCATAGTGCATGAGCTCTTGTGTTCTGATAATGACACTTCAGGATCTGATGGTCAAGACTGAGGAATCAGAACCATAGATATAGATGACACATTCGACCACTCCAGACACGTAGACATGTCGGCCATCTTGGAACTGTTAGCATGACACTGTTCATCACTCACACTAACAAATCTATGAATTTTCAGTATAGAAATTCAAGAATTCATTCAGTATAGAAACTGAAGCTGTGTTGCTCTGATACTTGCAATGGCTCTACTCTTTGAAACTATTTTCATTGGCAAAAAACAAACTATTGACAATATATTTCTAAAATTTAAGTCACCTAATAGCCTATTAACTTATTGTTTTTTGAATTGCTGTATAAAATCAATAGATGGTGAAAAATGTAAACATTAAAAAACAACAACAGTTCTTTTAAATTATAATAATAACTCACAATAGTAGGCTACTTTTTGCTGTGTTTTTGATCAAATAAATACAGAACATAAGAGACCTCTTACCAAAATGTTTTTATAAATCGTAATTATTAGTATTCAAATGAGAGATTGATCGGATGGCGATAAATGTTTCTGGCTGTGACTAACTTTTTTTTGTAATAACATTTATCAATTAAGGTAATAACATTTGCAAATAAGGCCAGGCCAAGTATATATAGCCTATATCATATCAGTTTTGTGGCAAATAATAAAGAATAATACTGTACAACATCAATAATAAATACTGTACAGAAGACTACCAGAATGAAATCATTTATTATTAGCCTATTATTATTTTTGTCTAATTAAAGTGATTTGTTAATTAATCGTTTGATATTCTGTATTTGACGTCTTTCAGGCCGATCTGCTACATTTCACTTTCATAAATGTACATTTTCCGGGAATGTTTTATTGCATGTAAAAATGAAGTGAAGCATTATAGCCTACGGAGTCAATATTGCCCTCGAAGAAACAAAAAGCTATTAGAATTTTACAAGCATGTACACGCTATCCCTATTATACTGTTTATACCTCCCTCATAGCATTTGAAATGTATTGTATTGTATTTGTATTGTTTGTTTTGATGTTTCTTCAATAAAAAAATAAACAAAGTGACGGACAGATCTTATTTTAATGGCTAAATTTCACATTCATAAATATACATTTTCATGGAAACCCCCAGTTTTATTGCGTGAAGCATTACGAAGAAACAAAAAGCTTGTACACTCTCCTATTATACTGTTTACCTATACCTCCCCCTAGCATTTGAAATATTGTATTTGTATTGTTGTTGTTTTTTATATATAAATAGTATAGCCGGACAGATGGATGATGTCACGCAGTAATGAGTGAAATACAACACCGAGCTGGAGATGCGGCGAACCGAGCGAGTCCAGACACATAGAGCCCGGAGCGACTCTCTCTCTCTCTCTCTCTCTCTCTCTCTCTCTCTCTCTCTCTCTCTCTCTCTCTCTCTCTCTCTCTCTCTCAGTCAGGTTTAATACGGATCTTCTGATCTGCTCCCTCAATAACCCCCCTGTCCTCCTCCAGCAGCGCGCTCGGTGTCCGAGGTCTGACCGCAGAACTGAAGCTCTCCATGCGCGGACACGGACTCGGACTGTGATGTGATCAGGCTGGATCTGGTCTCATGAACCGGTGGTGTCTTCTGCTGTGCAATTCTGTTTTCGCTTTGAAAACTGCTGCTTGGACAAATGCATACAAATGCATTTAGGAGCTCAACGGACAAGGATTGGACAAGTTTCTCCCACAACGACAACGTGAGTAACTAACTAACTCTCAATCTCGAGAGCCTCAGGAGAACCGCGGTGCACATCACAACATTTTAAAGTAAAATCAGGAGAAAACAGGAAAACAGACGCGAGTTATAAACGATTTGCATTTATTGGCGTGATTGAAATCGTGCACATTAGACAGACTTTCCTAGATAAATGTGGTTTATAGTTTTGAACTCCAACTTTACTGACACCAGATTGAGTTATGACATAGACTAATGATCACAGATCAGTCTGCTTCTGAATTTTCCATATGTTGATCCGGGGTTAAATTCCTCCTGCCTTTGGAGCAAATTTGCACCAGATGAGGAGGCTTTGTGATTTACTGGTTTATTTGTTTGCATTTTTCATCTGTAACTGGCTGTCTGTTTCCTGAAGTGTAGATTTGGCTGAAGTGACAGTGAAGTACGAGTGGTTTTTACTGTGCGCTGTTAGTTCAGATCTCCAACCCGACACACAAGAGCAGCAACATTCCTCATGGAGATGAGCATTGACCTCTAACATCTGGACTAGACTCAATGAAATCCCAACAAATCCACACATGCACCTGACTGCGATCTTGCTTATCATATTACATTAAGTATCAAGTTAAATGCTGTTTAGTGGCTTTTGTTGCACTGTGAAAATGTGTTTCCACGTAAAAATGATTGTTCTGTAATCATTTACTCGCCCTCATGTCATTCCAAACCTGCATGACTTTGTTTGTTCTGTGGAAAAAGATGTTTTGAAGCATGTCTCAGTGTTTTGGACCTTAGTGTTTTTGATTTGCTCAGAAGAAAGAAAGTCACACAGGTTTGGAATGAAGTTCATGTTTGGATGAACTTTGCCTTTCCTGACCGGGTTGCTTTGCTCATAGAAAATCTGGAAATATCAGGAGAAATAAATAATATTTAAAGGGCATGCATTTCTAAAACATTTCATCAACATCATTCTGTCGAGGGTCTTATTGGAGACGTTTGCATGCTATATCCAGTAAAATTGTTTATGTCTATTCAAGTCTTATCATTAATAGCTGGAAAACTCTGAAAATGACTTTCATGAGCTTGAACCCAATGCAGTCTGTTTGATTCGGTCATTATAAAGACCATGTTTGACATTACCGTTGTCACTTATTAATGCATAGTTTGCATTTGTTAAATAAGCGTCCAATCTGTAACCATTCATTGGACAAAAAGTATGCAAACTGTGACTTGACGACTAAAATGACTGTAATGAACTTGAACAGTTCGGTCACAATAAATACTATTTTTGTCATTACCGCAATTACTTATTCATGCATAGTTTGCATTTGCTAGATGAGTGTTGGAGCACATTTAATGCATTCATTCAACCAGGAACCGAATCACTGTACAAAAAGTGTGTAAACCCTGATTTGACAGCTAAAAATGACTTTTATAAGCTTGAAACCAATGCAATCGGTTTGATTCGTTCATAAAAAGCACTATTTTTGTCTTTACCGCAGTCACTTATTCATGCATAGTTTGCATTTGTTAAATGTGGATTGATGCGCCTTTAATGCATTCATTAATTTTATTGGAAACCAATTAATTGGTCAAAAAGTGTGCAAACCCTGATCTGACAATTAAAAATGACTTTCATGAGCTTGAACCCAATGTAAATGGTTTGATTTGGTCTTAAAAATACTGATTTTGTCATTACCGTTACTTATTCATGCATAGTTTGCATTTGTTGGATGAGCGTTGATGCACATGTTTAATGCACTCATTCATCCTCCAACCTGGATCCAATTAATTGGTCAAAAAGTCTGCAAACCTTGTCTTGACAGCTAAAAAAGACTTTCATGAGCTTGAACCCAATGCAGTCTGTTTGATTTGGTCATAATAAATACCATTTTTGTCATTACCGTAGTCACTTATTAATGCATAGTTTGCATTTGGTAGATGAGTGTTGGAGCACGTTTAATGCATTCATTCAGTGTCGCTACACATCCTCCAACCTGGAACCAGATCAAAACTAGATTCAAAGAAAGAGTCTGTGTTCAGACGTGTTCATGAGTTCATATGTGCTATGCTAGCATTCACCATATCATTATTTACAGCATACGTACAGTAGAAGAGAAGCGTTGTAGTTATTACTGTGAAAAGAAACCCTAGCAGGGTGACTAAGGACCATGATATGAAGGGTTTTGTATCATCCTGATGGGAATGATTTTGTAATAATGACCATGGAAATGACTTCATTTGTTGTGTTGCTCGAATTAGGGCTCTGAGTTTATTAAGTTTTCTATTACTTAACTAGAAAGTGCAGATACTTCAGCTCCACTTGTTCTTGATCCAAGCTTGTGTAGACAGAGAGAAAGAGAGTTTGACAGTGTTGTTTTGTGTGCCTGTCGTTCTTCATCGGCATAGACCAGCATGACCAGAACAGCGCTTGAGTAATGTAGTCACTCTCTGGCTGCAGGTGTGAGAAACCAACGCCAACAGGGTCGAATATTGGCAGTCGATCAAGTGAGCGAGCGATCTCGGCTACGCCAGCATCTGCTCTGTATGCTGAGAACACGGCCTTCGCTCTGGCACGACTGATACGAGCTGAAATTATGCTAGCGGTGGGAATCAGAGCGATCTGCATTAGCCACACCCTCACAAGCCCATTGGCTGAGGCATTTCTGAGTGACTTCCTGATTTGTAAAGTTGTAAAGCCGATGCTGAAACCAAAGCAGAATATAAAGGTATAGAAGTGCAAGTAAAACTTTACAATGGTTGCTTTGGATGGATAGATAATGTTCAGGATTGTTAAGACCAATTTGAGAAGTTCAAGAATAAGGCGTCCTGTAAATCATAGTTTCTGTTTTAACCACATAGACAAAGTCGCCTCAAACTCTTGTTTAGATTCAGCCTCCTCTGTTTCTTTCTTCCGCTGTTTTCTTTTCTTCGACTGTGGAATGTCACACCATCCTCTCGAGCGGCACCCTGCGTTTGCTGTACTCTCGCAGAGAACTGTGGGAAAACAAATACGTTTGACCAAGTAATCAGGCTGACCAATCAAATCAGCAGTAGGGCCCTATGAAATCCGCTTTATTTTTCTCTGAATTCTGTGTTTTCCATTTGAATCTTTCTGAATTCCATTTTTAATGGTTTTATTACATTTTAAAAATCAAAAAGGATGTCTAATCAATTGATTTCATTAAAATGTCTTACAAAATTATTTAATCGTTACATTTTATTTTTCCAAAAATTAATAATCGAAAAAAATTTCTAATCAATTAATAAACAAAACTATTTAACAATTTGTAAAATTTTAGGGCCTATGAAATGTTTTAATTTTTCTGGATTCTATGTGTTATGATTTAGGGATTTCATTAAAGTTAAATCACACAGCATGTTGGCGTGCTGCAGTGAAGAGATGTGAGTTTATGTGTGAATCTATTTAATTAGCTGTCTTTTTAAGCTTTAATATTCACAGACACTATAGTCCATAGCCCTACTTTTTCATCCACATTCCGCCAAATTCTGTGACATTGCGTATTATACAGAAAATTCCAGTTTTATGACTGATTCCGTTTGCATTTTCGCAGAAATTATGAAACGTTGATATAAACACATGTATTTTCCTTAAAAATGTTCCTGAGAACATTTTGCTGATGCTTTTTTCCAAAGTACCTTACAAATTATTATCATTACAAGCAGTTCATCATAGAAAGTGACCAAGGCTTGTGTTTTAAGAGTAATCTACAGTAGCCAAGAGGTTCAAATGTAGAAAAGAGCCAGTTTGTTAGTTTAAAGAGAAAGTGGTTTAAGATGTGTTCAGAGGTGTATGTTAGATCAGGTGGAGGCTGGAAGCTTTCAGGGTTAGTGTTAGTCAAATATGATTTCCAGATAGACTTCCCTCAGGCCCGCTGGTGTAAGGGTTACGAGCAAAAGTATCTCAACACTGTGACAGGATGAGCGATGGATTCTCTGACTCCACATTCTTCTCTGGGAGGATTATATAACCCACCGTCAGTCCTGTACAAAGATGACGTTTCTTAGCAGACGAATCTTCAGTTCCTCAAACTTGTGACCACTTTAGCATGTTAAGGCGGCTTTGAAAATACTTTTGACAGTTACAGTCAGATTTTTTTTTTTAAACAAAAAAGGTTCCTGCCTTTTTGTTTTTTAAATCTGTAACTGTCAACAGTATTTTCTTATAACTGTCAACAGTATTTTCTCTGTTCCAGCCTTTTTGTTTTTTAAATGTATAACTGTCAACAGTATTTTCACTCTTCCCGCCTTTTTATTTTTTAAATCTGTAACTGTCAACAGTATTTTTATTGTTCCCACCTTTTTGGTTTTTAAATTTGTAACTGTCAACAGTATTTTCACTGTTCCAGCCCTTTTGTTTTTTAAATTTATTACTGTCAAAAGTATTTTCACTCTTCCCGCTTTTTTGGTTTTTAAATATGTAACTGTCAACAGTATTTTCACTGTTCCAGCCCTTTTGTTTTTTAAATTTATAACTGTCAACAGTGTTTTCACTGTTGCCGCCATTTTGTTTTTTAAATCTGTAACTGTCAACAGTATTTTCTTATAACTGTCAACAGTATTTTCACTGTTCCAGCCTTTTTGTTTTTTAAATGTATAACTGTCAACAGTATTTTCACTCTTCCCGCCTTTTTATTTTTTAAATCTGTAACTGTCAACAGTATTTTTATTGTTCCCACCTTTTTGGTTTTTAAATTTGTAACTGTCAACAGTATTTTCACTGTTCCAGCCCTTTTGTTTTTTAAATTTATTACTGTCAACAGTATTTTCACTCTTCCCACTTTTTTGGTTTTTAAATATGTAACTGTCAACAGTATTTTCACTGTTCCAGCCCTTTTGTTTTTTAAATTTATAACTGTCAACAGTGTTTTCACTGTTGCCGCCATTTTGTTTTTTAAATTTGTAACTGTCAACAGTATTTTCATTATTCCCGCCTTTTTGTTTTTTTAATCTGTAACTGTCAAAAGTATTCAAAGTCATCTCATTATTACTAAACTAACACAAAAAAACATTTGAGCATAAAATGGCTCTTCAGGACGATATGGTTCTAAATAGAACTGTCACTATGTGCAAATAACATTTAAAGACCTGTAGTCTAAGCAGTTTATGCCAGCGGTCACTGTTCTGTTGTCCTTATTAAATTAGAATTTCTTTACAAAGAGATGATTGTTGGGAAGGTCTAGAATATTCATTTTCATTTCTTCACATTCTCCTTCCAGAAATTAGAATCTTAATCTTATAATGTTAGTGTTTGTTGGATATACATGCGTTTAAGTTACATACACTCTTAAAAATAAAGGTTCCAGAAGGTTTTTTTTACAGTGATGTCATAGAAGAACAATTTGTGGTTCCTCGAACCTTCCAGTGATCAGTTCCTAAAAGAGCATTTTTAAGTGTGAAGAACATTTTAATAATCTAAAAAAACTTTTTCCACTATAAAGAACCTTCAAAAGATTCCATGGACGTTAAAGGTTCTTATGCCAGTAAAGTTCTTATGCCATTATTAAGAGTGTAAAGTGCCTCTAAAGCCACACTTTGAGAACGTCGTTGCATTTATTTTATATAACAAAATGTAAAAGCCAAGTGACACTGATTTTGAAAAAATCGTTGTTGAACATGTTAATAGTTAATTCGATGTGTTACACCTGTGGTTTCTCTATCAACAAACATGTTTTAGCAAACTAACTAATAATGCCGTCTCGACTCTTTAGCGCCACCTTGGGTTGAGCCGTCAAACTGTCCAATTCCAGTTGAGCATTCAGTGTTCCTGTTCTGATATGAATCAAAATGCTGGGTATCAAATTGTTTGTGACTCAAAAAATTTTTTTTTCATTTATACACACAATACTGTAAATAAAATGAAGGGCCATTGAACACAGCTTTTTTGTGTTTAGCTCCTCTCGATGACAGGATAATAACCGTCGACCGCTCTAAACATCAGACTCCGTTTATAAACTCACTAGATCTCCATCAGCCCGTTCCGTCCAGACATTAAACGCTTTGTTTGGGTTTCATTTCTCATGTGATTTATAGGGAATTGATTGGATGATTGGATGGTTGTGGTTTGTTATTGGCTGATCTCATGTGAGTGACAGGTTGCGCCGCCCACATCATCAGAGAAGAGAAGAGATGCTGCAAGAGGAACTTAAAAGTCTTTGTTGTTGTTTTTCCACAGGAGATTCCTCGTCTTCCTCCTGTCAACATGTGCGGCAGTGCTGACTGCAGAAGAGCGCTCAAGAGCTCAAGGTATACGCTGACCTCTTTACCTTCACCTTTGACCTTTGACCTCTTAACCTCAGATTTCTGCCTTTAAAGCTGCAGTGTGTTATTTGCATGCGTCCCAGTTTAATTTTCAGAGTTAATTGTTTGTAAGCTTTGTTGCGCTTTCAAAACGTTTGTTGCACACTTTCCCTTTATTTTGTGAAATCGTGATGTTAATGTTTATAACATCTTAACATCTTCATGCCTTACAGTCGCATTTAGCTGACTGAAAATATACTGTAGTCAACATTTGAAGTGGATCAAAAAAGTTAATCAAAGTTGTCCAAAGACAAGAATATTTGTTATATATATTGTTATAACTTGAAAGGTTTTGATCCACTTCAAATGTTGACTACTGTAGTTATATTTTATGGTAATAGAAATAATAAATCAGCTGAGATTTGCTCTACACTTTGTGAGTATACTGTATGATTGCAGATCACGTTTGATGTATTATATATCCAGCTTTATATAGAGTTTACATTTTTGTGATGTATAAATAATCACACAGTCAAGATTTGCTATATTTTGTATCACTCTTTAAGTAAAGCGATACTTATACTTCCGTTACTGTTTTGGCTTTTAATGAAAAATCAACTTTCAAGCCCAAAGCAACAGTCTTTCATAATTATATCCAGTTTTAAATCGATGTTTATTCAGGGTTCTTCTGCAAACAGAGTCTTTTGACTGTTTGTTTTCCTGCCGATTGTATTTCTGTTTCTACGGAAACACTGATCTGCCAGTGCGCATATTTTACTGTTAATATGAAACTGAGACTGTGTCAAACGTCTATGTAGATCGGAAATAAACACACAGAGAAAGAGTGATGGAGGAGGAAAGCAGCCGCGAGCCACGAGCAAACCCATAAAACATTTTACAGGCATTAAATAGCCATTTGTGTGTATATTAATGCTTTTACTTGAGCTATAATATATGATTGGCTCTCATGCAGGCCAATGCATTGCAATCAGTGTGAATTACTGTAGACTTGTAAACAAATTAAATGGATGTTCCTATTGTGAATGAAGTTTACATTTACATTCATGCATTTAGACTTACAGAAACATACGGAGCCCGTAAAGGGTCATGGTAATGGAAAAAATATGAGATGGAAGAAAAAATCTTTATTATTTAAATATTTTAAATAATAAAAAATATTTAAAAAATAAATATGGAAGAAAAAATATTTAAAAATATAAAAATATCTGCGTTCCCCCGAGAAACTTTGCGTTCGCTGGCAAAAACTCTTACGTTCGCCGTTAAACTTTGCGTTCGCTGGCAAAAACTCTTACGTTCGCCGTTAAACTTTGCGTTCGCTTGCAAAAACTCTTACGTTCGCCGTTAAACTTTGCGTTCGCTGGCAAAAACTCTTACGTTTGCCGTTAAACTTTGCGTTCGCTTGCAAAAACTCTTACGTTCGCCGTTAAACTTTGCGTTCGCTTGCAAAAACTGTTATGTTCGCCGTTAAACTTTGCGTTCGCTGGCAAAAACTCTTACGTTCGCCATTAAACTTTGCGTTCGCTGGCAAAAACTCTTACGTTCGCCGTTAAACTTTGCGTTCGCTGGCAAAAACTCTTACGTTCTCCGTTAAACTTTGCGTTCGCTGGCAAACACTCTTACGTTCTCCGTTAAACTTTGCGTTCGCTGGCAAAAACTCTTACGTTCGCCGTTAAACTTTGCGTTCGCTGGCAAAAACTCTTACGTTCTCCGTTAAACTTTGCGTTCGCTGGCAAACACTCTTACGTTCTCCGTTAAACTTTGCGTTCGCTTGCAAAAACTCTTACGTTCGCCATTAAACTTTGCGTTCGCTTGCAAAAACTCTTACGTTCACCGTTAAACTTTGCGTTCGCTTGCAAAAACTCTTACGTTCGCCGTTAAACTTTGCGTTCGCTTGCAAAAACTCTTACGTTCGCCATTAAACTTTGCGTTCGCTTGCAAAAACTCTTACGTTCACCGTTAAACTTTGCGTTCGCTTGCAAAAACTCTTACGTTCGCCGTTAAACTTTGCGTTCGCTGGCAAAAACTCTTACGTTCTCCGTTAAACTTTGCGTTCGCTGGCAAAAACTCTTACGTTCGCCGTTAAACTTTGCGTTCACTTGCAAAAACTCTTACGTTCGCCGTTAAACTTTGCGTTCGCTGGCAAAAACTCTTACGTTCTCCGTTAAACTTTGCGTTCGCTGGCAAAAACTCTTACGTTCTCCGTTAAACTTTGCGTTCGCTGGCAAAAACTCTTACGTTCGCCGTTAAACTTTGCGTTCGCTTGCAAAAACTCTTACGTTCGCCGTTAAACTTTGCGTTTGCTTGCAAAAACTCTTACGTTCGCCGTTGAACTTTGCGTTCACTTGCAAAAACAACTTTGCGTTCGCTTGCAAAAACTATTATGTTCACCGTTAAACTTTGCGTTCGCTTGCAAAAACTCTTACGTTCACCGTTAAACTTTGCGTTCGCTGGCAAAAACTCTTATGTTCGCCGTTAAACTTTGCGTTCGCTTGCAAAAACTCTTACGTTCACCGTTAAACTTTGCGTTCGCTTGCAAAAACTCTTACGTTCACCGTTAAACTTTGCGTTCGCTGGCAAAAACTCTTACGTTCGCCGTTAAACTTTGCGTTCGCTGGCAAAAACTCTTACGTTCGCCGTTAAACTTTGCGTTTGCTTGCAAAAACTCTTACGTTCGCCGTTAAACTTTGCGTTCGCTGGCAAAAACTCTTACGTTCGCCATTAAACTTTGCGTTCGCTTGCAAAAACTCTTACGTTCACCGTTAAACTTTGCGTTCGCTTGCAAAAACTCTTACGTTCACCGTTAAACTTTGCGTTCGCTGGCAAAAACTCTTATGTTCGCCGTTAAACTTTGCGTTCGCTCGGAAAAACTTTTGCATTCGCGGAGAAACTTTGCACTTGGAAAAACATTTGCATTCGTCAAGAAACTGCATTTGCTCGCAAAAACTTTTTGCATTCATCAAGAAACGTTGCGTTTGCTTGAAAAAAAAAAGTTTGCATTCGTAAAGAAACGTTGCGTTTGCTTGGAAAAACTTTTGCATTCGTCAAGAAACTTTGCGTTCGCATGCAAAATCTTTTGCGTTTGCCGAGAAACTTAGCGTTCGCTCGCAAAAAACGTTTGCATTCCCTGAAAAACTTTGCGTCCCCCTGAGGAAAATTCCTCCCATCAAATTTTTTCCATCACCACCGTGTCCCTTTAGGGGCTCTGTAGAAACACAAGCAAAAGTTTAGAAGTGTGTGTGTGTGTGTGTGTGTGTGTGTGTGTGTGTGTGTGTGTGTGTGTGTGTGAGATTTTACTGTAGAGTGAAGGGAACAAGTTCAAAAGGAAGGAAATGTATATCAAATACTGTTATAAATATAGTGATATAAATATAATAATGCAAATATACTGTTGTAACATTTATCAGGAACTTTAATTCATTAGTTTAGAAGTGTGTGTGTAAAAGTTTACTGTAGAGTGAAGAGAGGAAGTTCAGGAGGAAATTCGGAAGCAGGAAAAGGAGCGTTCAAATGGAAAGAATTGGTGTAAGTAGATCTGTTGGCTGTGAACGTGCCGCTCTTTCTTCACTGAATTGGTCGGCGTGTCTGTTCTTGCGCTCTCTGTCTCTCAGTTTTCTCTCGCTCTAGTCTTATATCCATAGGGCTCGTCTCTCCCGCCTCTGACTGTACAGATGAGATACAGTATGACTGCAGAAGGAAGACGATATTAACGTCTGGTTTAGATGGACTAGCAGGTCAACCAGTTTAGGCTGTTTTTCTCCTGCAGGAAACCCGATCTGAGCTAGCTGGAGTATTTTTGGGCATTTGCTTTTATTTGTGTGAGATGGAGAAGATAAAATAAGAGAGATATTGAGGGGAACACAGGGAGCAGTGATTCTGACTGGGTGATAAATAGCAAATGTAATATATTTAGATGGCCATCTAAATATACAGTAATTGTGAATATCTCAATTTATTTAATTTTTTTTTTATTAGGTCATCAAGTTTCCAAGAGAAGAGCATGTCATTGTACTAATTTCACAATTCATTCTTGACTTGTTCAGACAGAGATGTTTTAACAGCGTAAATATAAACAATGACACTACAATTGGCAAGTTCGATTCATGAATCACTCCAAACGGTCTGATTCAGTGCTTCATTGCAATTCAAAACTATTCAGAGATTCTTGGCATCTTTTGTAGATTTAGATCATATATAGTTGTAAATATAATGTAAATATACTGTTTTAATACTTATTTGTAACAGTAAGTCAATATTCTTACATTGTATGTGTTCAAAAAGTTCGAAAGAACAACATTTATTTAGGATATGAAGTAATATTTTAAATGTCTTTGTCACTTTTGATCAATTTAATGATAGTATTGTCATACCACACACACACACACACACACACACACACACACACACACACACACACACACACAAAGAAAGATTAGCATTTGATCTTTATCTGAAACCATCACTGAAACACGGATGGTATAAAGATCAAACGCTTGCTGAGATACATTCTGGCTGCTGTTCAAGCTGACATTAGGAAGAAAAGACTACACATGCTGCTAGAAATAACTAAAACACCTTCAAACAATAGAGGACAGCCAGCAGTAAAGATGTTACACAAGCACACATGAATTATGATTGCACAACATCCCGAAGCCTTGAAGTATATCATTAGAAACCTGCTTTACTATCATTACACTGCATGCTTATAGAAGATTGAAGATTGGAACTGTGTTCTGTCTACTAGCAACGCTCAGACTTTGAACTGATAAAATTGGTTGATGAATGTTCTAAGGCGTGCGATTATTCTCCAGTAAACGCACTGCTAAAGTAGTTCCAGGTCGGTTTTGACCGCATTGCCATTCCAGATCACTTCGCCATATGATTTCTGACCAGGCAAATAAATGTAACAAACAATCGGATAAAAATGCCAAACTATTTCCATGTTTTCCCCACTAAATGACCTTTTATTAGCACGCTTTCTGTTCAGACACACACAATAATCACAAATAAATAGTTTGCAAATGAAAAGCTACATGACATTTCTCTGTATCGAGGTGTTAACATCGCTGTTTTTGAAGCAGTTAAACTTGCAGCCTTGCGTTAAAAACACCTCGTGTGCATTATTTTTTAATAATTTCAACAGTCCGACATCAATCATTCATGTAGGTCGCTTTAGATAAAAGCGTCGGCCAAATGCGTGCTTGTAAATATTTTTGTAAAAAGCTGAATATTTACTTTAAACAGTATGTGAATTTTCTGTATGCATGGAATGCTTGGATGTGCGATTAGAGATGCCTAAATATGCAGAATGCAAAATAGCAAAAGTGAATCCCACAATACAATGAGTACTTGTTGCTGTGTTGCTAGGGTGTTGATGTGTGGTTGCTAGGTTGTTCTGTTTGGTTGTCTAGGCAGTCTTTTAGTGGTTCAAGTTGAAAAAGTCTACCCTTTTAAAGTCTCTGTCAGTATAAGTCTTCTTTTTTAATTTTATCATCCACCAGGTGAAAATGATCTGCTAAGTTTAGCACTTAGTAAAGTAAATGGGGGACAGGTTATACTTTTAAGTCTAAAACTTACAGTAGTGGCCAAAAGTGATGTCCGACGTAGGAAAATGGACATCTTCACCCTTTATTAAAAATTTGTTAAAGATTTTGTAAGCATATTGCATAGTTGAGCTTGAAGTCATTTGTTTTTGTAGACATAATTTTTGGCCAGGCTGTCATAGAAAGAAATTATAAACCTATGCAAAAACAAGAGAAAACCAACAAAATATTAATAACTGATTATGTTGTAGTCAGTGTATCCTTTTTTAATGGTTTAATCGAACTTGTAGGGTCATTAAAAACAAATATCACCTATGGACATCACTTTTGGCCACTACTGTAATGATATTTTTATTTATCCGCAGCTTGACATTGAATTGTTTGGCACTAAAGATGGCCAGAGTGCAACCAATCACCGCAGGGATGATTTCTCTGCCTCTCTTCATGGTTGTTTGTGATGGCGTCATTCTAAAAATAAGTTATTGGCTGTTCGACGATCTATTTGAACCACCAAAAAGGTGAAAGTTCACAGGGTCGCCCATGTGCAACCAGTCAGAAACATGGCTGGCTGAGCTTTGAAGTCTAATTCTCTTTTTTTCATGGTTGTTTAAGATCCCGTCTGTTTTTAAACCCACGGTGAATCAGTTTTCAAGGCACAGTAACGGCCTGCGCTGAACTTGTAACACAAAGAACAGAAAGCGCGAAAGGGAACAGCCGTGACTTTGTGCCTCTGCTGTTGTTGCCTTTTGCTTGTCATCTGTTTAAGCCTGGGCTGAATAAATTTGTTCAAACTAAAACAGAAAGTCTGGATTAGTAATGAAAGTGCCTGTTGCCAGAACAGTTCCTCTGAGATCTCTCCACGGACATTCTCAAGCCATGTAAAAGCTTGTCTGTGTTTGCTGACAGGAGGACAGACGATCCTGCTCACTTGATCTCTAAAACAGACTTGCTGTAGTTCTCTAGGATGTGCTCTGCTGCCCTCAGGCTATACTTTATGATGCATCCCTGAAGTGCCAGCCTCATCAGCCCTGTGAAGGCCTCATCCACACGACAGCCATCGGCACTGATCCTCAACAAACTCGTCTCCATACCGGCGTGATGACTACGACTTCCGAACAGATGGAACTGGATAAATATTCTGAATGTTCTGATCCAATCGGACTTCTGACCTGTAATGCTGCCTGGATCATAATCATACACTGTTCGCTCGTTGGCCAGAGGAGAACTGAGCGACTGAGTCTGGGTTCTCCCAAGGTTTTTTTTCTCCATTCTGTCACTGATGGAGTTTTGGTTTCTTGCCACAGTTGCCTTGGCTTTTGTCTTGCTTAGTTGGGAACATTTAATATTCAACAATATTATTGATCCGCCTTACTTAAGGTGGACGATGACACAATTGTCTTCTAGAAACAAACTTTGTTGTATTATTTTCATGTTATCACTGTGAAGCTGCTTTGATACAATCTGTATTGTAAAAAGCGCTATATAAATAAAGGTGACTTGACTTGACTTGATTGTACCATGTATTTAAAGGTGAAGTGTGCAATTTTTCCAATGTTAAAAAGCTTCTGTACTAGCTTAATAGGCAGACAGCAAGTGAGCCATTTGTTGGTTGATTCTCCTGAAAGTGTAAAACTGAGACTCTGTGGTGCTATTAAACATTGTTCAGTGTCCCAACCAGCCCGACACAGCAACATTGACTGCACCAATGAGTGTTGGTGCAGGACTATCTGTTGGTCTGTTTGTTTTGCAATTCTGTTTGGTGACTCTAGTGGTGCAAATTGAGTTTAGACAAGTTGACTTCCACCAGTGAAGTCAGTTAATGAGTTAATGACTTTTAAGTTGGGTGCAAATGGGAAAGTCTTGATTAGGAACAAGCATTTAGCTGTTTCTGCACTTTAAACTGGGATACAAGAAAGTTTTCTTACATCATGTGTGATACCTTTAAATTGAGTCTAAACCAGGAATCTAGAGGGCAAGTGTCCTGCAGACTTTAGTTCCAACCCTAACCTTGTTCCTTGTGTTAAGGTTGTAACTAAAGTCAGCAGGACACTGGCCTTCCAGGACTGGAACTGAAGAGCCTGTGTCTAAATTAAACAGAAATGACAAGGAATTAGTTCCTCAAAAAGCATCCTATCTTCTCTCCCTGGCCACTCAGATGCGCACAGACTAGTAACATATGACAGAAAAAGACAGAATTGTCTACACTGAAAGAGAAAGGGAGAAAAGAGATGTGTGGTTTGAGACCCCAACTTCCTCTCATTCTCTCTCTTCATCTGGACCACAGATGCTAGGACTATGCAAGGGCTTATGGGTAATTTGTGATATCATGATGTCAAAACACATTCATACCATTTGTGTGGGTTTCGTATTATAGAGGGCCTCAAATTCAGAAAGTGTTTTATGATGACTGTCAACCAAATTAAATAATTTAACAGATTTAAATTTGTGGCCTAGAGGTTAGTGCATGGAGTTGTCGCTAATCCTTTAGACACTCTATCATCATGTTAAAACCACCCTGAATGCCCTCGCAAAACCCACCACACAACAACCTAGTCTTTATTGCAGTGTCTACCTTGCCAAACCCTGCGTACCTTATTGCTTACAATTGTTTCTCTCTTTCTCTCAAGGTGTAGATCTTATTCATCAGCTGGGCCTTTCCGGTCACAGAGACATACACTCTTCCGGGACAGCTTACCTCACCTCCCTTGCTTCATCTCTCTCAATCCTGCCCCCTGGTGTTGGGGTTATCCTCGGACGAGATGCCCTCATTGAGGCCCCATCGTTGGGCTTGCTCCCCGCAGGCGTGGAGGAGGAGTTTTCCATCATAGTGAGTTTAAGCTCCTGGCGAGCGAACAATGCCTTTCTTTTTAGTATGCGTGATGGCAGGGACAGACTGCAGTTCGGCTTGCAGCTCCTGCCCGGCAAAGTAGTGGTTTACACAGGCGAGAAAGCGTCTGTCTACTTCAAGTACGATGTGCAAGATGGACAGTGGCACTCCTTCTCTGTGGGGGTTCGGCCGCGCTCCGTGTCACTCTATGCGCGCTGCGGGGACGTGCAGTACAGCGAGGAAACACTGACACGTTCGCAGACGCTGGGCTCTGAAGGCCGCCTCTCCATGGGTAGGATGGACTCCAGGGCGGTGCAGTTTGAAGGAGCATTGTGCCAGCTGGATATCTACCCCTCTGCCCAAGCTGCGGCACACTACTGCGACTATGTTAAAAAACAGTGCAGACTGTCCGACACCTTCCGATCTCTGTCAGGGAGCACAGAGTCTCACTCCCCATCAGTTTCACCTTCCCCAAAGTTCTACCGCAGCTCTTCCGAATCACACACTCAGAGATTTATCCCCACTCTTGCTGATCACTCCACTACGGCCACCAACGCTATTCCCACGGCACTTTTTGACCAGCTTTCAACCACAAGCTCTCCTATATTTCGCACCAGCACACCTAGACTAATAAAAACATCTCCAAGACCCATCAATAAGGTGCAATCCCTGGCCTTTACTCCGGAGACTACCACCAGCAACCCAGACAAGAACCTTGACGGTGAAAATAACACAGAGAATAAGCCACTTCTTAAGAAGCCAAGAGCAACTCGGGCCACCCCGGACTTGATCACCATCATCAAGCAGAATGAGGCCTTCAGGAATGATGGTAGATCCCATCAATCTAACAAGGAGCTTCTGCAGGCCAAGCTTAAAGTGAACAGCACCGTCCTGTACCGTGAAGAGAGCAGCTATAACCTAGTGGACCAATCCGAGGAACAGGTCCAGGAGGGGATGCACAACGCAGAATACTCTGAGGGTTATGGATATGATGACTATGGTTTCGAAGAAGACGAATATTTCTTTGACTATGATGGATTTGTTGGTCCTAAAGGAGAACCGGGTCCCCCAGTAAGTACTCTCTGATTATCTTTCTCATGTTTTTGAATGACTTCCATAATCTTTAGAGTGCAAAATCAAGTCGCTGCAAGCCAGAGCAAAGCTATGCTTAAGAATTTATCCAAATTACAATGCATAAGAGTTCAAGCTAATTTATGGGGTTTTCTTGGGTAGTATAAAAAGGTCTTTGAAAGAGCATGCACTTGGCTGTCTTTCTGTGGGTTATATTTGATCAGGAGTCTACTGGGCAAGAGAACAAGTAAATTATTTGTCAGTGACAGGTAGTGATTTAGAAGCGAGATGTTTTTGTCCTCCCGGACTTACAGGTGGTTATAATAGCATGTTTCAAGTTGCCGCCGGTTGCCCATGCTGTAATTTGACTGATGTGCTAATTTACACCTATCTGTAATGGGGTTTGCATCACCTAGCAACAAGGAAAGGTTCATGTAATTCTGCTTTCAAAGTCATGTCAGAATAATCATGTTTACGAGATGAGTGCACACAAATGCCACCACAGTGTTGTAATCAGTAGTGGGGAAACTTTCCGAGCTAGAGGCGTATCATTGATGGACATCAAGATAAGCTGTAATGGTGAATGTTGATGGTACAGTTCAGCTTGTGTACTATTGATGAACAAATAAAACTTGCTTGAAAATGCTACCAATTTAGCCACTTTCTGAGACTGAAATTTGGTGAACCTACATCTCCCATCAATTGATGATCGCACCACCTGACAAGGCTGTTTTGGCTCTAGTGTAATGCTTCCCATCTTTGTTAGATAGGGAAAAGTAAAAGTAATTGACATTTTCCATAGTGTCAATTTTATTCTGACCAAAATCACTTCCCAAGAGGATTTTAAGGCAACGTAATATTAAGAGATTAGCAAATCTGTCAAAAATGATTAGCACAAGCTTAGCTCTTGATTTGTCCGCTATGCTATACTAGTACAAAATGATTTGATGATCAGAGAATGCTAAGAAATGTAGCTTCACTTCATTGGCTAAAGCACTATGTGTTAGCACTAGCTTAGCTCTTGCATAGCTCTGCTACAAGAAAAAGAGCTCTGCTCCTTATCCATTCGTTTATCACTGTTAGCTTAGCTCTCAAAGCAGTCTTTTATAGTATGAGGAACAAGACTTTACTTAGAGCAAATTCTGAATTTAGCGAAGTACATGAAATGAACTCTCAACAGCAGAGCTGCAGGGTGGAGCGCAGTAGTTTATCAAGTGTAGGTCAGTAGGCCACTGTGAACCTCAATTCCAGAATCCCAGAATATATTTAATTACGCCAATAAACGAACGCTTATATGAGCCAGAAGCAGATTATCTTTTTGGAAAAGATTATTAAGACGCCGCAAACCTTCTCTGAAGTCATATTTTATTCATGTTCAAACAGTTTCTTGCACAATTAAGGTATTTGCATACGTGGTTTGTGTGAGAATATGTGGTAGATATGTACATATCTTTCATCCACTGTCTTTGTGGATATTTTTGTTGGATGTCAGCCTAAGTGCTCTCACTTGGCTGAGGGATAACGGTGCATTCCTCTCTTGGAAGAACTGGGGGAGGTAAACTCACCAGCTGAGACTGTCCAAAGTCAGCGTTTCATTGCACTTTCCTCTCCTGTTGTAAGTCTAATTATGCCTTGAAGGTACAAATCAGTGAATTAGATGGATTAGCTTCAGTTTTGTTTCTGTAGCACAGCATTCAATTTATTCAATGTAACGTAACATTCTCATTTTCCACTAGATATTTTCCTCTACATCTCGATGTCGGCACGCTCTGCATCAGCTGACCACTAAGGAGCAAATGTACAGTGACGTGACATAATAACTGCCAGATTCAAACTGTGCTTTCGCGCTATGGCTGGCGCTGAGCCAAAGACGGACGCGCTCAGCGCTTGTCATATATCACAACTATTCAGTGTTTTTAACCATATAATGATTATTTTAGGTTTCAGACATTTAAATACATATAATTTATAGCAAAACAATACATTTATAGTTTGTAAAATACACAATGATGTCTATGGAAGCAGCAATAACAATACATTCAAATTATATTTGCCGACATGTTTTCATTCATTCATTCAGATATCAGATTCATATCAGATAGACAGTGTAAGTAACTATAAAGTTTACTCTATTCTTCTCCCAGTTCATCGGCAACTTACTTTCACTTAATTCACGTGCTGTAATAAATCCAACAGACAGGAATCTCTGAACTGCGGCACAAACAAACATGGCGGCGCGCATCTCACGTTACAGATCAAGATCATTTATAAAGGTTTTTAAACGACAAAACAAACTCACTCACACGTATTTGAGAATCGGAATAGAAGATAGACAATGACATGTAAAAGCAAGTTTGTTAATATTTAGAAATCAACATCTGCCATACAGCGCTCTTTTGGCTGTGGTGAATCACGTGCCAAGCATGACGGGTCACCATGGAAACAAGTGATGTCTGTCAGTCGTCTATCGGCCCAACCCTAGTTGTTATGATGACATAAATCTTTGTTATTCAGAAATAATAGATTATTATATATTTTTTTTTTATTATATATTGTGTTGTAAAGTTGTGTTACATTTTTCTTCCATTTCAGCACATATACGCAACTTGCTTTGGTGTATAGAAGTAATTCTAAGTAACCTGTTCAGATTGCTTAACAAACTGATACACACACTAAGAACATTCTACGTCAATGTTATGTTATATCAATGCTCATAATGTCGTCAGCTTTTTCTACATTGAATCATTTAACCAAAATTTAAAATAGAGTCGACAAGACAAAAGTTGCATTGTTACAGTGAGGTTAGATTGTGAGAGCTAATGGACCTGCTAAGATTCAACAGTGTTTTTAATGACTAAACATGTAGGTTCAGCTATGGCCTTCAGATTTCTCAGAGTTTCCACAGATCTGGCCCTGATTCGCAGCTGCATGGCCCCCAAACGTTTCGTCTTCTCTGATAGGCTGTGCATGACTAACCTCCATTCCAGATGTTCCTACACACTCTTCTGTCAATAAGCAGCCAAAACATAAGAGACACATTAGGAGGACTACTGTTGCTTTCAAAACCTGTGAGTCTTTGTTTATGTGGGTCTTGAATAATGGTCGTCATAACACAGAGCCATCTCAGGGAGTTTCTTCTCTGCCAGTCTCACCTTATGTTTTTACACATTTATTTATTTTTATTTATTTAATTATTTATATATACAGATATACATATGTAACGGAGGCCAGTTAGTAGTCGCTGTGTGAGTAAACCTCACTCCTCTGATCTCAATAGTCTTTAGCCTCCTTGTTAAAGCGCCTGACTCACACGCCGGAGACCCGGGTTCGAGGCCGCACAGAGCGGGGCGAGTTGGACCCGGTGGAGGGGGTACACATACATATACAGTGGGGAGAACATGTATTTGATACACTGCCGATTTTGCAGGTTTTCCTACTTACAAAGCATGTAGAGGTCTGTAATTTTTATCATAAGTACACTTCAACTGTGAGAGATGGAATCTAAAACAAAAATCCAGAAAATCACATTGTATGATTTTTAAATAATTAATTTGCATTTTATTGCATGACATAAGTATTTGATCACCTACCAACCAGTAAGAATTCCGGCTCTCACAGACCTGTTAGTTTTTCTTTAAGAAGCCCTCCTGTTCTCCACTCATTACCTGTATTAACTGCACCTGTTTGAACTCGTTACCTGTATAAAAGACACCTGTCCACACACTCAATCAAACAGACTCCAACCTCTCCACAATGGCCAAGACCAGAGAGCTGTGTAAGGACATCAGGGATAAAACTGTAGACCTGCACAAGGCTGGGATGGGCTACAGGACAATAGGCAAGCAGCTTGGTGAGAAGGCAACAACTGTTGGCGCAATTATTAGAAAATGGAAGAAGTTCAAGATGACGGTCAATCTCCCTCGGTCTGGGGCACTATGCAAGATCTCACCTCGTGGGGCATCAATGATCATGAGGAAGGTGAGGGATCAGCCCAGAACTACACAGCAGGAAAGAGAGCTGGGACCACAGTCTCAAAGAAAACCATTAGAAACACACTACTCCGTCATGGATTAAAATCCTGCAGCGCACGCAAGGTCCCCCTGCTCAAGCCAGCGCATGTCCAGGCCCATCTGAAGTTTGCCAATGACCATCTGGATGATCCAGAGGAGGAATGGGAGAAGGTCATGTGGTCTGATGAGACAAAAATAGAGCTTTTTGGTCTAAACTCCACTTGGCATGTTTGGAGGAAGAAGAAGGATGAGTACAACCCCAAGAACACCAACCGTGAAGCATGGAGGTGGAAACATCATTCTTTGGGGATGCTATTCTGCAAAGGGGACAGGACGACTGCACCGTATTGAGGGGAGGATGGATGGGGCCATGTATCGCGAGATCTTGGCCAACAACCTCCTTCCCTCAGTAAGACCATTGAAGATGGGTCGTGGCTGGGTCTTCCAGCATGACAATGACCCGAAACACACAGCCAGGGCAACTAAGGAGTGGCTCCGTAAGAAGCATCTCAAGGTCCTGGAGTGGCCTAGCCAGTCTCCAGACCGGAACCCAATAGAAAATCTTTGGAGGAGCTGAAAGTCTGTATTGCCCAGCGACAGCCCCGAAACCTGAAGGATCTGGAGAAGGTCTGTGTGGAGGACTGGGCCAGAACCCCTGCAGTGTGTGCAAACCTGGTCAAGAACTACAGGAAACGTATGATCTCTGTAATTGCAAACAAAGGTTTCAAGTTCTGCTTTTCTGATGTATCAAATACTTATGTCATGCAATAAAATGCAATAATTTAAAAAAAAAAATACTTAAAAATAAAAATCTGCCTGCCTCTATGGGAATTTAACATAGGGGTGTACTAACTTATGCACCCTGTATTTTAAGGAAGAACATTTATTTATTTACGATACATTATTCATTCACAAAGAAAATTGGTGTCCTTAAAGGTTGGATTTTTCCTAATTTTTTTAATTAAGGCATTATGTTCAATTTCCAAAATATGATTTTTTTATTCCTCTTTTTAGTCAACTTTAGCATGGGTGTATTCACTTATGCATTGCACTGTATATATATATATATATATATATATATATATATATATATATATATATATACACACACACACATATAAAATACACATAATAATATTAGATACATGTTCATTCATAATAATATTAGATTATTTATTAGATACACATAATATTATAATAATATTATAACATAGTAAATAAAAATATATATGTATGTATAATCTTACAAATATATATATACTGTATAAATATAATTATGTGTGTGTGTGTGTGTGTGTTTTAGTAATGCTTATTAAATTTAGTAATTAAATAAATAAATGTATTTGTTATATTTTTATTATCATTATTTTTAAAGCTATATCGCCCAACCCTATTACTATGGCACTATGTTCTGTTTAAGCTGCATTGAAATAATAATTACAATTGTGTGCACTC
This sequence comes from Vimba vimba, assembly GCA_022828995.1. Lineage (NCBI taxonomy): Eukaryota > Metazoa > Chordata > Actinopteri > Cypriniformes > Leuciscidae > Vimba > Vimba vimba. The sequence goes on along the minus strand of CM040837.1, from coordinate 34,076,784 downwards.
TCATAATAGCAGTGGACGGTGTAAGTAAATGTATATTAATGTCTGATGCTGGTGTTTTGCAGTAATCCGTGTGCTTAACCATCTCCTCACCGTGGCCATCTGAGCTGCTCTGCTTTAGATAGTAAGCAGATGCACAGTTGTTGCAAACACTAAGGTTTATACCTTTATTGTCTCCAACTGTTGGCAAACATCACGATTGTAGCACTTCCACCTGTGGACACACTTGCACAGAGAGAGTAAACATTTGCACCATATGCTCAACAAACTGATATTTGACCAGGTAAATCTTGCTCTCATAGCATTACCATCATCCAAACCAGTGTGAGTTTTTAATGGCCTTTTACAAGACTTTTTAACAGAATGTTCTGAACGATTCAGGGTTGTTTAGTTAGCGCTGCTCCAGGCTCATTCCTCACAGGATAATGAGCATCAGTGCAGGTTAATGGAAGCTTTCAATGGAAGCTTTTATAGATGTAGTTTAGCGCTGTGTGACGAGACACTTTGTCAAGTCTCTTGGTTTCTGTTTTTGATTGCCATGGAAACATCATTGGTCCAAAACCTATCCATCCATCCATCCATCCATCCATCCATCCATCCATCCATCCATCCATCCATCCATCCATCTTTCAAAGATAAATTAATACTTTTATTAATAAAGGATGCATTAAATTGATCAAAAGTGACAGTAAAGGCATTTATAATGTTACTGGTACAAAGGATTTCTATTTAATAAATGCTTTAATAAATTCAATAAAGACATTTGATAAATGCAAATAAATGTTCTTTTGAACTTCCTATTCATCAAAGAATCCTGAAAGATAAAATGTATTACAGTTTCCACAAAAAATATGAAGCAGCACAACTGTTTTCAACACTGATAATAATCATAAATGTTTCTTGATCATCAAATCTTCATATTAGAATGATTTCTGAAGGATCATGTGACACTGAAGACTGGAGTAATGATGCTGAAAATACAGCTTTGATCACAGGAATAAATTACACTTTACTGTATATTCACATAGAAAACAGATGATTTACATTGAAAAAATATTTCTAAATTTTTTACTGTATTTTTGATCAAATAAATGCAACCTTGACGAGACTTCTTTCAAAAACAGTAAAAATTTTAATTATTCCAAACTTTTGACAGGTACTGTATATATATACACACAGTACCCGTCAAAAGTTTGGAAACATTAACTTTTTTAATGTTTTTGAAAGAAGTTGCTTCTGCTCACCAATTATTATATAATTATTAATTGTATTTATGTATTTGGAACTTGATGGATTTAAAGGAAACAAAAGCGCTCATCTTCACTTGTTTTGCACATGTCCTGCTCTGTATTTAATATTTCTCCATGTTTCCACACTGTATGTACAGTCATCTCAGATCTCTAGCCACGAGGCCACTCATCTCTCAGTAATCGTTCGCATTGTTGGCACTCATTAATCTGTGTTTGGTTTGAGCTTTGATTCGTGGAGCTGAAGGCAAGCGAGCGCTTCTCTCAGACGGCAGACGTGGTTTTCTGTGTTGAGAAAGCGGAAGTCAGACACGCGGTTCCAATTACACAGTCTTTCTTGTGATGTTTAGAAACAGTTGTTCATGAATTGATCTCTCTTTCTGCTCATCTCTGTTTCTCTGCAGGGTCCCGCCGGCCCCCCGGGTCTCCCCGGACCCCCTGGAAAGAGAGGACCGCGGGTATGTTATAACGGATCAATGTTTGGTTACGGATTCATGCTGCATCTGTCAGTCTCACTCACTTTGTTTCCTTTATGAAAACAATTAGATAACATGAGACTTTCCAAAGATGTTGTTGCTGATATCATATTCTCTATATCAGTGTCAGTGTTTCTGAACTCCTGAAACGCCTCCATTGTAGTCTTGAGTTTTTTCCAGTAACGATCACGTCACAATATTCCTAATTTAAATAATTAATGCGCATAATAAAGGGGCGGGGCCTGGTTGAGTTAGTTAGCAGTGTGTTAAACTGGGGGTTATGGTAAGGGGTGGGGCATTTCCCAAACACACTGGACAGAAGAGCAGGTTTTCCTGCTTGAATGTTGATTATTTTCCTCATGTTCTCCATTGTTGCGGCTCCTCTCTTCCCAGTCTGTCAGTAACGCTCTGGGGTGTGTTTCCCGTACAACGCCGTAACTCGCTGCTTCACTATCATAGTACGATCATCGTTGAAGAAATCAACTAGCACTTTAAATCTCTTGACAAACTAAAAGACGTAAATGACATTCGTATGTATTCTAAATAAAAGACTCAGGTTGTTAAAACTTAAGGATTTATTGAGTCCACATGTCATGAAAACTAGAAACTGCTTCTAACCACAGGTCGAGATCTGTCGCTCCAAACACACAACTTTGTGATGCTGTTTGTGAATGTTCGTTAGAATGATGGTTTCGGGAAACACCGACTCATTGAACTGCTGATAATGACGGATCTTGCGACCATATTTGGCTAACGATGCTTTTGGGAAACGTACCTTTGTTTAGTTCCTGTCTCTATGAAGCCCCTCCTTCTGAAAAGCACTCTGTGCTCTGATTGGTCGGCTGGAGCAGTGTGTTGTGATTGGTCGAGCGCTTCGAGTGTGTTTGGGAAATGTCCCGGCCCTTACTATAAACACCAGTTTAACACGCTACTAACTAACTCAACCAGGCCCCGCCCCTTTATTATGCGTATGAATTATTATAATGAGGAATATTGTGACGTGTTCGTTCCCGGAAGAAACTCAAGATACAATGGAGGCGTTTCAGGAGTTCAGAAACACTGACACTGATATAGAGAAGAACTCTCATGCTCAAACAACAATATTACACACTAAAAGCAAAAACATGCTTCTTGAGTCACACACACGGCTGCTGTCAGTGATGTAATTCAGTAAGTGATGGTTTATTCTCAGACGCCGTCTGTCAGGATCATTCCTGATCATCTGAGACGTGCAGTGAGACTCTGTTAGCTCAAGACTAACTCTGTTCAGAAGCACTAATAGTGAGTCGATACAATTCTGTCATCATTTACTCACTGACTTTATCCATGAAACACAAAAGCAGATCTTCAGCGGTGTGAAGTGAATTGGGACTCAGGTTAGAAATTGGGAAATGTTTTCTTTTTTCCCCCATGATGTTCGGTTCTAATAACAGTTCTTGAATGTCTGCATTGTTCGTCTGATGCAGATTGAACATTAAAGTCGAATTTAACTTGATAGCAATCAATAATTGAAGTGGTTTAAATATTAAAAAATATACGTATGTCTGTGGAAGTCACAGCACCAAAAAAACGTTTGTCCGAATGCAATGACAGACATCACACGTCATCAGTGCGTTTCATGAGGCTATGCAGAGTTGTAGACAGACGTCAGTCACAGAGCAGCACAAACAAACAGCAGCCGCCTTTTACAGGTCCTCCTAAACTGAAACAACGAGCTTATGCTGCGTTCACGTCATATCATAACCGTAATTACAGGATGGCAACCCGTGGCGTTCTACCTGGAACTGTTCACGTTCTCAGACTCGGATTTCTGCATTTCAATGACGCTGAGATGAGTCTGCAGCAGTCAGGTGGTACAAGAGCGGTCTCTCGCGGCGCTTCGCAGACTCTGCTCTGGCTGTGTGCGTTCATGTGTTTTAGACGAGGCTTGGCTTTCAGAAACACCAAACCAACATTTGAGATGCTGCAATGCCATTGGTCCGCTGGTTAGTCCAGTTATCCAATCACAGCTGACGCTGAGGCACATCGAGATAGTTATTTGGAAAATGTGTTTTAATCGTTCTCATTTGATATTGATGTATATCTGACTGTATAAGCGACTCTGTTCCTGTCTCTCAGGGTCCGACTGGTCCTCACGGGAGCCCCGGGCTGCCTGGTTTACCTGGTCTGAAGGTAAGTTTCCGTTTTCAGGCACTTTACACATTCTCTTCCAGCCACACTGATGGATTTGATGGATTTTTGTGTGACGATAATATCCTCCGGCCGGATCGCACTGTTGTTACATTACAGCGAATTGGCCGTTCCCTAGACGCTCGTTGACTGCCATTCTTCCTGTTCAAACTCGCCACCTTTCAAAGCTTGAATAGTTCTTCTCTCCGTAATGTGTGTGTGTGTGTGTGTGTGAGAGAGTGTGTGAGAGACATGGAGGATTTGTACAACACTGGAAAGAGCCGTGGGGAGACACTGACAGATTGATCTGATGAAAGATGAGAGGAAAATGTGTATATATAGCCACAATATTAAGAGCTTGTTAAATGAAGGTAGGTGTGTAGGTGTGTGTGTGTGTGTGTGTGTGTGCGTGTGTGTGTGTGTGTGTATGTGTGTGTGTGTGTGTGCGTGTGTGTGTGTGTGTGTGTGTGTGTGTATGTGTGTGTCCTGAAAGGTGATTGACCTGTTCAGTTTTTCCAGCAGTGGAAAAAAGGTCCAACAGGTGTGTGTCAGTGTGAATCTTCAACACTGATGATGATTTCCATGTGATTTCCATTTTCCAAAATAAACATTTGTTTTCATCAGAGCTTGCACTGCTACAGTAATCAGACAGACAGGAAGATGATCGAGTCCCTGCATGCTTTATAATGTCCCAGCAGGAAGTGATGCGTCTCGTACAGCCTGATCGCTGGAGGTTAATGCTCAGAGTTCAGTGGATGAGGTGTGTGTTCAGTGGATGTGGTGTGTGTTCAGTGGATGTGGTGTGTGTTCAGTGGATGTGGTGTGTGTTCAGTGTTCGGGGGATGTGGTGTGTGTTCAGTGGATGTGGTGTGTGTGTTCAGTGATCAGTGGATGTGGTGTGTGTTCAGTGGATGTGGTGTGTGTTCAGTGATCAGTGGATGTGGTGTGTGTTCAGTGGATGTGGTGTGTGTGTTCAGTGTTCAGTGGATGTGGTGTGTGTGTTCAGACGTCTGCGGCTCCTCAAACACACTGAGAGGAACTGCTGCTGTCACACACACGCTTTACTCGCTGCTTTTCACCACTACTTGTATCTCAGTGTGACGAGGGTTTCCCGCAGGAAAACAACATTGCTCAGATGTCGCTCTTTCACAGACCCGTCATGTGCAGGTCAAATATCAACTTGGTTATTTTTGTCCTAAAACTGCAGATTTCTGCCTTTTCTTTTCAAAAAGACATAAGATATTGTGTTGTTCAGTGAAAAATTCGTTAAACCCCGCCTTTCCGAGAGCTGCTCTGCTCTGATTGGTCAGACGGCCAGTCTGTTGTGATTGGTCTACTCTGCTCTGATTTGTCAGATGACCCAGTCTGTTGTTATTGGTCTACTCTGCTCTGATTGGTCAGATGACCCAGTCTGTTGTTATTGGTCTACTCTGCTCTGATTGGTCAGATGACCCAGTCTGTTGTTATTGGTCTACTCTGCTCTGATTTGTCAGATGACCCAGTCTGTTGTTATTGGTCTACTCTGCTCTGATTGGTCAGATGACCCAGTCTGTTGTTATTGGTCTACTCTGCTCTGATTGGTCAGATGACCCAGTCTGTTGTTATTGGTCTACTCTGCTCTGATTGGTCAGATGACCCAGTCTGTGTTTATTGGTCTACTCTGCTTTGATTGGTCAGATGACCCAGTCTGTTGTTATTGGTCTACTCTGCTCTGATTGGTCAGATGACCCAGTCTGTGTTTATTGGTCTACTCTGCTCTGATTGGTCAGATGACCCAGTCTGTTGTTATTGGTCTACTCTGCTCTGATTGGTCAGATGGCCCAGTCTGTGTTTATTGGTCTACTCTGCTCTGATTGGTCAGATGACCCAGTCTGTTGTTATTGGTCTACTCTGCTCTGATTGGTCAGATGACCCAGTCTGTGTTTATTGGTCTACTCTGCTCTGATTGGTCAGATGACCCAGTCTGTTGTTATTGGTCTACTCTGCTCTGATTGGTCAGATGACCCAGTCTATTGTGATTGGTCTACTCTGCTCTGATTGGTCAGATGACCCAGTCTGTTGTGATTGGTCTACTCTGCTCTGATTGGTCAGATGACCCAGTCTGTTGTGATTGGTCTACTCTGCTCTGATTGGTCAGATGACCCAGTCTGTTGTGATTGGTCTACTCTGCTCTGATTGGTCAGATGACCCAGTCTGTTGTGATTGGTCTGCTCTGCTCTGATTGGTCAGATGACCCAGTCTGTTGTTATTGGTCTACTCTGCTCTGATTGGTTAGATGGCCCAGTCTGCTGTGATTGGTCAGAAAGCAAACACTCATTATCATATCTGAATCTCAGTGATACGATGGCGTGGGTTTTACCGTATCAATCTCATCAAAGTGGATTTGCTTTGTCAGCAGAAAACAGCGTCTTCTCAACATGAACAACACGAACCAAACTCTTCCTGGCTCAGATAAACGACAGTGTTTGAGGGCGGAGCTAAGAGACGCAGCTCAGCCAATCAAGACCAGAGAAGGGCATTATGCAAATTAGTTACAAACTAACATAGGTTAAGAAGGAAGTGAGACTGGATTTACTGACGACTCGTTTCAGGCAGTTCAGAATCGCTTCTTTCTTTTAGGAGACAAAAACTCTATTTATCTGCAATTTGATCTGTAAAACTTTGCAGACCTTTTCTATTTACAAACAGCTATAACACAGACTACATGAAAGGTCATCTTTGAAAAAGCACAATAAGGGCTCTTTAAAGTTCTAAATATGCTGATCTGATTTTCCCATCAAGCTTTAGGACAACGTGTTCATCTCTCAGTCCAGAGTGTGTTCTTCAGAGATGACCTGTGTGGGCAGAAGGGTCATCCGCTGCAGATTAGCATCACCAGGGGCCAAACTGAGCTGGGATGTAGTCGGAGATGGTGGAAACTGTGAGGCATCTCGGTTTAGCCCACAGATTAGTCATACGCATCCGCTGGGATTCCAGAGAAACAAGCCGGAGCTGTAGTGCTTTGTCCTTTATATCCCTTTTTAAGACTTCAGGGATGACGTCTCGAGAGAAATGCGATGCTCTTCACAGGTTTGAGAGGTTTGGCTGTAACTTCAGTTCATCTGCTCTGTTGATGTTTGGTTCCTCAGTGTAAATACAGCAGATCATGGCAGGATTTGCTTTAGTAACGCTGTGTTTCGCGGGCGTCAGATCTGCGCTGTCATGTTGATTGGCAGCAATTGTGTTTCCATCAATCTGCTCTTTCAAGATGAACTGAAATAATAAAGCTCTCATTCAGGCCTGAAAGGGTTTGGAGTTGTTTGATTGATGAGCTAAATTTAGCCCCTGAGAAAAGACATTTCTTCCAGTGAACTTCCACTGACTCCCTTTGAATTAAAATGTCATTTGTTGTACAAAAAAGCCCACGATTGTACAGTTGGTTGAATCCACCAAATCAGAATGAATGAATCTATGAATGAATGAACTATGATGTGGATGGATGAAATGATTGAATTATTGATCGTTGGATGTATGGATTGATAAATTAAAGGGTGAGTGGGTCCATTTCTGATCATCTTGCTGACTGTGTAACAGGCTAATCTGCATTATTATGAGGTTTAGTGTGTTTACATACACATAGGAAGGAGATTTTGCCCCTTAAATCTCTCCAAATACGCTGTTAACTCTTGCTTTAATCTGTCAGCACAGAAGAACATGATTTGCATGTATCTTCCTGAACTTTAGGCATGTTTTTGAGTTTGCTTTGACTTCACAAAGAAGTTTTTGACGGCTCGTTTTATGGGATATATGGGTAACGCTTTAGCCATTTGTTAACTTTAGTTAACTACATTAGTTACCAAACTAACAATGAAAAGTACTTCTAAAACATTTCTTATTTTTAATGTTAATTTAGGCATTTACTAACACATTATTAAAATCAAAAGTTGTATCTGTTGTAAAATATTATTTAATTGACTTGAGCTAAGATGAACAGTTGTATTTACTTTAACAAAGTTTATTAAATACTGTAAATATGTATTGCTCATTGTTATCTAATGGGACTTTATTATAAAGTGTTACTGATATATGAGATCAAACTGAATTAACACTTTGTTTATGTCCCAGGGAGCCAAAGGAGACCCAGGACTGTCCCCAGGTCAGGCGCCGAAGGGTGAACCGGTAAATAGTACACAAATACAAACTACTACAACTTCTCTCTCAGGTGCTTTGAAATGTCTTTGTATAACAAAACCGTAAACTACAGCAATCACATCAACCGATTTCCTGGGATAGTTCAACCAAAAATAAAAATGTCTTCTTCTATGCAGCACAGAACAATAAGCGAAACTTTAGCAGAATTTCAAATAGTCTTCATTTCGTTAACGAATTCTATGATGAAATATGTTCGTTGACAACCTTTTTTTTCATGTCTAAGACGGCATGAGATGACGAGACGACAACAACGTCATTAAACAATAACAGTCACTATATCCACATGCAATATCACTGACGAAAAAGACAAGACTAAAATGTAATTGAAAAATAAAAACTTGACCAATATCACTCTGTTTTTGTCGAATAAAAGAGGAAACAAATTGTTTTTTACAAGCCGCTACGGTTGCCAGATTTCAAGAATTTAAACCCCCAATCGGAGCTTTTCAATTAAAAGAACATGTTTTCTACCCGGCGTTTTACTTAATATTTGCAGTCTGGCAAGTTAGCTGGAGTTCAGCAATCTTCATCGAGATTTTCTGCTCAAATTAAAGTTTCGTTCAGTCGGTCTGTGTTCCTTCATGAGCCGCTTGTGCTGTTTACCTAAAATCAAAACTTCTCGTGATGAACTGTAATAAATCTAAACATGAATCTTGATGAACTGTAATAAATCTAAACATAAATCTCAACTAAATCGAAGCTTCTCAGTGATAATCTGTAATAAATCTAAACATGAATCTCGACTATATTTGCGATTGTAGTTGCTGAATAAATGTACTTACGCAACCTCTGTGTGACAATACAAGTCTTTTATGCTGTTGTTTTAATAGAAAAACATGAATGTAATTTGGAATTAATGGAAAGAAGTTTGGAGAGAAGATCTTGTTTTACCAGTATATGATAATGAGCCTATAATAAATCAGAAAACCAGAGGAGGTAAAATAAAACCTGCGTACGAGTCGACCATCTCTACATCTGTGCTTATAGGTGAAAGTGCAATAATTCAAATGAAATGTAAAAATAATTTATTATAATTTTGAGCAAAATAATAAGCATTATCAATTTAATCATTATGCAGCGAGTTTTCATTGACTAAAACTAGACTAAAATGCTCAGACATTTAGTCGACTAAAACTTGACCAAACAAAAACTGTTACGGTTCCACTGAAGCAGAGTCAGTTTTCTGAGCCTAAATGCAGTTTAGCAATAACTTGGAAGCAATAACTGGGAAATTAACATAACTTAAATATAAATTTGACTGGGTAAAGCATGGCATGAACATGAAACTCAAAGCAGTGGACTACAGCATCAGAAGATGACGAAGCTAGACCACCATGCATGGCAAAATCAGGGCTATAAATACATAGACTACTAATGAGCAACACCTGAATGCAGTGAAACCAATAAACCAATGAGAACGTAACACTAATGAAAACAAAAGCCCATGGCATGAACAAAAGGGAAACGTGGGGATCATTTGACACATGAAAACAAAGAAGCCAACCAAACACCAGCCTTAGAAAAACAGGACAAGGTTGATTAAAGATGATAAAACTAAAAAGTACATTTGACACAGGACTAAGACTAAACTAATCAATTCTTCTCCACTACAAAAATGGATGGGAAACTGGGGGCCTTCAAGCTTAGAAAAAAGTTCAATTCAAATATCAAAGTATCAATTTATGGGCCCTATTTTAACGATCTGAAATGCAAGTATCAAACGCGAAACGCAAGTAACTTTGTGGGCGGATCTCAGGCGCTGTTGCTATTATACCGGCGGGATAAATGACTCTTGCGCCCGACGCTAATCTAAAATGTGTTGGTCTGCAGTAGCTTCATTACTCATAGGTGTGGTTTGGGCGTAACGTGAAATAAACCAATCAGAGCGACATCTCACATTCCCTTTAAGAGCAGGCGCGCTTGATCCATGCCGGATTGCTATTATAACGGCGGATTTGCCAGGAGCGGTTCACAGCCGAGGAGACCGACGCTCTCGTCAGGGCCGTAAAACACAGAGAAGTGACATTGGGGATGGAGAAACACACCCAAATTAGCTTCGGTTAAAGGTGGTATCAGTGATTTCAAGCCCAAATAAAAATGATCACATTCATCTAATTTTTCCCAACGATCCGCTAGCTGCCCGCCCCATAAGCATGCCGTCAAAAAACGCGTCTCTGTAGGCAGCCTAGGCTCTGAGATCTGCACACAAAAACAATTGGTTTCACCAACCACTCAAAACCAAAACAAATAGTTTTCCAACCAATCACCGACAGGGGGAGGGTGTTGTGAGGTTTTGAGCCAGCTTCTTCTTCAGCTCCGACTTCGCGTGCAGTCGGCCGTGCACGAGCACAAAACCTCACAACCCCCCCCCCCCCCCCCCCCCGTCAGTGATTGGGGGACAGAGACGTAGTTTTTTGACGGCATGCTTATGGGGCGGGCAGCTAGCGGATCGTTGGGAAAGATTAGATGAATGTAATAAAAAAAAAAATTGGGCCTGAAATCACTGATACCACCTTTAAACAGGCGTATGATAATTTGGGTAAATGTGTAAGCTAGATTTATGCCTATTTTTTCACATCTTCATGGACACCACAATGATTTCCCTCGTGTGGAATATTTTTCCTTGTAATAATGTATGGTTTGCAAAAATGAAAACTGCTGCTTCTGTGTAGATGAGAGAAGCAAGTGTGTGTGTGTTGTGCTCACGCTACATTATGGCCAAGCATGCGCCCTTAAAATAGCATCTGAATAACGCACTGACTTTAGACGAGGTTTCTCCTGGTCTGTGGCGGAATTGTTTTCTGAAACTGCAAAATAGCTCCAGGGAACGTTTGCGCCGGAACACGCCTCCTCTTTTCCCTGAACCGCCCCCGGGAGCACAAGGTCATTCCTTAATTTACCGACGTGCGTCTGTGGAGGGAAAAGTCCGCTGTGCGCGGGTGCAAAATAGGAATGACACATGCGTCGCTGTACAAAGTCAGTTGCGCTGGGTGCCAGATAGGGCCCTGAATGTGTCTCGTCAGGTTTGACATCAATGGAGATTGGTCACAAGACACATGAGAACCATTAGTATCAAACTTGGTATTTTTACTGCTATTTTCATTCTATTGAAAGTGAAGAATACAAAATATGAGTTTTGTTAGAGTTTCATAAAAGAAATGCTTTGAAATGTGAGAGCGAAGAGTAAATGATGACAAAATCAGTTGTCCTCCAGGTATGACACTCATGTGATGGAGGACAGCACTAAGTGTTTTTTCTTTTATTATTTCAGGGTGAAAGAGGACGGCCAGGTCCACAGGGTCCTAAAGGTGAATCAGGTCTAAAGGTAAGTTCTCCTGCACCCGTTCCAGCTGAATTATGTGCTGTTTGCAGCGTGAGACGTAGTGTTTCATCCTTCACACCGTTCGTACAGTATCTGTTACGCCACCATGGCAGCAAGGCCTCTCTCAGCGGCGGCTGGATCGGGTTACGGACAAGAATAAAGACCCTGTGTGGTGTTTTGGGGCAAGCAAATGTCTGTTCACACTTCCCAAGATGTAGCTTTGCTCGTGGACCCACCGTCACTTGGGAGCCCCTTTAGAACCTGAGATCCCCCAAAGGTCAAGGGTCGTCTTTTAGAGGAAAGGCGCTCTGCAGGGGGACTCGCTCCTGATGAGAGGAACAGTCGCGTGTTGCATCTTCAAAGGCAAAACTGGTGCAAGTTTTAGCTCACCTAACTCAGCTAGAGGATATGTTTTTGTCATATTTAAGGTTTATGACTTGTGTAGGCAGGTTTGTGGTGAGAGCATAGGAAGATGTCATGAGGTAGCTCTTGTTTTGGTTTATGAGGTGAAGAGAACCAAAGGTTGTAAAGTCCTTGCAAAGTCCTATCAGTCATGACTTAAAAGTTGTTGGCCGGAGCTCATTTTAGGTCAGTCTTTTGCTAACAGTGGCCCAGTGTGATTGGATTTTCACTTGTAATCCCAAGAGCACTTTTAAGACTGTGTGGATCAACTCTTAGAAAATGAGCCTTCTCCAAGAGGTGTTTTCTTTGGAAATGGAGCCCTTTTGGACATTTGGTTGGTTTTTTGAACGGTCAGGCCAGCAACCTTGGAATTAATAAAAAGCAGATCTGTATGGTTAGGTTAGTGGATCCTGGACTGATTTATCTGAGATGAAACCAGAACCATTGATAGGAGAGATCAAGTCATGACAGATTATGAAGTGCCGCACAGAAAGATGCCTCTCTCAGATCCCCAGTTCTGTTCTCTTCGGTGGCGTGTTGCACTTGAACAATCAGATACACACAGTTTTATTTAAAAATATCTGTTTTGGCAAGTATTCACGCAAAAAAATGTTGGTTTTGTCTTAAGTGAACTTAAACATTTGGGGGTAAACATCTGATGTGTAACATTATATTATATCTGTGCATTCGTTCTTAAAGTGACAGCAGCCGAATTAATGTTAATCAAACAATGAAAGTCAAAGAGGGAATCCTTCTCTATTCTTGACTAAGTAACTTTTGTCGCTTTAATAATAATCAGTTTATTTGTAATTAATATACTAAAGACCATGCAGATTATTTTTACATTTGATTATTCAATTCCTGTATTATTTCTTACTGCTTGTTTCTTTCTTATATTGTATTTGTTGTATATGTTTGTTATTTGCATCTTTGTTCATATTTTTAATAACAAAGATAAAATAACAAAAAGAGTCGTATTGTGATTATTAGCGCACTCTACCGTATAACAGTGAAAACATGGATTGCTGGAAAATTTCATCAATGGCTGGGAAGCATTGTGCCGTAAATGACGGAAAATTCCGTCAATGGTGGGGAAAGGAGTTAAAAGTCCTAATAAACTAATAAAATAATGTCTTTACTTTAACTTCACCTCCCACAGAATGCCGGAGTCTTTGATCTTGAGCGTGGTGAACTTAAGCGATCCGTTTAAATGCTGTTTTATTGGTCATTAGTATCTAGAGCACTCTGCTTTTGCAGTAAAATCTTTAAAGAGTTTAAGCAGAAATAGTCCTACAGGCTCAGAACAGGCTAGGCGTAAATCACGGTGACCTCTGATCATCATTGTCTTCTCAGGTGCAATGCAGAAGGCCTGGAATTTTCCAAATTTAGAGGATTGCACCACACTTGAACCTCTCCGCTCGGTCCGACACACAGCGCCACCTGCTGGCAAACAGCCGCTGGCACGGCTATCAAATCAGGCATCTAAATATCAAAGTATTAGACTTTATGATTGCATTGTTGTGCTTCAGTACAGTTGGCACAGATTGGTTCCTGCACTCGAGAGCAGGCTGGAAATGTTTGCAGGAGAGGAGTTCTGACCTCCCCTCCCCGCCTCACTGTCGGGACTTGTCTTTCTTTCATGGGCTCGAGCTCGAGCTGTCAGACAGGGAAAGCTTTAAAGGGTTTTGACAGGTCTGGGGAAATTCTTAAGGGCTATTAGTCTTATCTGAGGCCACTGGGACTTTAGGCAACACAATCCCAGAACTGCGGAAAAGATAACACGTCAAGAACGACTCTTACTTGTTCTTATGATTGTAGGGATATGGGAAAATTCTTTGCTTTGTGTTCTTACCGTTGTTCTGTAAAAGAGTTGAGTTATAATCTCTTTTCCTTTTTTCACCTGCAGGGTCCCAAAGGCTATCCAGGACCAGCAGGTCTGCCCGGAGAACAGGTGAGCGGAGGTGGATGTCGGCCTTTTGTGAGGTCTTCACAAAGACATTTTACTGTTTCAATCATTGTCAGACCACAAGCTATATTTAGCTAGTGGTGTTTGCTAAGTCAAGTATAACTGCTATTATTATTAATCATACTAAAAATAGCTTTATTGCCATGCTGCCACACTGAAGTTCTTCGCATCGCTTCTTTTAGCTATCAGATCCTATTTTAGTAGATCAGATAAATGTAAACGGTTCCATTTGTTGTGCGCTGATACTTGAGACATGGGACAAAATGGACACATTTTTCAGATAATTTCCCTCAATTTAAGGAGTTCTTGTTAATAGCAGCAACATAAATAAATAAATAAATAAATAAATATATGCATACATGCATAAAATGACTACTGCATTTAATGCATGTGTGAAAAGTTAAATATATGTATTTTTTTCAATACCTTTCAGATTTTCTTTAATAAATGGAGCTGACATTCAGTCTCAAACATCCTGAAGTTGAATGCTAGACTTTAGCATTGTATTTGACCTATCTTTATTATAGCAGCCCTCCTGCCGCACATATTTAGCTTGTACAATCAGGTTTAATTCTCTCTGTCTGTCCCTCCCTACGTGTTTGACATGGCATTAAACAGATCTATGAGTTGTACCTCTTTGTACCTCCTTAATAACCGAGTCCGGAAGGTTTGGAACTCAATACATGGAGACTTTCATTCAGTCACAAAGCGCAGTCTTTATATGCAGTCACCTGATGCAAAGATGATCCGCGCTGCAGTCGCGCAGCTGAGAGGAGCCGCCGTCTGGACCTCAGCCAGGGTCAGGCCGCGGAGAGCCGGTCTGGCCCGTGGATGCTTTGAGAGAGAGATGCCATGGGGAACAATAGTGGCTCTATTCATCCGCTGGCAGCCGTTCTCATCTCTCATTCACGTTTTTCTTTCCTTTCTCCTCAGGGTTTGCCAGGATTGCCAGGCGTATCTGGGGCGGCAGGTTACCCTGGCAGGCAGGTGCAGTGACCGATATCCACTAAAAAAAAGTCTTACTGATTCTGTGTCACTACTTCTTTAAATTTGATCCTTAATTTAAAATTAATGCCAGACAGTTGTTTAGAGTGAACCGCACGGTATACTGTGCACTGTGTACTGTGTTAACACCTGAATTTAGCTTCATCCACTTGTGATCCGATTGACCAAAATGCCAAAATCTTAATGCCAGCTGTAAACAGGGCCCTATATTTGAAATATTAAATTAGATTTTTGTAAGTAGATTTATTTGCTCATAGCTAGGGTAGATGGCTTGATAAAAAATTCTAAATGTCTTGTCCAGTAGGTGGCGCTGTCCCTAAACTGCTCCAGTACAATCAGGGTATGGTGGTGATGACATACACCAAATTTTGTTCCAATAGGCCAAAATGTTTCAAAGATATGGCCTTCCGTCCTGTTCCTTGCCATCAAATCAAATTATATTTTGAAATATTCACTTTGATGCTTAATTTAAAATTAATATCAGGCAGCTGTTCAGAATGTAATGCGCGGTATACTGTGAAACAGTACACAATACGCAATGATAAACATTTTAAGGCAAGACACCACAGGTGAATATAGTAAAACAAACTAATAGATATCACCACATACTTCTCAAATGTATTAATCAAAGAACACAAAACAATTTTGTATTCGTTTTCTGAAATGTTATGTTTAAATATGTATAAATACAATGAATAAATGATGTATAAATATATATACTGGATAAAGCCAGTGTTCATTTTGTTGACATATTAAAGTTTCATGATCTCTGATGTGTGTATATGTCTGATATGTGAATGTGTGTAACGTTAAAGTCTCTTGTGTCTCAGGGTTTGGGAGGACCAGAGGGAAACCCAGGACCTAAAGGTGTTAATGTACGTACAGCTGTTGTCTCATGCTTTCCTGTTCAAACAGTGTCGGGACTCTTACATTATCTCACTGTGAGTCACAGGACCAGATAAAAGAGAGAGAGATAAACAGAGATTGTTGAAAGAAGGATCGAGAGCAGATCAGATCCTTTTAAACTGTTCTGTTTTTACTGCTTTGATTCTTGACGCGTGGGACAAAACCCACAACTTTACCTGCCATTCGTTCTGAAAATGACCATCAGAACGACCGTAACGCATCAATGACCATAACGCAAAACTACAAATAGATTCAAATAGATAATAAATACTCCTCTTTTATAATGTTTCACAAAGTCCCTGCTAAACATTCATAAAATCTGGCTTAATCAAAGTACAAAAATCAAACATTTCATATGCTGTGAGTTTAATTAGGCAACACAACTGGTGAGTTTTATAGTTTTTTTTTATGATTTCATGATTTTTTAGATAATATCCCACAATATAAGTAATTCATTTTAATAGCAGCAACACGATAAATAAATAAATAAAATGCTGCTGCATTAAATGATGGAGCTGAAAATCAGTTTTAAACATCCTGAAGTTCAATGCCAGATTTTTCAATATTTACAATAAATATTTGAAATGTTTTTTGTATCTGATGTTGCGATACAAAAATCTAACTTTTCACCTGCTCTGAGTTTAATAAGGCTACACAAATGGTAATATTTATAGATTTTTTTTATATATAGTTTCATATATAGAAAATTTCCGTCAATTTAAGTAGTTCCTGTTAGTAGCAGCAACACAATCAATCAATCAATCAATCAATAAATAAAATGGCTGCTGCATTTGATACATGTGCAAAATACATACTTTTATTGTCAGCACCTGTTAGATTTTCATCAATAGATGGAGCTGAAAATCAGTTTAAAACATGACATCCTGTAGTACTAGATTTTACAATATTTATCATAAATATCTGAAATGATTTTTGGATCTGATGTTGCTGTTGACCCATTCTAAGTGATTAAGGGAAGAAAACATGTAGTTGCATGCTAATGCAGGGGAATCCATCTGAACATGTAGAACAGATTCTCATCTCAAACAATCATCTGAAACAGTTCTATGAGATATGAGCCTTATTTCCTCAGTCCTCTAGCCTGTTTTGTCCCAGTCCTCAAGAATCAGTGAGCTGTATAAAGTCGAAATTGAGACTGCTGCATCTCAGAGATTTTGCATGTTTCAGAAACGCAATTGCTTTCAACATCTGGCAGTGTGCCGCAGCACAGGAATGTGCAGAGACAGGAGGAGGGCCGTTTCTTTCATCTTTGACTGATAGTACATGTGATCTCACTTAACAAGACAGAAGAACTGTACATATAGCGATTCGTCCACCTACAGCAAGCAAAAATACCAGCCAATCTCTCACTCACCGCTTTGAATGATTTGTGCCCAGTGCATGTGGAAGAGATGATATCACACCTGATGCTGACATCATATTGCTCTGTTTTATCGATGTGTGTAAGCTGATTTATGTGTACATTAGTTGTAAATTACTTTGACAGCAATATACAGTTTTATAAGGTCACATATACAATGAGGATGATAAATGAAGCTGTATCTTGTAGTTCAGGGTGAATCAGATCTGTGTTAATAATCTGTTGATCATCCAAATTATTATTATCCAGATCAGTGTGGCCCAATATTTCAAACGAACAAAACTTGTAAGTAGATTGGTTTGCTCATTGCATAGGTGGAGATTTTAGGCTCATGGCTTATTTAAAAATTCGAAATGTCTTGTCCAGTAGGTGGCGCTGTCCCTAAACTGCTCCAGTACCATCAGGGCATGGTGACGATGACTTGCACCAAATTTTGTTCCAATCTGCCAAAGTGTTTTAAAGATACGGCCTTTTGTCCTGTTCCTTGCCATCAAATTTCCTGATGCATTATACGTAAATGGTACATCAGAGCGCTTTTAACAACTTTGCCCAACATAGTATCAGGATTATTTGACCACAATTTGGAGACTATTTGATAAAAGATTTAGGAGGAGTTTGAAAAATGTAAACATGCAATTTTGTGTTTTCTGTATCAGGGCTTCATCGGACCTCCAGGAATTGCAGGACCGCCAGGACTGGAGGGAGAGAGAGTGAGTTTAAATGCATAATTATACAATCGTCATTTCAAATTCATTGCGAGAATCAAGCAGATGACATTTGCATGAATTAGAGCGAGGTAACATGCTGTGAATACTATGGTAAATCTTACCTCAGTTTGAATCACAGTACAGTAGTGCACTTACAATGGATATTTAGTTGGCCGGCATGTAGGAATGTGAATAAACTGCTAAAATATTCAACTAGCTTAAACATTTAAACATTACATTTTAACATGAGACAGGTGAGGTCACCCCCCAGCTCTGTCTCTAGTCAATTTCACTTGGAATTGTCTCTAGCTATCGTTTCGTACATGCAACAGAACATTTTTACTGATTCATTTGTTTGTTTCCTGTACACTTGCCCCAAAGCAAGCTTCACTCGTTTTACGTACTGATGGACGAGTCGAATCGATCGCAGGCCGCAGATGCTGTTTATATCTCACAGTATTTCCTTATATCAGCATAATGCTGCTAATGCTTCGTCCGTTAAACTGACAAACACACATGGGATGATTAAGCCCGAACGTTGTCAAATCTGTCATCATTCTGGGATTTACAACAACTCTCAACACAGACGCAAATTCCCAAATGAATGACGTGATCCTGAAAACACACAAGGCAGCGTTCAGATTGATGACACCCCCCGGCTCAGAATGATCGATGTGTGTCAGATCAGATTTGTTTGTAACTGCAATCATCTCGATGTGTTCCAGGGAATTCCGGGTCCGGTGGGAATCAAGGGTCCCAAAGGAAGACCGGTAAACTCTCCCTTCCTTTATAAGCATTAGTCAGGGGTTGTCATGCAAATGAGTGATGCATATTTAAAACAGATTACTTATGAGAAAAGCAAGAATCTGTGCTTGTCATCTGCCGTCCAACTGTGAAGCCAGTGGCATTATGCAGATGGAAGACGTTATGCATGTATAAAAGTCTGCAATAGTAAAGAAACATTGCTTTAATTCTTGAAGGAATTGAGAGGGTTATTCTAATTGATGTGTTTGTGGGAAACACTTTCTGCCTCGAAAGAAAAAACAATAGAAATGCCACAGAATCTGCTATTCATTGTACAATAGCAGAAAATAGTCTGCGATAATCGGCAATAACTCATCATTCTGTTTTTGTGACTTTAGAGTAAATATTTTGTTAAATATTATTAAATTAATTATTATTCATTTATATATATTTTTTATATTTCACATTAAATTCCAGTAAATCATGTACTACTAATAATAACAAAAAGAAAAACTGTTACATTTTATTTAATAAAATATATATATATATATATATTTAACATTCAGGTTCAGCAATTGTATGTACATTTTATTTTCTTCCATTAAATTATATAACAATAATAACAATAATAATAATGAAATATTAATAATTATTATTATTAAACATCCTAAATAATAATAATTATTTACATATTTAACATTTGGGTTAATTAATGTTATGCACATCTTGTTTGCTATCAATAAATCATATAACAATAATAACAACAATAGTAAATGTTAAATATAAATCAATCATAAAAAAATATTTAATTAATTATTCTTAATGATTTCATTTTTAAATAATTAACATTAAATGTTATTATTATTCATTACTATATTATATATAAATTATTTTTATTATATAAAAATTATTACTATTATTATTTCAGCCAGTAGATATCTATATAAATAGTCTCTCTCTCTCTCTCTCTCTCTCTCTCTCTCTCTCTCTCTCTCTCTCTCTCTCTCTCTCTCTCTCTCTCTCTATATATATATATATATATATATATATATATATATATATATATATATACAGTGAGGAAAATAAGTATTTGAACACCCTGCTATTTTGCAAGTTCTACCAGAAAGACTCGGGAGATAAAATGATATAACAAGAGTAACTTTATTAATAGCTCAGCAAGCATAGTCTTTGGCGTAGGCCCCGTCCTTAGCAAGCAATGCGAGGGTAACGGAATCTGCAAATCCCGCCTGAAGATGAAGGCAGGGGCGCAGCCGACCCCCTGGAGGTAAAGGAAGGGACCATCCTGGTGGTGGTGGGAAGGATGGAGGTAATTAGCGCCGTCAGTATCTGCGAACTCAGACAGATGTAAGTACAGTTCTTTTATACTGATAGTGTTAACACATGATTGGTTAGAAGTGAGTTAATTCATGACGCGCTGATTGAGTCTTCCTGGCAGAACTTAACGCTGAGCTTACATTTCTCCCACTTAGAAATCATGGAGGGGTCTGAAATTGTCATCGTAGGTGCATGTCCACTGTGAGAGACATAATCTAAAAAAAAAAAACCAGAAATCACAATGTATGATTTTTTAACTATTTATTTGTATGATACAGCTGCAAATAAGTATTTGAACACCTGAGAAAATCAATGTTAATATTTGGTACAGTAGCCTTTGTTTGCAATTACAGAGGTCAAACGTTTCCTGTAGTTTTTCACCAGGTTTGCACACACTGCAGGAGGGATTTTGGCCCACTCCTCCACACAGATCTTCTCTAGATCAGTCAGGTTTCTGGGCTGTCGCTGAGAAACACGGAGTTTGAGCTCCCTCCAAAGATTCTCTATTGGGTTTAGGTCTGGAGACTGGCTAGGCCACGCCAGAACCTTGATATGCTTCTTACAGAGCCACTCCTTGGTTATCCTGGCTGTGTGCTTCGGGTCATTGTCATGTTGGAAGACCCAGCCTCGACCCATCTTCAATGCTCTAACTGAGGGAAGGAGGTTGTTCCCCAAAATCTCGCAATACATGGCCCTGGTCATCCTCTCCTTAATACAGTGCAGTCGCCCTGTCCCATGTGCAGAAAAACACCCCCAAAGCATGATGCTACCACCCCCATGCTTCACAGTAGGGATGGTGTTCTTGGGATGGTACTCATCATTCTTCTTCCTCCAAACACGTTTAGTGGAATTATGACCAAAAAGTTCTATTTTGGTCTCATCTGACCACATGACTTTCTCCCATGACTCCTCTGGATCATCCAAATGGTCATTGGCAAACTTAAGACGGGCCTTGACATGTGCTGGTTTAAGCAGGGGAACCTTCCGTGCCATGCATGATTTCAAACCATGACGTCTTAGTGTATTACCAACAGTAACCTTGGAAACAGTGGTCCCAGCTCTTTTCAGGTCATTGACCAGCTCCTCCCGTGTAGTTCTGGGCTGATTTCTCACCTTTCTTAGGATCATTGAGACCCCACAAGGTGAGATCTTGCATGGAGCCCCAGTCCGAGGGAGATTGACAGTCATGTTTAGCTTCTTCCATTTTCTAATGATTGCTCCAACAGTGGACCTTTTTTCACCAAGCTGCTTGGCAATTTCCCTGTAGCCCTTTCCAGCCTTGTGGAGGTGTACAATTTTGTCTCTAGTGTCTTTGGACAGCTCTTTGGTCTTGGCCATGTTAGTAGTTGGATTCTTACTGATTGTATGGGGTGGACAGATGTCTTTATGCAGCTAATGACCTCAAACAGGTGCATCTAATTTAGGATAATAAATGGAGTGGAGGTGGACATTTTAAAGGCAGACTAACAGGTCTTTGAGGGTCAGAATTCTAGCTGATAGACAGGTGTTCAAATACTTATTTGCAGCTGTATCATACAAATAAATAGTATAATTAGATTATGTCTCTCACAGTGGACATGCACCTACGATGACAATTTCAGACCCCTCCATGATTTCCAAGTGGGAGAACTTGCAAAATAGCAGGGTGTTCAAATACTTATTTTCCTCACTGTATATTATTATTATTATGAGTGTCAGCCATTAAAAAGTTTATGGTTTTCAGTCAGGGGTTTCTAAATTTGTCCATGATCTGTTTTATTGATCTGTTTCTATTTGTCCATGATCTGTCAGGGGTTTCAAAATTTGTCCATGATCTGTTTTATAACAGATATACGTAAATTATACTATACTATGTAATACATAAATATTATACTATATTATAATGTAGTGTTTTTAATGTTCTCATTGGAAATGATCCATATATAATGAAATAATTATATTTGTTTAGACACGCATAGTTTCTTCATGTGAATAACTCTTGATAGAGTTAATATAATCTTTAATCTCGTAAACTCTCAGCTGATTGAGAGTGTTGTGCCTGAGAAAGCCCTGAAACATCACATCAGAGCTGTTTTGCCAGCTGGGCTCGCTGCCCGTCGTCTGCAGAAATGATTAATCCCAGGCATCTCCAGTGAGGATGAAAGCTTGTTGGAAGACTTTCAGAGGCCTTGGGCTCAGAGAGACACAAGCAAACATGCAGACGGAGAACATACTGTAAAACACTCGTATTTACACTGCAGATTCTTTACTTTTCTTTACATGCACTCATCATGTATAGAGAAATACAGTAGAGTCAAACAACTTCAAGATCAAAGCCACAAGCAAACGAACTGTTAGGATGTGTGTGATATGATATCATGGAAAAGCATTACCTCAGGACACGAGCGTTCAGATGTTTGAATGTCAGCGTGACTGATGTGAGACTGACAGCGTTTGAGCTGATCTGAGATCTGTTACAGGGTGTTGTTGGCGACGCGGGCGAGAGAGGACTTCCTGGACCTGATGGAAACCAGGTACGTGTTTCTCTGCCATCAACACTGCACTGGATTTTTGTCTTGTTTTCCAGTACTAATATCTAAACATTCTTTAAAAAGACCTTGTTCATCTGTCTTTAGTGTGTAATGTTGAGTTCTTCTCTATATCAGTGTCAGTGTTTCTGAACTTCCGGGAACGAACACGTCACAATATTCCTCATTATAATAATTAATGCGCAGAATAAAGGGGCGGGGCCTGGTTGAGTTAGTTAGTAGTGTGTTAAACTGGTCATTTCTCAAACACACACTTGAAGCGCTCGACCAATCACAACACACTGCTCCAGCTGACCAATCAGAGCACAGTGTGCTTTTCAGAAGGAGGGGCTTCATAGAGACAGGAAGTAAACAGAGCGTTACTGACAGACTGGGAAGAGAGGAGCCGCAACAATGGAGAATATGAGGAAAATAATCAACATTCAAGCAGGAAAACCTGTTCTAGTAGAGACCAACATCAAAACTTTGTGAAAGGGTGTAATATGGGCTCTTTAAATTAAGATACATTTACTTGAGAAGCAATATTATTGAAGATATCAAGACTTGCTTTCTGAAAAGTCTTGCTTTCCCTTTAAATTAAGTTTATTTTTCTGACCCCGATTGGCAGATAATTGTTTTTTGTTTTAAGTACAAAAGGCACTTCATTTCGATAAATTTTCTTCAGAAAACAAGACTTAATATCTTAAGTAATTTTGCATCTTAAGTGAATCTATCTTGATTGAAGAATGTTTAGATTCTGGAGTAATGATGCTGAAAATTCACCTTTGATCTCACAAATAAATTTACATTTTACAGTATATTCACACAGAAAACAGCTGTTTTACATTGTAATAATATTTCAAAATTTTACTGTATTTTTTTATCAAATAAATGCCGCCTTGGTGAGCAGAAGAGACTCTTTTAAAAACATTTCAAAAATCTCACCGACCCCAAACATTTGAGCAGAAGTATATCATAATCATAATTTGAACCAAACCTAAAGGATCCTAATTTTATTCCAACATAAAAGTTATCAATGCAGCTATTATTATTATCAATAGGAAATCAAAATTAATTTAAAGAAAATCTTTCTTGGTTGTAAAAGGCCTAAACTTCCCATGTGATGTCATTTAACTCTTCAGATTTAATTCTTGATACAATGTTCAAAATTAAACAAAGTATCAAATAAAAATGTATCCAGATACTCAGATTCTCCTTGTTTAATCCCATTATAATTGATTCCAAATTATGATAGAGATTCCAATAGGAGTCTATATACATGTGCATAGAGGATACTTTGACGATAGATGGTGTTTCCACGGTTTTGTAAGAATATTATTGTGCCGAAACCCCAAGAAGCTGAAGGCAAGGCAAGGCAGAAGTGCAGACAGAAGTGCAGAGCTGTTTCTCAGGGTTTTGTGTGTGTTCCAGGGGCCCGTCGGAGGAACCGGCAGCAGTGGATTCCCAGGCCTGAGAGTGAGTCCTAAACACACACACACCTACACACACACACATATAAACACAGAGTTCAATCAGCTTTAACTTCTGATGGCCGACGCAGAATCCTCGTCCTCTCTGGAGCCGTGTTGATATGACTTCATATATCGCCGATACCGATAACCGATTATTCAGAATGATACCGATAGTTCGATTTTTCTTTAGGAAAACAAATCTCTCCCAACTAATGCTGTAACTATACAGGGACTCCTCTTATGTGGTAAATCACTATAATACTAGAGGTTAACAACAGATCCCTTTATAATTGCTATTTTTGTAAGATATAATAATCACACTGAAATAAAAACTGAAATGTGTGTACGTAACAGTTGCACATAAGTTAGTTTTCATAAACGTCTTCATGACAAATTTATTCAAACACACATATATAATTAACAGTAAATAAGCTTCTCTCTAGTGTTTTATAGCTAACTAATGACGTCACATTTACCTCAGGAGAGTTATCTGATGTTCAGAGTTCATTATATCGTTCGTATCATTATATCGTGTATATCGTTCTCAAGCTGTTTTATTGACATCTTTCTGCGGTTGAAACACTGATTGATGGATTTCATGAGACATGATTCCTTTCAGTAAGTTGTTCTGTATCTTTCAACATTCCTTCTGATGTTCTTTTATGTTTATTTGCTGCTGTAACTAGTAGTAAAGAGGAAGAGATTACTGTACTGTAATCTGCTCAAAGCTCTCTGAGATTATTGTACGGGAGGTGCTTCATATTTCAAACATAACCTGTTAATTTAACTGTTATTGCTTTATTTTCGCATAAACTTCAACAGCCCTAAATTCAACACGAGAGATTGTCTTCACACACAGTATGAGTTGCAGTCTGACACATTTTTCAGCCCCTTTGATTGACAGGATATAATCGGCCCGGATCATCGGCTGTTTTTAAGCAATCGGCCGATAGTGAAAATAATGTCTTTTATCGGCCGATACATCTGTGCATCTCTACTTCAAACAAACACTAACAACAGGGATTTTATGTGCACATGAGACATATTCATTAACTGAAATAAAATAAATGTCAACTGAAATAAAGTAAAATATAAAAGAAACTGGTCTGCCTAAACCTCAATACCCCGCTTTTACAATTGACCCTTTTGTAACCTTGATTATAATGTTATAATCTAAGTTACATTACATTAATAATCAGAATACTTCTACAAAGTAATATAGTTTGTTTGCATAATCATGTACAGTTTTCAGTTGCGCATGAATACGGAATCAGATTCAGAACCTGTTGTAAAGTTGTTATCTGGTTTTTCTGAGGTCTTTTGGTTGGTTTTCAGCAGTGTGTTCTGCTACTGTAAAGAGTTCAGTCCCGCCGGCAGCTCCTGCCAAGAGAATATTTATAATACTTTGTGTGTCCTGGCGTCCGTTCAGCAACAGAACACTTCAGCATTATAAGATAAACTGCTGAATTGTAGGCGAGATGAAAAGAGACAGAAAGCACCTGAGGTCATAGTTATCAACATTTAATCATTTAGCAGACATTTTTATCCTAAGTGACTTACAAATGAGGAGAATAAAAGAAGCAATCAAACCCAACAATAGGACAACAATATGTAAGTGCTGTGACCAGTCCCAGTTAATATACCATACACGTAGCTAGGTGGGGTTTTTTAAACATTTTTATAGATATATAGAATAGTAAGTGTAAGTATTACTGTGTCAAGTGTTCATGTGTCTTCAGCAGTTTCTTTAATTTGGCTAATGACTCAGCAGCTCTGGTTGAGTTCAGCAGGTCATTGCAAGTTTATGAGGAGAGGAGTGACGTGCGTCTCTTCGGCTCGATGAACACACTCTTGCTGCAGCATCTGGATCAGTTGCAGAGGTTTGACAGATGCTGGAAGGAGAAAGCAGTACAATAATCCAGCCTGGAGAGAACAAGAGCTTGGAGAAGGAGTTGTGTAGCTCCAATAGGAAGGGCCTGATCCTACTAATGTTGTATAAGACAAATCTGCAGGACCCGGCCGTTCTTGCAATGTGGTCTGTGAAGTTCAACTGATCGTCAATCACAACTCCAAGGTTCCTGGCTGTCCTGGATGGAGTTATGGATGATGAACCTATAGCTGAATGGAGAAGTTGTGATGAAGTGTTGAGTTGGTCGAGAACAAGCAGTTCTGTCTGATCATCGGTTTGGAATGAGAGGCTGTGTGTCATCAGTGAAGCAGTGATGGGAAAAACCATGTTCTGAATGACAGATCCTAGTGATGACATGTAGATGGGGAAGAGTTGCGGTCCCAGCACTGAGCCCTGAGGCACTCCAGTAGCTAGATGATAGCAGAGATGGGAAAAACCATGTTTCTGAATGACAGATCCTAGTGATGACATGTAGATGGGGAAGAGTTGCGGTCCCAGCACTGAGCCCTGAGGCACTCCAGTAGCTAGATGATAGCAGAGATGGGATAAACCATGTTTCTGAATGACAGATCCTAGTGATGACATGTAGATGGAGAAGAGAAGCGGTCCCAGCACTGAGCCCTGAGGCACTCCAGTAGCTAGATGATAGCAGTGATGGGAAAAGCCATGTTTCCGAATGACAGATCCTAGTGATGACATGAAGGTGGGAGAAGAGAAGCGGTCCCAGCACTGAGCCCTGAGGCACTCCAGTAGCTAGATGATAACAGTGATGGGAAAAAAACATGTTTCTGAATGACAGATCCTAGTGATGACATGTAGATGGGGAAGAGTTGCGGTCCCAGCACTGAGCCATGAGGCACTCCAGTAGCTAGATGATAACAGTGATGGGAAAAACCATGTTTCTGAATGACAGATCCTAGTGATGACATGTAGATGGGGAAGAGTAGCGGTCCCAGCACTGAGCCCTGAGGCACTCCAGTAGCTAGATGATAACAGTGATGGGAAAAAACATGTTTCTGAATGACAGATCCTAGTGATGACATGTAGATGGAGAAGAGAAGCGGTCCCAGCACTGAGCCCTGAGGCACTCCAGTAGCTAGATGATAACAGTGATAGGAAAAACCATGTTTCTGAATGACAGATCCTAGTGATGACATGAAGGTGGGAGAAGAGAAGCGGTCCCAGCACTGAGCCCTGAGGCACTCCAGTAGCTAGATGATAACAGTGATGGGAAAAAACATGTTTCTGAATTACAGATCCTAGTGATGACATGTAGATGGAAAAGAGAAGTGGTCCCAGCACTGAGCCCTAATGCACTCCAGTAGCTAGATGATAACAGTGATGGGAAAAAACATGTTTCTGAATGACAGATCTAGTGATGACATGTAGATGGGGAAGAGTTGCGGTCCCAGCACTGAGCCCTGAGGCACTCCAGTAGCTAGATGATAACAGTGATGGGAAAAAACATGTTTCTGAATGACAGATCTAGTGATGACATGTAGATGGGGAAGAGTTGCGGTCCCAGCACTGAGCCCTGAGGCACTCCAGTAGCTAAATGATAACAGTGATAGGAAAAACCATGTTTCTGAATGACAGATCCTAGTGATGACATGAAGGTGGGAGAAGAGAAGCGGTCCCAGCACTGAGCCCTGAGGCACTCCAGTAGCTAGATGATAACAGTGATGGGAAAAAACATGTTTCTGAATTACAGATCCTAGTGATGACATGTAGATGGAAAAGAGAAGTGGTCCCAGCACTGAGCCCTAATGCACTCCAGTAGCTAGATGATAACAGTGATGGGAAAAAACATGTTTCTGAATGACAGATCTAGTGATGACATGTAGATGGGGAAGAGTTGCGGTCCCAGCACTGAGCCCTGAGGCACTCCAGTAGCTAGATGATAACAGTGATGGGAAAAACCATGTTTCTGAATGACAGATCTAGTGATGACATGTAGATGGAGAAGAGAAGTGGTCCCAGCACTGAGCCCTAATGCACTCCAGTAGCTAGATGATAACAGTGATGGGAAAAACCATGTTTCTCTATGACAGATCCTAGTGATGACATGTAGATGGGGAAGAGTTGCGGTCCAAGAACTGAGCCCTGAGGCACTCCAGTAGCTAGATGATAACAGTGATGGGATAAACCATGTTTCTGAATGACAGATCTAGTGATGACATGTAGATGGAGAAGAGAAGTGGTCCCAGCACTGAGCCCTGAGGCACTCCAGTAGCTAGATGATAACAGTGATGGGAAAAACCATGTTTCTGAATGACAGATCCTAGTGATGACATGTAGATGGAGAAGAGAAGCGGTCCCAGCACTGAGCCCTGAGGCACTCCAGTAGCTAGATGATGGGTCTTAGACACCTCACCCCTCCACGACACCCTGATGGACCTACTGAGAGGTTAAGACTTTAACCATTGGAGCGCGGTTGCTGAGATGCCCTTCATCCTGAGGGTTGACAGGAGGATCTGGTTGTTAACTGTGTCATAGGCAGCACACAGATCCAGCAGGATGAGAACTGAGGATTTGGAAGCTGCTCTTGAGTCCCAGAGCTTCAATAACCAAGAGCAGGGCTGTCTCAGTTGAGTGACGTTTTTGAAACCAGGGTGGTTGTTGTCCAAGAGGTTATTCTGTGTAAATGCTGAAAATATATATATTTTTTTATTTCAGTTAATGTTTATTTTATTTCTAGTAATGAACACACCATGGTTTTAGTTTTAGCTAACGATAATAACCCTGTTAAATTCACTCTTACATTCCTCTTCAACTCTTTTCCTTCATTGGTAATGTGTGATTCCAGGTGTGATTCCTGCCATGTGTTCGGCTCCTGCAGGTCTGATTCACGAGTTAAAAAAGCCAATCCTCATACATGACATGTTCAGAAGGCAGTCTCTAACAGTCGAGGACTCCTCTGGTTGTTCCGGCTTTAAAACACACATGTCCGAGGCTGGCCGAAGCCCCAGAGTCTCGTAAAGCGGCGGACAGAGATGTCAGACATGTTTCTTTGCTGTCGGGATGTCAGGCGGGAAGATTTAAAGCGGGATGTTGCAGATTCCTGATGCGTTTTCATCCTGCCTTCGCTGTCGTTCCTGTATCTGTCGGCCGTCCCTTCCTCAGATGATGATCCGTGTTTTCGTCTTGGTGGCAGAGAGGGTGTGATGTGTCTTTTAGAGCCATGATTTCAGTTTTGTGCAATGAAATGTTGATGTTAAGTCGGGCACGCTGAAACGGGAAGTACATGAAATAGAGACAAAATAAAGGTTGCAAAAGGGTTTTTTCTCAGCGATGCCATAGAAGAGCCATTTTTGCTTCCGTAAAGAACCTTTCATTTTTTTCTTAGTGTGTGAAGAACATTTTTTAACATATTTTCCTCTATATGGAATGAATAGATTCCACTGATGCCAGTTAAGAAGCTTTATTTTTAAGAGTGTAGAACAAGAGAGGCGTGCTTCTGTTCTTGATCCGTTATTTCATGCCAGCTTTACATAAATATAATCTGTATAAACCATACACTACCGTTCAAATGTTTCGGGTCACTTTTTGAAGAGAAGTTAATACTTTTATTCATCAAGGACTTAAATCCGAAGTGACAGTAAAGACATTTATAATGTTACAATAGATTCTGTTTCAAATTAATGCTGTTCTTTTGAACTTTCTATTCATCAAAGAATCCTGAAAAATAACATGTATGACTGTTTTCAACATTGATACCAATCATAAATGTGTCTTGAGCATCAAATCATCATTACATCAAATGTGACACTGAAGACTGGAGTAATGATGCTGAAAATTCAGCTTTGATCACAGGAATAAATTACACTTTACTATATATTCACATAGAAAACAGCTGATTTACATTTTAAATAAATATATTTCACTATTTTTACTGTATTTTTGTATTTTACTGTATTCACAGACCCTGAACTTTTGAAAGCAAGCGTTTCATTTTGTATTACCTTGCTTGTCTAAAGTTCCCAGAGTCAGCTTGCACTAACTATTATCTGTGATTCTGACATATTAGCACATTTCTCTCCAAGTTCAGAAGTTTTGCATCTCATATTCCCTAAGTAGAGACAGTAAGTCATTATTCACCTCCTTCTCTTTCTTCTGTCATTGTGCGGCGGACAGAAAAGCTTTTTCATGGCATGTGTGTGATCTGTGGATCTGTGTGTCCATTAAGACCTCTTTCAGCTCCAGATGTGCAGATCTCCTTCAAGCCAATCGTCTCCCTCACACTAAATAAAGGCGTTACCATGTTTTTTGCACATGTACTATGGTAATACCATGGTATGCTAATGCTTGAAATTATGTAATGATTTGAAATGATGCTAATGTCTCTCTAATACATAATTTTACTTGTCGTTCACTAATAACAGCCACTCATGCTCTACCAGTCAAAAGTTTTGGGTTTTTAGTTTTTGAAAGTCTCTTCTGCTCACCAAGGCTGCATTTATTTGATCAAAAATACAGTAAAAACAGTGAAATACATTTATTTACAATTTAAATCATCTGTTTTCTATGTGAATATATTGTAAAGTGTAATTTATTCCTGTGATCAAAGCTGAATTTTCAGCATCATTACTCCAGTCTTCAGTGTCACATGATCCTTCAGAAATCACTCTAATATGATGATTTGATGCTCAAGAAACATTTATGATTATTATCAGTGTAACAGTGATACATTTTATTTTTCAGGATTCTTTGATGAATAGAAAGTTCAAAAGAACAGCATTTATCTGAATCTTTCGTTACATTATAAATGTCTTTACTGTCACTTTTGATCAGTTTGATGATAAAAGTATGAATCTGTGCAGTTTTCCTGTAGGCTCCAGGTGAAGTAGAGGCTGGTTCCAGACATGCGTGCGGTTTATAGTTTATCATCTGACGGCCGAAAGCCTTTAATGAGAAACAGCCTCACAAACACTGTTAGAAAAGCTGAGCACACACCACAGGCGCCGGATCTGGACATGGTTTCAAATACACAAATGTGACCAGTAAAATATTTTATAACAATATATTGTTAAAAGTATATACTATGTAATTTTTTTTTTTTTTTTTTCAAAATTAACCAAATTTAAATAATGAATCAATACATCATCAATTTCCCCGAAAATATATTATTATTACTTTTTAAATTTTAAAAATCATTACATTATTTACATTTTTTATTATTATTTTATTTTTTATTTAAAGTTTTTCTGGGGGGTCATATGCACATGATAGTTACAGTGCCTTTCGTACCTTGTGCATGTAAAAGAAAAAAGTTGCTCCTGCAAGATATCGTACATTAAAACTTACCCTTGACCTTCTGTCCTGATCCTGAGTGACAATAAACACATTTACCTCAGCGGGACCCTGGTTAATTCTCTTCTCTCCGGGGGAAACCTGTGTGTGAGAGTTAAATCACAGGATAATGTGGATTTAGGACTTTGAGTTCATTGTCAGTTTGGAAGTTTTCATAGTTCCGAGAACTATTGGCGGAAGTTCCCGGATTTTGGCGTGTTCGCACCGCAGGAACTAGGAGCGATTTTAGCTCTAGGAACTCCTTTTGGAGGAACTGATTTACTCCTCCTTCAGAGTCGGTCTAAACCAGCGCTATAGGAGCTACAGTGATGTTAGTGTTCGCTGATTGGCCGAAGGCACGCGAAACACCAGCACACGCTTTTTAAAAAAGCAGTGTAAACGCACAGATTATAGCCTATATATTTACTCAGAAACTAACTCTACGAAGATGGAAAACAGTGATAGATGGACCTCTTCACCTTTACACTGAGAACAAATTCAACGCGACTTTTAGGAGAACAAGAGAAACATGATTATGTATTTCTGCTTAGCAACACTGGACATCAACCACACGCCATATGCTAATAACTCTTCATTACTGTCTACTTTCTGTGTAACTGTTCTATCTAATAACGTATTAGACAGAACTGTTAGACAGATCGTAAACCAATGAACACTGGCGTTCTCAGCGCCGTCAAAATAAAAGTCACAACATCAAGCGCGGCTCACGTCACTTCAGAGTTCCTACTGGCGCTGTGAATGCAACCAGGAAAATGTTCCTATAGGAACCATTAGTTCTCGGGGAAACACCCTGGTGGCTCGTTCTTAGAACTACCCGGTGCGAAAGCCCTTATGATGGTAGACCGGCAAGAGTGTCCTGACAAATCTGTCATTCGGTGAATCTGTAAGGAATCATTCACTAAACTACAGGAAAGACGAACTGCTGTTGTATTGATGGAGTCTGTTCCTCTGTTCCCGCAGGGTGATCCCGGGATTGAGGGACCCCGTGGGATTCCTGGCATTGTGGGACCTCAGGTAACGGCCCGTCAGTTACGCCTCGAGCTGTGTGATCTATAACCTCATTGGCTGGACACTGAAGATCTTGTTCTCTCATTGGCAGGGCCTGAGCGGAGGGGCGGGGCCTCCTGGAATGAAAGGTGATAAGGTGATTTAAATATTTATATCATTGCAGCGAACATGTGAACATATAAGGTTCATTCCTTTGTAATTATATGCATGATCTTTGGGATCAAAAAATGATTTTCTTCTTTAGTATTTTTGCCTTGTTTTCTAAACATTGGTGCTCTTCTCGTGTCTTCATTGGTGCTCGTCTCATGTTTTTTTTGTCAATTAGATGAATGTACTATATTTTAGTTTGTAAAATGTTTTTTATTTAATATTTTGTATTTTTAAAATCACATTTTACTCTAAAACTGCAAGAAAATCAAAGCCATAAATCTAAACAAGTCGTGTTCCAAATTTGAGGTTGATATCTCATAAAATGATCTTTCAGTGAGAGTGTGTTCGGCTGCAGTACCAAACGCTTCCACTAGAGGAAATTCAGCTCATTCATTTCCAATGTGCTCATGTTTGACCGCGAGGAGCACAAGTGTGACTATTTATTTCAGGACCATTTAACCTTTTTGAATCATGTCCATGATTTTTTTTTTTTTTTCACATTGTTCACAAGTTTCATATTGTTCCAATGAAAAAAAAGAAAAAGAAAACAAAACGTAACTTTTTTCGGTGAAAAATAACCAAAGAGCACCAGAGGGTTAAATCAAGATACATTTACCGGAAAAGCAAAATGACAAGATATTAAGTCTTGTTTACTGAACAATTAATTAAAATGAAGTGACTCAATTATCCTTTTCAGAGGTCTTATATTTGAGGATGAAAAACAGGCTTAATGTGATTATTGACGATGATTTATTTGAGAGCGCTGCGCGTTCAAAGTCAAAGTGCAGCGCAGTTCGCATTCAATGTATTTATTTCAAACGATTGCTAGTGATCTATTGTTGATGAATCATGACAATGTTTACTTTATGGTGTTAGTATTGTAATATGCTTTAGATGGTTGTAAGAGTCTGTATATTTTAGCTCATATGAGCAGCTGGAAGCAGTAAAAACATTTCAGAATAATAGTCCTGGTGTAATTTGGGTTTGTTTATAATTAAAACGCACACATTTTGCAGAACATATTTTTTTTCCTGGTTATTATTAGTATTTTCCTTACAAAATAAACTTCATTTGACATTTAATTCAATGTTTACAATATACATAATTTCACAATTATTAAATAAATACAATTCAACGCACAAATATTAAATGCAGTTCTTGTTTTCAAATAAATGTAATAATTTTAAAACATTAACTGAAATAAAATAAAATAATTAAATTAATTACATGATGTGCCGATGAATTAATCAGATTAATCGCAATTTAATCGCACATCAAATCTGACTGAGAAATTACTCCCAAAAGATTTAAAGTCATTATTGTGTTAAATGAGAAAAACTTCAAATAGACATTACAAAAAATATATAGATATAATATATAATATTTTCTCAGTGATAGTAAAATAACTCTAGTTGGAATCTAGACAAAGAAGAAGCTCAAATATGATGTAGATTTTCATTTATGTCACATTTATTCTAATGTGAAAACATATGTGCAAACTCTTGTTCTGTTCCCTGTGTGTTTAATGTCGGCGCTGTATTTGAGTGTTTTCTATAATCTGTGATGCTGTATGATCTAGAGTGAACCTGGATTGAGGGGTGAACCAGGAGAAAGAGGTTATCAGGGAGACAAGGTGAGTGTCAGGAGAGTCAGAATAATATCCTATCAACTTTTACATGGTCATGAAATTGCAAAATTGGTGCAAACTTACACAGACTGTCCACTGATGGTCTTACTGGAGACATCTGAAGACTAACAAAAGTATAAACTCAAAAGCATTAAATTAATTACATGGCTTAAATTTAAGCATTTGAATTGCATTTAATATTACCATCCATTTGGATTACACAGTTTTAGCATAAACTAATAAACTTGTCAGTCATAGCCTACATAAATGAAACCGGTAATATTTCTGCACTCACAAAATCATGCCATAGTTTATTAATAACTATTTGCATCCATTTGATTCTATTTAAATAATCAAATTTTCTCATTCATTTTGAATCAGATTAAATCTGTTAATTAATTAAATTAATTCAGTTTAAAAGTGAACACGGTTAAAATTTGGAATACGTAATATTCAATCTGCTTAAATGTATGAGACTGAAACAAATTGGATTTATTGATGATAAATATATAAAGTTATTGTGTATTTAAAACACTTTCAGTTTATTAGTGCTATTACAGAAATATGACCCGTTTCATTTATGTATGATTGACAAATATGCATCACTTTAAGTTTATTAGTTTTTCATGTTAAAACTGTGATACAAATGGATGGAAATTTTATATGCAATTAAAAAATCTTATAGTTTTTGAGTTTGATTTTTTTTTTTTTTTTTTTTTATCAAGTAATCATTACCTTCAGGTGAAGTAATGAGACTTCACTGGTCTTAAAGTGTGTGAATCTTTTCTATGTTCATGGATTTGATGTTTGATGCAGACAGCGAGGAGACTTTATTTTATTTGTGTTTCTCTTCCAGGGAACGGCTGGGAATCCCGGCCCAACAGGACCACGCGGAAAACCAGGACCGATTGTAAGACCACCTGTGTTCTTACACTGTGTTAAATACTAATGAAGCTTTGTGATGTTCTGTTGAGTGAACTACACTGCAGAAAATTATGTTGGCGGGAAAGCGTTGCGTCATAAATTACGGGAAATTTGGTCAATGGCGGGAAAGCGTTGCGTCATAAATTACCAGAAATTTGGTCAATGGCTGGAAAGTGTTGCGTCATAAATTACGAGAAATTTGGTCAATGGCGGGAAAGCGTTGCGTCATAAATTACGGGAAATTTGGTCAATGGCGGGAAAGCGTTGCGTCATAAATTACCAGAAATTTGGTCAATGGCTGGAAAGTGTTGCGTCATAAATTACGAGAAATTTGGTCAATGGCGGGAAAGCATTGCGTCATAAATTACGGGAAATTTGGTCAATGGCGGGAAAGCGTTGCGTCATAAATTACCAGAAATTTGGTCAATGGCTGGAAAGTGTTGCGTCATAAATTACGAGAAATTTGGTCAATGGCGGGAAAGCGTTGCGTCATAAATTACGGGAAATTTGGTCAATGGCGGGAAAGCGTTGCGTCATAAATTACGAGAAATTTGGTCAATGGCGGGAAAGCGTTGCGTCATAAATTGCGGGAAATTTGGTCAATGGCGGGAAAGCGTTGCGTCATAAATTACGAGAAATTTGGTCAATGGCGGGAAAGCGTTGCGTCATAAATTACGAGAAATTTGGTCAATGGCGGGAAAGCGTTGCGGCATAAATTACGGGAAATTTGGTCAATGGCAGGAAAGCGTTGCGTCATTAATGGCGGGAAATTTGGTCAATGGCGGGAAAGCATTGCGTCATAAATTACGAGAAATTTGGTCAATGGCGGGAAAGCGTTGCGTCATAAATGACGGGAAATTTGGTCAATGGTGGGAAAGCATTGCGTCATAAATTACGGGAAATTTGGTCAATGGCGGGAAAGCATTGCGCTATAAATGGCAGAAATTTTGGTCAATGGCGGGAAAGCGTTGCGTCATAAATGACGGGAATGGCGGGAAAGCATTGCGTCATTAATGGCGGGAAATTTGGTCAATGGCGGGAAAGCGTTGCGTCATAAATGACTGGAAATTTGGTCATTGGCGGGAAAGCGGTGCGTCATAAATGACTGGAAATTTGGTCATTGGCGGGAAAGCGTTGCGTCATTAATGGCGGGAAATTTGGTCAATGGCGGGAAAGCGGTGCGTCATAAATGACGGGAAATTTGGTCAATGGCTGGAAAGCATTGCGTCATAAATTACAGGAAATTTGGTCAATATCGGGAAGGCGTGGCGGGAAAGCGTTGCGTCAGAAATTACAGGAAATTCCGCAGAAACTCGCTTAATTTTGATGATTTTTTTCATTAACCAAGAGTAAATATCTTCAATCATTTCACTTCTCCAGTAAATGTATCTTGATTTAAGAATGTTAAGATATTTGTGCTGGAAAACAAGACAGAAACACTGAGGAAGAACATGATGTTTGCACATTTTGTGTGGTGTCTGATGTTTATAGTTGATGTTCTCTCTCTGAAAGGGGAAAACGGGTGAAGCGGGCCCTCGAGGGCCTCCGGGGCCACCAGGACCCGAGGTGAGAACCAGCACTCTGGAAAACCTGTCAGAATTGACTGCAATTGTTGAGCTGTTGAATTGTTTCAATTAATGCTGTGATGAAACTTTCAGATGCGTCTGCCAGATAGAAATGAAAATTAAGCAATTCTGTGCTGATTTTGAAGGAAACTTGCATAATTGTGTGGATCGATGAAATTTGTTAAAAGCTTTCAAGTGGACTTAAGAGCTGAAAATATCATCAGAGTAGCCAAAATACTTAATAGTGTACTTCACTGGCGTTGGTTCCAGAAGTATTTTTCCTATTCTATTCTCCCATCATGATTTAAAGTCTTTAAACCAAACCAACCAGCTATGAAGTTACAACATTACAAACTTTGATTTGAAGCAACAAGAAAAATTTAAAAACAGACAAAAAGACTAGACTGTGACCTTAACAGCTTTAGTGAGGGAAAGAACTACAATCCCATGAAGCATTGCAAACGACATAATTGACTGAAAAATTATGGATAAATATTAAACTATTCATTAAAAGTTGTTGATTATCTCTAGAAACAATATATTTTTAGTTTATTGCAAAATATGAATATGCAAATACAAATATTTAGGTATTTTGCCAGAATAGCGAAACTGGATTACGTGCTTTATGGGAGGGGGCGGAGCTAAAGTGCTCTTTTGGGTGTGCTCTCTGATTGGTGGAATGTTTTGCACAGAACTATGGGTAATGTAGTTTTCACTACGAATTCAGCTTTTAAACATGATTATAAAAAAAAAAAAAAGAATGGAAATAATGCTAACGGATGGCTCCAACTAAACCATAAACCACCCATAAACAACCTCTGAGCTCACAGTAGGGATATCTTTGATGGTTTATAAGTCATTATTAAAAAAAAACAATTTCCCTATGAGGAAAATGAATGGGATTGTTACAATACCTCTAGAAAGCTAGCCGTTAGCATTCCCATTCATCTCAATGGCATTTGTGAGTGTTTTAGAGGTCAGTAACTGAGGTGGTTTGGTTGTGTGTAATAATCTAATTGTGTTTGAAGGGATTTGGTGCATGTGGACATCAGATGGCTTCCTTCATAGTTTAATACAACAAAACATTAACTAAATTCGAGCTGTTTATAGCCTTCAATAAATAGCCTGAATTGTGTCTTTTTTGGCAGGCATGTCTACTTCCTTGTTATTTGTGTTATTTTTGTGTTTGGTGAAGATGATTGATATTTTGTTAATCCCAAACATGATTGTGGCTCTTTATTAAAGTAAACACACACGCATCTGTGCGGCAAATGGATGAAACTCGACCAGCGCAAGAGTTTAGCGTCTCGCATGCTAGTTTGATATCGGCTAAGTGGCTAGTAAGTTGCCCTCTTGTGGCACTTCTGTATTATTTTTATGAATACATTTTTAATATATAAAAAAATTCTAAAAAGGAAATTACTTTTGTTAATGCACGTTCCTGGAATAATTGTGTACAGCAACATTTTTAGAGATATTAAAACTTTTTAAACTTTTTAAATCATTAATTAATTATAAAATATTATTTATACTCAAATGATATTAAAATGTATAATAATAAGACGACCTCTGGCTGTCCATTCACACTAGAAGTAGTCATTAAGAGCATTTCTGTTTAATCACATGATGGCATATCCAGTAAACCATTTAAAGAACTCTTTCTCATAAGTATAGAAAATACTAGTTATGAATGTAAACTAGGCCCTGACCCTAATTTATAGCAAGTGGGTGTGGTCTAATGACAGATGGGCGGAGCTTAAATGACAGCCGTTTATCACCTTATAAGGTGAACATACGGTGAAGCTCATAATGCATTTTTATGTATTTATGCCCATGTTTCTAGGGTTTCCCAGGAGACATTGGTGCACCAGGACCGAACGGCCCCCCGGGACCAAAGGTACAGAAAACTTTTGTGCAAATCTTGAATGTTTGTTGTACCAAAACATAGATATATGCTTGCCTAGATTCCTATACACATCATATTTGTTCCAAAAGGCAGGTATTAATTTTGTGTTGCCTTCTAAGATAGCTTAATTTAAGTGTAGTTTTGCTTGTGATGCTGCTTAAATAGCGAGGCCGCTCACTAGAGTCCATGTGTTACTCTTACCCAGTGTGTGAGTCTCTGAATTAGAGACATGTGCTTTACCCAGGGTTCATCAGTGTGTGTGTGTGTGTGTGTGTGTGTGTGTGTGTGTGTTTAGGGTATTCAAGGATCTCGGGGCCCCCAGGGACCACCAGGGCCAAAAGGAACAGAGGTAAAGTGTTCATCCATCCATCCATCCATCCATCTCTCTATCGTTCTGTCTGTTAGTATAGTAGTATGGGTATACAGTGTGTGTGAGTTCAGTTCTCCTCTTCCGTTGCTCTGTCTCTCCTCGAGCTTGTGGTGTGATGCGTACGGTGATGGAAGGAATGTAGTCTTGTCTACAGGCGATGTTCTGTGGGATCTGTGGGATCTGATAGCTGAATGTTTACTAAAACGCTTCCTCGTGTGTTTCTGCAGGGAGACGAAGGCCCTCCGGGTCCACCTGGAAAGCCGGGTCCCAATGTAAGTGTCTTTCTGTCTTCCCTGATTAATCTCAGATGAACATGGAGGAGATCTGATGTAACGGCTTGTTGTGCGTGTGTAGAGGAAGGTTCATTTACAGTCGTGTGTGTGTGTGTGTTGATACTGTACAGGGCCGAATCGGTCGGAAAGGTTTCATCGGTGAACCAGGACCTGAAGGCCTGAGGGTAAGTGTCTCCTCAGCAGCAGAAACGATCCCACCTGTCAATCATCAACCATCATCATCATACTAGAGCAATATGGGGGAAAAACAACAGCCATTTTTATGTACAGTATTTCCAAAATTGTTAACATTACTCTCTGCTTGACCAGAATATTGATAATTTGTGATGTGAGATTCATCACAAGGGATAAATTCATATCACTGTTTGGTTTACAGTCATGAATTATTGTTGATGCAAGATTGTCAGTTTGTTGATCTGGTTTTGATGTTATTTATTTTTATTTTTTTCATGTTTCATGTTTGTTTATTTTTTGTTCCCAGGGAGAAATTGGAGACCCAGGGAATGCTGGGAAAAATGGCCCCCCTGTAAGTGCAAATAATATCTATCCATCCATCCATCCATCCATCCATCCATCCATCCATCCATCCATCCATCCATCCATCCATCCATCCATCCATCCATCTATCTATCTATCTATCTATCTATCTATCTATCTATCTATCTATCTATCTATCTATCTATCTATCTATCTATCTATCTATCTATCTATCTATCTATCTACCGTATTTTCCGCACTATAAGGCGCACTTAAAAGCCTTTAATTTTTTCAAAAAACGACAGTGCGCCTTATATATGGATAAAACAACCGCTGACTTAAACCTTGTTTATACTTTCGCCTGGCAACGGAGCGCGAGCCTCCGCTCACTGCGCGCGCAACTCCCCATACAGACGAGGCATTTATACTTGACGCAACTGTTTTGTTTTAGACTGAACACCAGACCATACAACTGATTTAGACGCGCAAACTGGGTGCCGGTGTGATGAGATATACTACTAATATCCGTCTGCTCGGGCAGATAATGCTCAAAGTCATGCATCTTCGGATGCGGAGGCGCGCGCGCTGTTACAATGACGTCATTTTTGCCGGAGATGCATGACTTTGAGCCGAATCTGTCCGACCAGACGGATATTAGTTTTTTATTACCTACGCGCTCATGCGGACGCGTCGAGTATAAACAAGGTTTTACAGCTCAGCCACTTGTTTTTTCATATTTTTTTGCAAGTGGTAGATCTTGGTTTACATTTGGACTTTGGATGTGATCTTAGGCTTGAAAAGGTTGGTGACCACTGCATAACGCAAACCCAGTCAAACGTTTGACTGCAGTATCTTCTATTCTATGCACCTTATAATCCGGTGCGCCCTATATATGAAAAAAGTTATAAAATAGGCCATTCATTGAAGGTGCGCCTTATAATCCGGTGCGCCTTATAGTGCGGAAAATACGGTATCTATCTATCTATCTATAGAGTGTTAAAGTAACACTGAATCAGAGTGAAAGTAAATGAGATAATTAAGTAATTGATTAAATGATAATTGAGCATTAGTGATGAACACCTGCTGTTAACAAGCAGAATCACTAAAGAAAAGAGAAACACAAGAACTACAACTGACTTCAGCCACAGTCTTAGATGAAATCAACTGAAGAGAAAAGAAGACATTGAATCTGTGAAGATCTCGGCAGAGGAGGATTAAACAACTCCACAAACAGCATTACCAGCTTCACTTGCTACTAACCAGATCTACTTTATTTCTGCCACTCGTCTACAGAAGTTATTTTTGAGAATTAACAGAGGTTTAGACGGTGATGTTTTATTGAAAATGTTTGGTCACCATTATGATGATCAGTGTTAAACACAATCGCTATTTAGAGTGGGACCATATATTATCTATCTATCTATCTATCTATATATATATATATCTATCGTTCTATCGTTCTATCGTTCTGTCAGTCTGTCTATCTTTTGGGTTCTTTAGCCAGTTTTTTTGTAAATGAAAGTTGTCTGAACTCTTGGTAACATTGTTTTTTGTTCAGTGTCATTGAGCAAACATGTTTGTTTTCCCATTGTGTGTGTGTGTGTGTGTGTGTGTGTGTGTGTGTGTGTGTGTTTGTGTTTATGCTCTTGTAAAATCAGAGTCGTGACACGAGGATCTAAAGCTGTTTGGGGAAACTTTAAAAAAGAGCCTTTTAATGTGTTTCATGAGAACGTCCTCCCTCTGGTGAACTCTCGGACACACGCAACGACTGCGTTTAACCCTGCGTTTCGCTCGATCTTTCCAACGTTTTTTGAGGAGAAACGTGCGGCTCTGTAGTTCTGTGTGCAGGACTCATAATATTTGCGTTCTGGTTTGTGTTGGTCTGTAAGCTCACATGTGTGAGGCATTAGAGATATGTGCACTTCAACAACAGCAGTCTGGAGAACACAAGGTCTTTAATGAACGCCCTGACATCACTCTCCAAATGAACGCCACCACATCAGACGGAGGAGAAAATGGTTTAGATCTGCAGCTCAAAGGACTTCTCAAGTACATGTATCTTCATTTACTGTAAGAATGTGTAGTTATTTGTGCTGAAAAATGACAAAAATAGTTAGGAAGAAGATTTTCTGCAGTCTTGAGTTTCCACTGAAGACTCACAGAAGCCGAAACCTTTCGGATATACAGTCAAACCGAAAATTATTCAGACACCAGATATCATTTGTTATATATTTTTTTACTAGTGTGATCAGGACACTATAGTTCATTTATGTAAGTGAGGAGAGCAAAATAAAGTAAACTGTGACATATTATACCCAAATATTCTTCATACAGAGACTACCAGTGACA
Organism: Vimba vimba; assembly: GCA_022828995.1. Lineage (NCBI taxonomy): Eukaryota > Metazoa > Chordata > Actinopteri > Cypriniformes > Leuciscidae > Vimba > Vimba vimba. The sequence continues at coordinate 34,035,069 of CM040837.1, read as the reverse complement.
TTTGGGACCAAAAATGATTCGGACACTTTGAGCTGATCATGTTTTGCTGAAGTGTGTTTTCTTTAATTGCTAATGCTCTTTTTACACACAGACTGAACACAATGAAGCATTGCTTGGTGATTGGTTGAGCTAAACTGGTATTATCTAATTGTGTAGTTAAATTTAACAGCTGACAGATATTCAACATAATTCATGTGTGAGACAGTCTAACAGAAGGACGGACAAAACCAGTCAAATATCAGCTGAGTTCTGCTCATATTTATTACCATTCTCTAAACTATAGTGAATAAACTGTGATGATGTGAGGAATGCTGAAGGTGTCTGAATACAGTTTGGTTTGACTGTAAGCTAATATTAGCTGCTGGATGATGATGTTTGATGCATTCGGCGTATCTGGAGTGTGTCTTCCTCAATATCCGTCCTCTGAGGTTTGGACGGGTGTATTTTGATGTAGTGTGTGTTACAGCAGAACTGCTGGCCGTCGCTCAACTCTTCCAGGAAAATACAGAAAGCCTCGTCAGTCCCAGCATGCACTTGGTGTCTCTCCCGTCGAACATCTGTGGCGTCTGGCCTGCTTTCAGAAAACACGTTTTTTTTACTTCTTGGTTCTCCAGAAGCTGTTGACTCTTATATAATCTGTCTGTCGTCTCTGTCTCAGATGTATAAAGATATAAAATAGCAGCTCAGGTCATTTGCTCTGAGAAGAATATGATGACAAATGAGTTTTTGATTGCAGATTTTGGCATCTTTGCAAATCTGAGCACAGTTTGAGACGTTTTTGATCTCTTTTGTGCCTCTGGAGGAGACCGACGTACAGTGAGGAAAATAAGTATTTGAACACCCTGCTATTTTGCAAGTTCTCCCACTTGGAAATCATGGAGGGGTCTGAAATTGTCATCGTAGGTGCATGTCCACTGTGAGAGACATAATCTAAAAAAAAAAATCCAGAAATCACAATATATGATTTTTTAACTATTTATTTGTATGATACAGGTGCAAATAAGTATTTGAACACCTGTCTATCAGCTAGAATTCTGACCCTCAAAGACCTGTTAGTCTGCCTTTAAAATGTCCACCTCCACTCTATTTATTATCCTAAATTAGATGCACCTGTTTGAGGTCGTTAGCTGCATAAAGACACCTGTCCACCCCATACAATCAGTAAGAATCCAACTACTAACATGGCCAAGACCAAAGAGCTGTCCAAAGACACTAGAGACAAAATTGTACACCTCCACAAGGCTGGAAAGGGCTACGGGGAAATTGCCAAGCAGCTTGGTGAAAAAAGGTCCACTGTTGGAGCAATCATTAGAAAATGGAAGAAGCTAAACATGACTGTCAATCTCCCTCGGACTGGGGCTCCATGCAAGATCTCACCTTGTGGGGTCTCAATGATCCTAAGAAAGGTGAGAAATCAGCCCAGAACTACACGGGAGGAGCTGGTCAATGACCTGAAAAGAGCTGGGACCACCGTTTCCAAGGTTAATGTTGGTGATACACTAAGACGTCATGGTTTGAAATCATGCATGGCACGGAAGGTTCCCCTGCTTAAACCAGCACATGTCAAGGCCCGTCTTAAGTTTGCCAATGACCATTTGGATGATCCAGAGGAGTCATGGGAGAAAGTCATGTGGTCAGATGAGACCAAAATAGAACTTTTTGGTCATAATTCCACTAAACGTGTTTGGAGGAAAAAGAATGATGAGTACCATCCCAAGAACACCATCCCTACTGTGAAGCATGGGGGTGGTAGCATCATGCTTTGGGGGTGTTTTTAAGGAGTATTAAGGAGAGGATGACCGGGGCCATGTATTGCGAGATTTTGGGGAACAACCTCCTTCCCTCAGTTAGAGCATTGAAGATGGGTCGAGGCTGGGTCTTCCAACATGACAATGACCCGAAGCACACAGACAGGATAACCAAGGAGTGGCTCTGTAAGAAGCATATCAAGGTTCTGGCGTGGCCTAGCCAGTCTCCAGACCTAAACCCAATAGAGAATCTTTGGAGGGAGCTCAAACTCTGTGTTTCTCAACGACAGCCCAGAAACCTGACTGATCTAGAGAAGATCTGTGTGGAGGAGTGGGCCAAAATCCCTCCTGCAGTGTGTGCAAACCTGGTGAAAAACTACAGGAAACGTTTGACCTCTGTAATTGCAAACAAAGGCTACTGTACCAAATATTAACATTGATTTTCTCAGGTGTTCAAATACTTATTTGCAGCTGTATCATACAAATAAATAGTTAAAAAATCATACATTGTGATTTCTGGATTTTTTTTTTTTAGATTATGTCTCTCACAGTGGACATGCACCTACAATGACAATTTCAGACCCCTCCATGATTTCTAAGTGGGAGAACTTGCAAAATAGCAGGGTGTTCAAATACTTATTTTCCTCACTGTATGTGAGATTCCTGTGATCTTTCTCTCAAAACAAAATGAATCAGAAGAAAGTCTTTCTTGAGCATCAAATCATCGTATTAGAGTGATTTCTGAAGGATCATGTGACACTGAAGACTGGAGTAATGATGCTGAAAATTCAGCTTTGATCACAGGAATAAATTACACTTTACTATATATTCACATAGAAAACAGATGATTTACATCGGAATAATATGTCAGAATTTTTGCAGCATTTTTTATAAAATAAAAGCTGCCTTGGTGAGCAGAAGAGACTTTTTTAACTTTATTAACTTTATTATTTAATAGACTTTATTAACACTTAAAGTCATTATTTTTCCGGATCGAATCTTTAAAACCTTCCAATAATGTCCTTTGTTTTGGAAAAGCCTGACACATATAGACATGGAAAAGTCTGTAGGAGCTTTAGGTCAAACGAGCCAAAGATATCTGATGTAATGATTGTACTTTGACGAATTAACCGTCTAACGGAAAGTTCCCCAGGGCTGATGGTGCATTCTGGGAATCGTCCCAAAACCTGTGCACTGTACCAACATACAGACAACAGTGGAAAATCCTGCGTGAAGCCCCACGTCTGTGATGATTAATGAGCGCTGAGAGAGTGTTGTGTTCATTCCTCTGGGAACTAACTTTATTTATTCTCTATTGTCATAATACATCTGTTTGTTAATAAGAAGATACATATGAGCAGTTTTAATTAATTCTGTTAGCAAATGTCCCTGTAAACAGTGCAGATGAGTTTAGCCAGTGTGTGAAAATACAGGACGGTCTTAAAGACACAGTTTTCACCCTCACACTGCAAAAAATGCTTTTCTTACTCAGTATTTTTGTCTTGTTTCCAGTCCAAATATCTAAAAACTCCTAAATCAAGATGCATTTACTAGATGAGTAAAATGACATAAGATATTAAAGTCTTGTTTTCTGGGGAAATAAATAAAAATTAAGTGAGTTTTTGCTTAAAACAAGCAAAATGATCTGGCAATGGGGTCAGAAAAATAATCTCGTTTCTGTTTGAATTAAGATTATTGGCAGATAATTTTGCTTTTGGATCTTTAAATATGCCATGATGTGATTGATTCATTTAAAAAACATGACTACACATGTGAATTAATAGCTATGAGAGATCTGAAAGACTGAAATGTCAATATGGCCATTACTTAAAGCTATCATGTGGTTTGGAAAATAGTGCATTAGTCATTTTCACTATAAATTTATGGTGATTTTTTTGTTATTTTAGAGCTTGACAGACCCAGCCTAAATTAAATTAAATATATTTGATCAAAAATTCAGTAAAAACAGTGAAATATTATTATAATGTAAATCATCTGTTTTGTATGTGAATATATAGTAAAGTGTAATTTATTCCTGTGATCAAAGCTGAATTTTCAGCATCATTACTCCAGTCTTCAGTGTAACATGATCCTTCACAAATCACTCTAATATGATGATTTGATGATCAAGAAACATTTATGATTATTATCAGTGTTGAAAACAGTTCTGCTTCATAATTTTTTGAAAACTGTCATACATTTTATTTTTCAGTATTATTATATTATATAAGAATATAACAAATGATTACATCTTGTAATGCAATTCTTCAGTTCCTGTTTGAACGCTCTCCAAAATCTGACTCGAGGAATGCAGGTGTGTGTGTGTGTGTGTGTTTAACCAGCTCTTGTTCTCTGTGTTGTTCAGGGTCCAGTGGGAATGATTGGAATAACCGGACTGATCGGACAACCTGGAGAAAAGGTAAAAACTGAGTCTTTATCTTAAACCACCATAAATACATCATGATCTATATTGGAAACATGAAGCATGATGATGTGCCACCGTGATGAAATGGATCCGCTACAGTGAAGATCAGATTTGCAGACTGAAAACGTGTGTTTGTGTGTTTAATTGTGTGTGTTCAGGGTGATCGAGGTCCTCCTGGTCCTCTGGGTCCTCCAGGAGAGAAAGGTTCAATAGTAAGAACTTATTTCACATTAACAAACATATATATTAAAATGCATTGCACTGCAAAAACATGTTTTCTTCCTGAGTATTTTTGACTTGTACAAATATCTAAAACCCAATATCTTCAATCATTTTGCTTCTCCAGTAAATCTAACGTTTCTTGAATGTAAATTTTTGACAGTGCGAAACGTGTGTAAATCATTAGTGAAGGCGAGTTAAGGCTGATCTTAACCCGTTCAGGAGCTGGATGGGTCGGTGGTTAGTGGGTTTATGGTGATAACCGTGTGTCTTTCCCTTTTTTTAATAGGGGTATCCGGGTCTTCCAGGAGGTCCTGGAGATTTCGGCCCACAAGGTCCACCAGTAAGTTTACCCATGATCCTCTGCGGTTTCATCAAATTACAAATTTCATCTGAAATAATCCTCAAGTTTTGTTCATCATGAAAATCTTCACAAGTTAACACTATTTCTAAAGCCTTAATGCAATCGACAGAAGTAAAAAGCTAAACGTTGGCTATAAACGGACTACACTACGGTCACATGACTTCAACACTTATCAGTTTTGACCAATAGGTGGCGCTGTTGCTAAATTGGTGTTGTGTGGTCAGTGTGAGCAGATAATGGCACTTACAAAGTTTGGTGTCGATATGCCAAAGCGTTGTAAAGTTACAGCCTCAGAAAGAGCTTGGCACCTTGCCATCAAATTTCTTAATGCGTTATATGAGAATGGTTTGGTCAATCATAAAGTCTTCATACAGTCTGAAGATAATTATAGATGATTCTGGTGAAAATCGGTCAAAGAGGAGTTTGAAAAATTAGGCTTTTTCGTACAGCACGCAGTACTGCGTATAGCAATTTTGATCAACTATGGTATAACTTGTATCATTATTCTTGGTATGACTCAAGGAATCTATCAAAAGCAGTTTCATTAACCCTCTGGGGACCAAGAACGCGCCGGCGCGTTTTGCTCGTTTTTTTTTTTAGCAATGAAAAATAAACACAAAATGCTCTGTTAATTTTGATCTTTAATTTTCGTGTTCTACATCAATCGATCCTGTTCAGTTTCTTTTTTTTTTCTGTATACTCACAATAAAGATAAAGTGTTTTGCTTTTTGACAAATAAAGAAACTTTAACATGATGCGATGTCTGCCTTCTCTCTGTATGTAAACTCCCATTTGAAACGCGTTCGAAAATGATCTATAACTCCGCGAAAATTCAGTCAAACAGGCAAACAGACCCACGGGCATAAAGCTTGAGATCGCAGCTTTTAAATGAAGTCATTTATATAAAAAACAAATATTATCAGCTTCTGTAATCTGTATAAAAAGAGAGCGATTCCAGTCGAGCTTATTACGAGCTCATTGACTTTAATTCGTTCACGCCTACTCACGGAGCGCGCTATTCACAAGATAATGTGCTAAGCCATCTATGCAAAACAGGTAAACGCCCCCAAGCAAATGTATTAAACGCTTCAAGTTTCATCATTTCGTCACCTGCGCGTTGGGAAGATGACACGGTACACCGGTGCGGAAGCCCTTCAGTTCGTCCTGGATACTAGCGACGAAGAGTCCAGATTTTCATCAGAAGAGGAGCGCGACTACTCTGATGACGACCGTTTGTATTTTGAAGAGCGACTTGATGCAGCCGTGGATAGAATTTCGGATGAGTAAGTATGTATTCTTACTTGCATTAGTTGACAAGTTATTCAAAACATGAGCTTACAGATTATACAGGCTGGACTTGCCATCCAGAGTATTGACATTTGATATATACCTTTATTCAACACGATCTAATGAAAGTGCATATCTATACCATGAATTTAATATCTTGTACCATTTCAACATCAAAAATGTTTTTTTTTTTTTTTTTTTTGTGTACATATGCTACACCCCTTGGTTAGGAAATTTGTATTTGTATGTGTAGCCTAAATGATATGTTTAGATCATTATGTATGAAAGATAGAATTTAGAAATTATTTTAGAAAGTAGGCCTAGTAGGTGTTTAGATTATATTTTGACTATATAAATGCTGCCTCATTATCATTAACGATGCATACTCGCAAATATCAGTTTTAAATGTGTGTAAATGTGCTGAAATGTGTAAATATACCCAGTTAATGAAGTGCACAAATGTGTTAGGCTAATGTTTGCGGTGTGCCTCTCCGTTAATGGCCCATTGACACGCATATAGGCTTATTGCACACGTCTAAAATTATTTACATCAGTTATTCATTATAGACTAATGCTACTATAGTTATATTTATGTAATAATATTCTTCAACTTTTTTAAAAGGAATGTAGCTTCATCACTACCTCCGCCTGCAACTCGGAGTGCGCTTAGCAACACAGTCAGAAATCAGAAAGAGTAAGTACATATTTACCCACTATTTTACAGATGTTAGTTCAATTTTGTTTATACTTAGTGTTAATATTATGAGCCTGTATGACTTTATTATTTATTTTTGGAGATTGGTTGATGTTACATATGTTTTGTAACTTTTTTTAAAAGGAATGTAGCTTGTTCACTCTCGCCTTCCACTGCAACGAGGACACGCAGCAACAAAAATCAAAAAGAGTAAGTACATATTTACCTACTATTTTACAGATGTTAGTTACATTTTGTTTATATACTTAGTGATGATACAAATGTAGCCTATATGTGCCTGTGTGGCTTTGCAACAAATGTGTTGTTATGCATGCACAATATAACAATTATTGATTGGTAATGTTAATATAAAAGAGCTTATATTGTGTTGCTTTATCAGCATTGCTAAATGTCCATCAGTTATGCATGTGCTGGAATAGTACTCTGTAAAATATATGATAAAAATAGTTTTCAACTTTTTTTTAAAAGGAATGTAGCTTGTTCACTCTCGCCTTCCACTGCAACTCGCAGGACACGGAGCAACGGAAATCAAAAAGAGTAAGTACATATTTATCTACTATTTTTTTTAACTACTACTTTGCAAAAAATGTGTTATGCATGCACAATATTACAATTATTGTTTGGTAATGTTAATATAAAAGAGCTTATATATTTTTTGTTTTATCAACATGCTGATTGCCCTGCCCTGACATGCTGATAGTACTTTGATCAACCTTTATTAACCTTTATTAATATTATTATTTTTATAGGAATGTGGCATCCGCATCAACGGGGCATAAGCATTTACTGTGAGATACCTGCCTTTTACTTTTGTTTATTTATCGCTCACAATTGCTTTGTTCATAGCCGACTGATTATTTATTTTGGTCACATTTGATTTGCTTAGAGCTCGCATCAACGGGGCATAAGCATTTACTGTGAGATACCTGCCTTTACTTTTGTTTATTTATCGCTCACAATTGCTTTGTTCATAGCCGACTGATTATTTATTTTGGTCACATTTGATTTGCTTAGAGCCCGCATCAACGGGGCATAAGCATTTACTGTGAGATACCTGCCTTTACTTTTGTTTTTACAAAATTACATTAAAACAGATTGAAAAACAAAACATTTGAATCTCCTCATTCTTTGTTCAGGTTGCCTCACCTGATGGCCCATTAGCACTTGGGGGAGCGTCTATGTCACACCCCTGGTCTGAATCTCATTAATATTGATGACCCATTACCACTCCCACGCATAAACCTCTTCTGACAAAAAAACTGTTTTACAATGTTTAAATCAATGTAGTGTTTTATGTGAACAATTAGGCAGGATGATTTTCACATAATTTTGAAGCTAGAACTTAAAGGGAAAACATCAATTAGTCAAAAGTCTTGTGGACACATATTTAATATGTGTTTTGTGTTCTTAAATCAGCAACTTTCATTTTATTTTTTTCCAATAACCACGCATAAACATTATTCTCTTAAAAATACAAACATCTACATACACGTTTCTCGCATATTATGGTAGCCCTGTTTGTGCTATATAGAGTGAATTTACACCTTTGCCATTAACATGTTTATAAATAACTGAAAAAAGCACAAATATCAAGGCATGTCAGAACATCTCAAGGACCCCAAAAACAGCTTGGTCCCCAGAGGGTTAAAATAATCCAAATGAATTAAAAGCTATTAGCATTTGTTTAATTTTCCAAACAGGGGGTGGTCATGATGACGCATATAGAGTTTCGTAACGATACCCTAATGCGTTCATAAAATACAGCATTTTATGACAAAATTCAAAATGGCTGACACCAAAAATGGTTGAGACAAAATTGGTTATCATTCGACTCGGCATGATGCACTGAATTAAAAGAGACCAGTTTTATACATTTTTGGGCAAACCATACAGAAGTTATAAGCAAAAATAGCTATTTTTCATATCTCCTGACCAGTAGGTGGTGCTGTGCTGAAACGCTGCATGTAACCTCAGGTCATGCTTGTGATGACATGTACCAAGATTCATCTCAATATGTTAAAGCGTTGCGGAGATATAGCCTCGCATCCAATTTTTGTGTGTTCTTTGATGAATTCATTCACGCGTTATTCAAGAAAAGTTGCGTTTATCAAAAAGCTTTTTTGCCAGCATGATTTGAAGATGTTCTGAACCAATTTTGGTCAAAATCGGATGAACCACGACGAATCATCTTGAGTTTCTAGTCCTTACGGTTCAAAAGTGATTAGCATAAACTTGAGTGCAACTTCGGACAGTTGGTGGCGCTAGAGGGATGGAGTTAGAGACTCCAAAATCGCTGTGGTTAATGTTTGGACTGTCCTCTATCTGTGTGCCAAATGTCATTATTTTCCTGCAAGCAGTTGGACTGCTGTAGACTCGAGTGAAAGAAGATGACGGAAGAATGAGAACACTAACAGACACAACACACCTTCAGATGTACTTCTGAGTCTCCAACAGTCTTTGATTGTTTTTTTACACTGTATGATGGTGCTTGAACAATGGTAATAATTGAATTTTATGTGATATGTCAAAGTACCATGGTATCATTTTAACTGGTGTGAAGTTCAGCGATGATGAAGTGATATACACACAGATACAGTGGTTTGAGAGAAACACATCAGCGTTGAAACTTCACTTTGCCTCTTTCTGTCTGTCTCTCTTTCTCAAGGGTCCACAAGGGCTGAGAGGAGCAGCGGGCGTTTCTGGGCCCAAGGGACGAAGGGTAAGACGTAGGGATGCACCGATATGAAAATTTTGGCTGATACCGATAACCGATAATTCGCTATATTTGAAAGCCGATAACCGATATATTGGCTGATAAAGCGAAATCCAAATTTGTATATACTTTTTGAGAGCCTGATTACAAAAACAAAAGTTTCACCATTAAAAACCACATCCCAAAACACAATTTTATGAAGCCGATATCACAGCACAAAACTATTTTCCTTATCTGAAGTGATTCCAATCATATTTCAAGCAATTTAAAGCCATCATGTTGAACAGTCGCATCTGAAGAGTCTCAGCTGAAGGAGATAATACATTATTTATCAGCTTTAATATATCGGACAAATTTTCTTATCAGGCCGATAACGATAACATTAAAAAGGAGCATATATCGGCCGATACCGATATGGTGGCCGATATATCGTGCATCAACAAGATGAGTAGTGAAGGAAAATTATGATTTTGTCACTTGTTTTTGTTGCTAATGATGTCAATGCGTCAATCAATCAATCAATCAATCAATCAATGCTGTACATCAGGATAAATATCTAAAAAAAACATCCGCAAAACAAGTGATAAAGGGAGTTTACATCGAAAACACCAATCAGAAAATTCAACGTTAAATTCCAGGACAGCTGTAAGCCTGTGAAAGAGCTATAGGCTTTTAACTTAGCTTTAAAAACAGACTCTGTGGATAGAGCAATTTGATTGGTGGAATCCTTTGATTGACAGGGTTGCATGATGTGAAACTTTTTTTTATAAGTTTTAGGAATTGTGTTTTGTTTTTGTCATTTTTTACTTTTTTTTTTTCATGTTCATGGTCAGTTCATTTTAGATTCTGTTGCTGGTTTGAAATATGTAATTTAATTGTGAGTAGTTTTTGAGATTTCAGGATTCTCCCATTCAAGTAGACAAGACTTTTCTTGGAAAAGACTTTTTCCACTGGCTGATCGTCCTAGTAATAAGTTCACAGGCTCTGTTTGTACAGCGCTTCAGCTCTCTGTCTGTTCAGAGATCAGTGTGTCGTGTTTTGGTGCCTGACTGAATCAGGTTTCCCAGATAAACTACAGGGACCTCTAGCGGTCTAACTGAATATGACCCCAAAATCAAAAAGAAATCTAACACAATGTAAAATACAAATGTTTGTGTGTGAGTATTCAGTATTATTTTAGTATCAGTAAAACACAATTATTATTATTATTATTATTTTTAATTAGATTTTTATTTTTCAGTCAGTTTCTGTTAAAGTTTTAGTAATTTAATTGTGTGCTATTGTCATTTTTATTCATTTTTGTATTGTCTATGTAGTTTTTATTAAGTTTTAGTTAATTTATTTTTATTTTATTACTTCAACTTAAACATATATGAAAAATGCTGTCAACTACCTCAAATAAAATATGTTTTTTTATATATATATTTTGTTTATATTTATAAAAATTCTAAGCTTTTTGTTAGATTAGAAACTAATTTAGATTTACAGTATTCTGGCGTATAAACGTTCATAACCAGTGCAACGTAACATAAGGAGTTAAAGTGTCTTAAAGGTACAGTAGTAAAAACAGCCAGATTAATTGATAACAGGTCAGTGTGAGGGTAAACACTCATGAATTACGAGCAGGAAACCTTGACTAACGTAATAAGCGTGGAAGAGAAAGAGCGTGTTTGACGTGAGTCCTAATGACACAGGATGAAGTGTGTCAGAGGCTACAGAAGCTGATGAAAAGAGGTTTGAGGTTCATGCCAAACTCTGCAATTAAGAGAATGTTCCCCTCTGTTCTGTTTATATAAAACTGTGCAGATCTCATTTTAATGATGGTGAGGACGGGCGACTTTAAACCCCCGTGTGAAAACATGGCAGACAGATCGCTTACACATCCTGAACAAAGAGCTCAGGCCTTCTGAAGTCTCGGTTCATGAACCCGCCGTCACCCGATGAGACTCCTCTTCTGTAAAACACACACCTACAGCTTTAACACATTACAGTTCCAGAATCAAGCGAACTCCTTTTAAGATCAACTTCTTTTGGCCAGATTCTAAGGCAGCTTTGCATGGCACTCCCAGAATGCACTGCAACAAGCTCAGTTGAACAAAATGAGAGAAATGTTGTTATAAATATCCCTGTAATTCATTCAGTACTGAAAGTATAGACTGAAAAATAGTTTCATGATATGTAATATTTAAACCAGTGTTTTTAGTATTATTTATATACTTTGTAATATTTATTCATATTTTGAATTAGATTTTTTTTTTTTTTCATTTTAGTTGGACGTTTTTGTTTTTAAAAAACAAAACTTTAATTTATTTTTATTTTATTTTTTAGTAATTTTAGTATTTCAACTTAAATTTATTTAGGTTCATTTACAGTCATTTTGGTTTAAGTTTTTTGCAGTATTGTTATGTGCTTTTGTCATTTTTATTTCAAATGTTTCAGTTTAGCTTGAAACAAATATTTTAGTTTTAGTAACTGCAGTTCTTTAATTTATTTATTTCCGTTAGTTGCAAGCAATATTTCTTTCAAGTTTATTATATTAGCTTTAGTTAACAACACTGATATGACCTTTAAGTTTTAATAATATAAGTTTAATAAGTTTGATCCTTTTTAAAATATTTATGTTTAATTGTATATTTTATTATATTTTTATTATTTATTTTTAATAGTTTTATTAAACAATAACAACACTGACTTATCAACAATCACTTATAAAACTAAACATCTTAACACCAAACTTATTATTATTATTATTATTATTATTATTGAGGTTCCCTCTCCGTTAGGGTTCGACAGTGCGGCAGTGTAACAGAACGTCTCTTGTTTTGGTTTAGTTTGGCTTGTTCTGGATTCTCGTTGTGTTTGGTCTGGCGTGTCGTCTCCGCTCTGTTGGCTCATTGATCAACTAGCTGGACTGTTTATAAGAATGATTAAATAAATCTCACAAGATGATCATGAAAGTGTTTTCAGTGTGTATAGATGATAGTCATGATGTTTAAGGCAAGACGCCACAGGCAAAAAAAAAAAAAATTCATTCACTGGTCAATTTTGAGATTTTGGACCATACATGTCTTTTTTCAGACCAGTGGAAAGAAAACATCCAAAATACACATTTAAGTGTTTATTTTATTGCACTTTATCCATTTGCGTCTGTAGATTTCGATTACGCTACATATCTTTAAAGAGTTTGTCCTCCACTTCAGCAGCAGTTACAAACACCAAAATTTACAGGTTTATTCCTGTCTATATTCTGAAGGTTTTTACTGAAGGGTTTGTTCATATATCACTCACACTGATTTATATGACATTTTATTCCTAAAAACATGTTTTTCTCTCTCTGTTGACAGTATTTTCTGATTTATGCAGTGATAAAAAGAGATATGCAAAATCCCCTCAGTAAAAACATTTAACTCTAATATGTCAACAAAATCAAACAAGAATTTTGAACCTGGCTTTATTCAATGTTCAGATTTATTTCCTGGAAATAAATGCAAATTAGTGCACATTCAATTAGACAGTGCCTCATTTGCATATTTTTAAACATAACATTTCAGAAAACATGTAATATTTTTTTTTTTAATTCTTAATATAATCAATCAGCTGGGGAATCATGGTGATGGGGGGGGGGGGGGGGGGGGGTGTCTTTTTTATTCAAAATATTCACAAATTTGTTAATTATGTTGTGAACTATATATATTCCGGTTGTCAAATATGTGGAAGGAAATGTGTTTTGTCGTTTAAACACCTTTATAATGATCATGTTAGTTGATCTATGATCTTGTTAGTTAGTTTGCACAACAATTCAGAGAATTGCATCTGTCGGATTTCTGTAAATTCATTTATTTCTCCCAAAATACATAAAAGTAAGTGGCCGGTGATCTGGGGGAAGAATGGAGTAAACTTTATAGTTTCCTACACAATGTGTATCTGATATAAGTAAAACACTTAAGTCAAATTATAATTTAAATGATTATTATTGCAGCTTCCATCAGTGTATGGAATTTTTTATTTTAGTGTGAAATCACAGCGAGACTTGTTGGGCTCATATATGGTGTGTTTTTGTGTTTTAGGGCCCGAGGGGACCTGACGGCCCTCCAGGAGAGCCAGGCCATGAGGGCGTAAAGGTATATGAGCACATATAGCATAAATCCCCGACACTATTAGAATAAAAGCTTCTTGACTCAGTTTTGAAGAACACTTTATGCTAAAAAAAATTCTATATAAGTAGAAATGTCTGAAATGACTGCATAACACTTTCATGTTTAACAAGTTATTTAAACTTTTTCTAGTGAGAAAGTTTGAAATTTAATCAGAATTCAAAATGAATTCAAACTAAATCCATAAAATGATCCCATTTTGGGAACCACTTAAAGGTTCTATATATGAAGCGTAGTGAAGAGTGTATTATATTCACACATTGACAATTATATAAAAGCTAAACTCTTTTATTCTGGGAAAACATTGTGTTGGCGTCATTTATGTCCCTAGAACTTGTTTCAAAGGGAAATATATCACACACTCTTTAGATGGCTTCATGGGGCCTTTCACACACTCGCAAATCCTACAGCAATCACATTGATTTGCATTAGAAAGCCAGTGAACGATCCTGATGCTCAGAGACTCGTCACTCGCACGCTTGACGGCTCCACTGCTTGTGTTTTTCAGGGTGAAAAGGGATCTGGAGGGAAGAACGGAGATCCGGGATTCATCGTAAGCACCTCTGTGTTTAGTTTATAGATAAAGTGAGATCAAATCTTCATTTAAGGATGTCCTCAAGTGGGAAAACTATTCATGCTTCAATTAAATGTGTGTTTTTGAGGGTTTGTGCTAGTCTAGTCATCATAACAAGCTTTTTATGAAAACAATCATCATATATCAGACTGTATGTCCTCAGTTGGACAGTTTTTCTGCAGATTAGACAGTCACACACACACAAAAAAATGTCTTCATTAATTGAAATAAAGATAAAATAACATAAATATTAGTTGAAAAAAAAATCATTCATGTTGAATGTACTAAAATTGACAAAGTTGAAACTTAATTATGCTTAATGAAATTAAATCTAATATTAAATTAAATTTAAGATAAATAGTAATATAAACTTTAAAAAAACACATAAAAACAGAACGTATATTTATTATTCTTAAAAAAACTTAAAAAAAAACGAATTTGAAATATTAATAAATACTATAAACCAAACTAAAATACTTGTATTTAAATATAAAATACTTATATATATATATATAATAAATGTTTGTTTATTAGACCAATTAAAATAACTACAGACCTAGGTTGTTATAATTAACTAAAAATAAAAATTAATTAAAATATAGAAAAACTTATTTTATTTCAGCTAGTTTTACTAAGGCAGCATTATTTTTAGTTTAACTTGATCTACTAAAATAACAAAAACTATAATAAACAAACAAATAAATAAATACAACTATATGCACATATAACATTTTTATTTAAATAAAAAATAAAAATGACAAAAACATACAACAAAATTACTAAAACTTAAACACACGTTTTGCCATTTTCAGAAGTGAATAAAGACATGATTTAGCCCCTTTTGGAGCATAAAATCTGTTTAAAGACAAATGCAATATACTTTTTGGGGAACATTTCTGTGGTAATATTTCTACAGTTTTATTCCCAAAAGCACAGCTAGTTACAAAAAAATACCAAATACACTCAATTTACAGGTTAAATGATCTCTGTGTGTGTGTGTGTGTTTGTAGGGTAGCGCTGGAGGTCCAGGGAAGAGAGGAGCAGCAGGACCCTCTGTAAGTCTCTCTCTGTGACGAGGAACTGCTACTGTAACTACGCTTCAGTTTACAGTAACTGTTGTATTCCAGTGTACATCGATTCCTATGAGCCAGTCGCAGAGTTACTGCTTTCAGTCAGAACTCACTTATGGGCTTAGAATTGTTGCATTATTCCAAATAAATAGATTAAGATCCACAAATAAATGTAAAGAGTTTCACAAGAAATTCTAAAATTCACAAATAAATAAAATGAGATTTGCAAATGAAAATTTTTTTATGTCACAAACACAACTCTGCCTGGCATTTATTTGTGAATCGCTGCACATATTTGTGAATCGCTTCTAGTACATTAAACACATTTGTAAATATTTTTTATTTTATTTGCAAATCTCATTTTATTTATTTGTGAATTTTATCATTTTTGTGAAACTCTTTACATTTGTTTGTGAATCTCAATCTATTTATTTGGAATAATGCAACAATTCTAAGCCCATACTCACTGAACTACATCATTATACTCTAATCATGTCATTTTTAATTGTGTCATGTTTTTCTTACGGACATAAATGAGTCTAATTATTGATTTATGGAAATATGAGATAATAACTGATACTTTGATTTAAAAATAGTAAAATATGTTGCCAAAATACTACTGTTTTTGTTTAAATAAATACTATTATTTTGTTTAATACTTACAAATATTAAAATAATCATGATGAATAGTAAACTATGTGGCCAAAAAATTGAATTATTTTCTTTTAATGCTCAAACGTATTAATATTATCATATTAAAATAGTAAAATATGTTGCCAATATACCATTATTTTTCTCTAAATAAATACAATTTTCTTTTAATACTCAAAATTATTAAAATAATCATATCAAAATAGTAAACTGTTGCCAAAAATACAATTGTTTTAATCATCAAATGTATAACATTTGCCATATTAAAATATGTTACAAAAAAATATTATTTTTCTTTAAATAAATACTATTTTTTAATACTCAAAAGTATGAAATTAATCACATTAAAATAGTAAACTGTTGCCAAAAATACAATTATTTTTTGTATGCTCAAAAGTATTGATATTGTCATATTAAAACTAGTAAAATATGTGGCCAAAATACTTTTATTTTAATTTAAAAAAATGCTACTTTTCAACACGCAAAAATATTCAAATATTTTGGTATTAAAGTATTAAAATTATTTTTGTTTAAACAAATACTATTTTTTTTTAATATTTAAAAGTATGAAAATAATCACATTAAAATAGTAAACTGTTGGCAAAATACAATTATTTTCTTTTAATACTCAAAAGTATTGATATTGTCATATTAAAATTGTAAAATATGTTTCCAAAATACTTTTATTTTTAAATCAAATCAAATCAAATCAAGTATATTTGTATAGCGCTTTTCACAATACAGATTGTATCAAAGCAGCTTCACAGTATAATAAAATAATACAACAAAGTTTGTTTCTAGTGGAATTTATTGATTGATAGAATAAAATTAAATATCCCCAAAATATCCCCAACTGAGCAAGCCAAAGGCAACAGTGGCAAGGAACCGAAAAACTCCATCAAGTGACCTAATGGTGTCCTAAAACTCCATCAGGTGACCTAATGGAGAAAAAAAAAAAACCTTGGGAGAACCCAGGCTCAGTCGGGGGCCAGTTCTCCTCTGGCATTTATGAACTAGAGGCCGGATTGTAGTTTGAAACTGTGAGATTAACAATATTATATGAATGCCTGGCTGAAAAGATGCGTCTTTAATCTAGTTTTAAACTGGGAGAGTGAATCCGAGCAACGAACAGTATCAGGAAGACTATTCCAGAGTTTTGGAGCCAAATGTGAAAATGCTCTCCCTCCTTTGGTTGATCTGGATATCCTAGGTATGACCAAAAGCCTCAAATTTATTGATCTTAAAGAGCGCGATGGATTATAGGGTGATAGAAGATCCGTTAAATAGACTGGAGCTAAGCCGTTTAGGGCTTTATAAGTCAGTAGCAATACCTTATAATTAATACGGAACTTTATAGGTAGCCAATGTAGTGATGATAAAATCGGTGTTATATGATCATATTTTCTTGATCTAGTAAGAACTCTAGCGGCTGCATTTTGGACTAACTGTAGCTTGTTTATTGAGGATGCAGGACAACCGGCTAATAAGGCATTACAGTAATCTAGTCTCGAGGTCATGAATGCATGAACTAACTTTTCTGCATCAGAAACTGATAGCATATTACGTAGCTTAGCAATGTTTCTAAGGTGGAAAAAGGCTGTTTTTGTAACATACGAAATATGATTTTCAAAAGACAGGTTACCGTCGAGTATAACACCCAGGTCTTTTACTGTAGAGGATAAAGTAACAGGACATCCTACGATGTCAAAGTTGTATTGTGAGAGGTTCTGTGGGCGGTTTTTTGAACCGATAAGTATTACCTCTGTCTTGTCTGGATTTAATAAAAGAAAATTACGCGTCATCCAATCTTTTATATCTTTAACACACTCTGTCAATTTGGATAATTTAGCGTTTTCATCCGGCCGTGATGAAATATATATTTGAGTGTCATCAGCATAACAATGGAAACTAATTCCATGTTTCCTTATAATATTTCCAAGTGGCAGCATATATATTGAGAATAACAGAGGGCCCAACACAGATCCCTGCGGCACTCCATAGTTTACTGGAGTTATGATCGATTTTTCTCCATTTAAATAGACAAAATGGTAGCGGTCTGATAAGTATGATCTAAACCAGCTTAATGCTTGTCCTTGAACACCAGTATAATTTTGTAGTCGATCTAAGAGTATTGTATGATCTATAGTATCGAACGCAGCACTTAGATCAAGCAAAACTAGTATTGAGATACAGCCTTGGTCAGAAGCTAAAAGTAAATCATTTGTGATTTTAACGAGCGCAGTTTCAGTGCTATGATGCGGCCTGAATTCTGACTGAAACTTTTCATAGATATCATTTTCTTGCAAGAAAGAGCCCAGTTGAGTGGACACAACTTTTTCTAGTATTTTAGACATAAAAGGTAGATTTGAAATGGGTCTATAATTTGCTAGATTATGCGGGTCTAATTGTGGTTTCTTAATGAGAGGTTTTATCATTGCCAGTTTAAATGTTCTTGGAACATGACCTAAAGATAAAGACGAGTTAATAATATTGAGGAGAGGCTCTTCCACTACAGGTAACACTTCTTTCAGTAGTTTAGTTGGTATAGGATCTAATAAACATGTTGTTGTTTTAGATGAAGTGATAAGTTTATTTAACTCTTTTTGTTCTATAGTTGTAAAGCACTGTAATTGTTCTTGCGGGGGGATAATTGAGGCTGAATTATAAGGTGCGATTGAGGATTGAACGTTTACAATTGTGGTCCTGATGTTTTCTATTTTCTCAGTGAAGAAGTTCATGAAATCATTACTACTAAACTGTAACGGGATATTTTGTTCGGGTGACGTCTGTTTATTTGTTAGTCTAGCCACGGTGTTAAATAAAAACCTAGGATTGTTTTGGTTGTTTTCTATTAGTTTGCGGAGATGCTCAGCCCTGGCCGCTTTTAGGGCCTTTTTATAACGTGACATACTGTCTTTCCACGCGATTCTAAAGACCTCTAAATTAGTTTGTTTCCATTTACGCTCCAAATTACGGGTTTCTCTCTTTAGAACATGCGTAGTATTATTGTACCATGGTGCTTTAATTTTCTCTGTAACCTTTTTTAATCTAACGGGTGCAACAACATCCAATGTTCTAGAGAGAATGGTGCTCATAGTGCTAGTTAGTTCTTCTAGTTCATCTGTTTGTTTGGGTTCAGGCAGCAGCTGAGACAGATCAGACAAGCAACTCGAGAAATTATCTATGGTGGATGGAAGGATTGTTCTGCCTGGTCGAAAACGCGGCGCCGCATGACATATTACAGCAGTACGTAATATGCAAGTTACCAAGTAATGGTCAGTGACATCATCACTTTGTGGAATGATATCTATATCGGTTGGATCGGTTCCATATGATATAATTAAATCGAGTGTGTGATTAAGACGATGAGTTGGTCCTGTGACGTTTTGTTTGACCCCAAAGGAATTTAATAAATTTATAAACGCAGCCCCTAAAGCATCATTTGGATTATCTACGTGTATGTTAAAATCTCCAACAATTAATGCTTTATCTACATTGACCAATAGATCTGAGAGAAAATCTGCAAACTCTTTTAGGAAATCAGCGTAAGGCCCAGGCGGTCTATATACGGTAGCCAAGGCTAGAGATAATATGGATTTTTTTCTAACATCTAAGAGCGTAACATTTAGTACAAGTATTTCAAACGAAATAAACTTATAACCCGTTTTCTGAGTAACATTGAGAATATCTCTATAGACCGCTGCAACACCACCGCCACGACCAATCAGACGGGGTTCGTGCTTATAGGATTATCCTAATGGAGTAGACTCATTTAGACCGAAATAATCATTAGGTTTAAGCCAAGTTTCAGTAAGGCAAAGTACATCGAAGCTATTATCCGTGACTATTTCATTTACAATAACTGCCTTAGGTGTGAGTGATCTAATGTTTAGAAGACCTAGCTTTAGAAATTGTTTTTGGTTACTAATAGCAACATTTTCTGGTTTAATAACAATTAGATTTTTTCTAGATCCTGCAGTAGATTTATTATTTGATCTCACTAAACGAGGAATAGACACAGTTTCTATGCAATGTTCTACACTATTTATATCAGTTACAGGGTTGCCAACTTTTGAGTTTAGCTCGGAGTGAGACTTCTCCAACGGGGGGGGGGGTATTCCAACCCAATTTTTTTGGGGTATTTTTATTTAAAGGAATTAATTATAAAAGCGATTTAAGGGAATAAAGAAAAAAAAGCTTATTGTATTAGTGAAATAATTGCAACTATTTGCAAATAACATTTTATTTTTAATTATGCATGCATTCTCTCTAAATGAATCAAAGAAATTATAGCATATTTTCAATTCAAAAAGGCTAAATTTAGTAAATAAATAAAAAAAGTTGAGTAATTCGCGTCACCGGATACTGTCGGTAGTTGAACATTTCTATTGTAAAACAGTCAAATATTAAATGTTTTCCACTTACATTTTGCCAGGCATTCGTTCACTTCTTTAATCATTCTGACATTGAAGAGCTAAACCGCTGAACTTTTAGTCATCCTAACACCAAACAGAGCGGTGCGTAATGGAGCGCATCAGAACAGCATCAAGAATATCAAATACATTGCAGTGAATCTTTTATTTGCATCTTAAGTTTATAGGCAATAATAATGACTGGTTTGCGAAAGTGTAGAACTCGGTGAGCTCGCGCAAAACACATCTTCAGGACAGCGACTCATTTAAACGCCTCTGATTGGCCAATGCGTTCAACAGACATGTCAGTGATTGGCTATAATGCTCAACGCTGCCGTACGCCGTGCGTGCGCTACAGTTTCTGTCTCGCATGCGTGCTCGCTCTAGATTCCGGGAGATTTTAACTAATTTGCGCCATAAATAGTGGTCCATCCAGTAGTTAAGAGCCTGAATTGTTTATAGTAATTCTGAAATTTAGTGCACACGAGTGAAAAAAAATACAGCACAGAAGAATGTCTAATTTAGCGTGAGATTTCTTTGTTAAGCGTGAGAGCGTGAGATTGAGGCTGAATGCGTGACTGTCACGCCAGATGCGTGAGAGTTGGCAACCCTGCAGTTAATTTGGTGCAGCAGAGACTATGATTTGAACTTTTTTATTTAAATAAATGCTATTTTTCAACGTGCAAAAGTGTTAAAATAATCATATACAAAAATATTAAAATATATTGCCAAAATACTATTATTTTTGTTTAAATAAATGATAATATTTCCTCTTAATCCTGAAAACTATTGATATAATGGTTATGAGGCAGATATTTATGTGACGTCACAGATCAGTGTGTTTCCTCTCTGTCTGAGAAGCCTCTAATAAAGCTGGATGTCAGGATGTGTGAAGTGTGTGTGAAGTGTGTGTGAAGTGTGTGTGAAGTGTGTGTCGAAGTGTGTGTTGAAGCGTTTAAAGTTCAAGCCTGAGGGGTTTTACTCGCTCACAAGCTCACAGCGTCCTCTAGTGGGAACTAACTGTCTCTCTCTCTCTCTCTCTCTCTCTCTCTCTCTCTCTCTCTCACACACACACTCTCAAAAATACAGTAAAAATTATGAAATATTATTATAATGTAAATCAGCTGTTTTCTATGTGAATATATAGTAAAGTGTAATTTATTCCTGTGATCAAAGCTGAATTTTCAGCATCATTACTCCAGTCTTCAGTGTCACATGATCCTTCAGAAATCACTCTAATATGAGGATTTGATGCTCAAGAAACATTTATGATTATTATCAGTGTTGAAAACAGTTCATATTTTTGTGGAAACTGAAAGTTCAAAAGAACAGCATTTATTTCAAACAGAATCTTTTGTAACATTATAAACGTCTTTACTGTCACTTTTGATCAGTTTAATGCGTCCTTGATGAATAAAAGTATTAATTTCTTTAATAAAAATGAAAACCCAGTGTGCCTACATAGTCAGCTACCTTCTAAGGCAACATCATGAAACCTTTAAGTGACTGTTTTGGAAATGCATTGTGCAAAGCACACAACTACGAATACAATTTGTTCATTGCAGTGCATTCTGGGATAGAAACATGTGATGTGAAGGTCACATATGGAAGCATTTATTGTGCAAGTAATATTTACTTCTGGAAAATGAAAGCGCACGTGTGGCTGGTGATGAAAGTGGTGATGTGGATGTTGTTAAAGCTGGTCTGTTGGTTTCTGGAAACGTCTCTGTTGTGGGAACGCTGAGATATCCGTGAGGAATAGTGTGATACGACAGGTGGAAGTTAAACCCACAACTGAGAGTGAACGTGATGAGAATAAGAGAAGAAACACTGTTACATTCCCATCATAGAAACAAACACAAACTTATCGTTCCCTGTTTGTATACATATATATACATTTAATTAACAAATATAGATCTAAGTTTCTTTTATATTGCAAAATTATGGAGACATTGGGAAAGAAAGTGTATATCTGGGCCACGAATGAACAGTTACTATTACAGCACGCTTTACTAATGCATTCCCTCGTTTTACTTAATCATGGTTAAATCAAAACTAGGGAATGAATTAGTTCAATGTGGCCATGATTTAATTAAAGGGGTGGTATAATGCCCTTTTCACAAGATGTAAAATAAGTCTCTGATGTCTCCAGAGTGTGTGTGTGAAGTTTTAGCTCAAAATACCCCACAGATATTTTTATATAGCATGTTAAAATTGTCAATTTTTGAGGGTGAGCAAAAACGCAACATTTTGTGTCTGTCCCTTTAAATGCAAATGAGCTGCTGCTCCCGGCACAGGGGGCGGAGCTTCAAGAGCTGGTGTGTGTGTGTGTGTGTGTGTGTGTGTTATCAGCTTCGATTACCTCACACAGATACGCACTGAAAATGTAAAAAACTTTTAGCCTTTTATGTTCAAACCGGAGTCAGACAATGATGGAGAGACTCAAGAAGAAGTGACAACATGTAGAAGCAACAGGACATTTCTGAATGGTTAGTTGAGGAATTTATGTAGCTGATGTGTCGTTATCTTCTAGTCATTGATTAGCATATTCTGTCTTGATAATCTATAATCGTGTTCAGGGGGCGGGGTTTATGTAAATTTGAGGGTTGGTGATGTCACTACCAGCCGTTTGTGTAGTTCTTAAAAAGCGATTTCTTTAAAAGCAAATATCTCCCTTTTGCTTTGAACTTTGAGCGCTGTAACTTTGCAGATGTTGTTTATGCTCAAACAGCAACATTACACACTAACTAAAGTTAGAAAAGTCAAATCATAATCAACCACCCCTTTAAAATGAAGCAACAAATGATTACACTGGAAAAGGTTTTCCTTTACGTTTTTCACGTACTGACGACAACCTTGTCAAAACGACCCACGTTTACATGGATCCACGTAAACGGCTAAAAATAATGACTGTATTC
Organism: Vimba vimba; assembly: GCA_022828995.1. Lineage (NCBI taxonomy): Eukaryota > Metazoa > Chordata > Actinopteri > Cypriniformes > Leuciscidae > Vimba > Vimba vimba. The sequence continues at coordinate 34,011,819 of CM040837.1, read as the reverse complement.
TGCTGTCAGACCAGTAGATGGCGATGTCACTTTGTAAAGAAACAATATGCAGCTATAGACCTCATGCGCCAGAGAAACGAGGGCGCCGCCATCTTTAGAATATTGTCTTTTAACTTCAGTTTTTGCGGTCGCTCTGTATATTTCTATGGCATTGCTGTCCAGGAGTAATTCGATTTTGAAGTGGATTTACTTAATGTAAAGTTAACGAGAGTTATCATGAGGACTGTAATGTTTAAAGCAGATGTCTAAACAAATGTCAGTCGACCGGGAATATTTTAAAACGAGCCGTTCATTCATAAACACGCAAAATCGCTGTGAAAATACAGAACGGAAGTCAAAAGACAACGAGCGCAGCGCTGAAAAGGGGCGGAGCTACATAAGGTCTATAAACTGAACGTGTGATAAACATGGAGCACCATTTTCATAAATCAGCGTTTTTATAGTTTACACAGAGACGATAATGGTATCGTTTTCAAAAGTTTCAAAAGTATAAAGTCTAAACGTGTATGAATCACATATTGGTGTGTGTGTGTGTGTGTGTGTGTGTGTGTGTGTGTGTGTGTGTGTGTGTGTGTGTGTGTGTGTGTGTGTGTGTGTGTGTGTGTGTGTGTGTTTTACAGGGTAAAGCAGGTCCGCCCGGCAGCACAGGTGAAAAAGGTCCTCCAGGTGAACCTGTGAGTATTACAACACAAATTGATATGTTTGCATTCTCAAACAAGCCTCATTTGCACAAAAAAGGGGTGTTTTATATTAAAGAGAATTAAAAAGACTTCTGCATGGCACATATAGTGCTGGTGCAGTGTTATTTAGTATTTTATATGTATATATATATATATACATATACATATATGAAGAGTTCAGATGCAAAAGCCTCTGTGCCATCTGAAATTTTCTTCTAGAATGATAATTGTTATCAACCTCATATATTTAAGTTCAGTAATTTCACTTAAATGGCAATGAAGATTACCTATTAATTGTCATTTAAGTAAAATTACTGAACTTAAATATACGAGCTTGATAAAAATGATCATTCTAGAAGAAAATTTCAGATGGCACTTAGAGGCTTTTGCATCTGAACTCTTCATATATATATACACGATATTCATATATAATAAACTTTAATTTATTTATAAATTAGTTCCTTCAGTTTTAGTAATTTTACTATTACAACAAACTTATTTTAAGTAAGTTGCCAAATTGTAAAAAATTTGTAAGTATTTTACCTTTAAGTTTTTCATCTAATATTTATATTTTATTTAATTTATTTTAATTCAGCTTAATTTTAATTAGCTACATTGTTTTAATGGTTTTAGTTTTAGTTTCATCGCTGACCTGTTTTTTTTTCCCTTTATATTTCTATATAGCTTTAATTTATATAATATTTGAGTTTTAGTTTTAGTCATTTTAGTATTTCAACTTAAACTTAAGTTATTTGCCAAATTTCTTGTTTATTTACATTTAAATGTTTTCATCTATGTTTATATTTTATTTTTATTCATAAAAATGTTTAGTTAAAGCTGCTCTAAGCGATGTTGGGTGACGTCACTTCTTGTTGACGTTCGAAGTATTGTCAAACAAAACGGAGGCTAGCTCGACCCTCCCTCCTCCTCATCCCGTCCCCTCCCCCTCCCTTCCGTGCTTCCTGAAACAGTCATGAACCATTTAGAAAAAAACAAACTGGATTGACCCTGTCCAGCAGAAACAGAGCCTCCTGAATGTCGGATTGGAAGCCCTTCTGCCGGCGGAGTTCTCGCCACCTTTTGAATGCTTTTCCGATGTAAATTCGGAACTTCACGTGTTCCTTCTCCTTTTCCCTATTCTTTGTATTTGTTCATCGGAACGTCGTCTCTTTGGTCGTGTGTCGGCCATTTCAAAATTCTCAAGAATATACAATTTTAACGTTGTTAGGACATCTCTCCTCTAGCTAACTTCCCTCTTCATGCTTCTCTCTCCTCCACCCCCCACACCCCCCTTCATGTGCACGCACACTAACCCCCCCACCCCCACCCCCACCCCCACATCATTCTTGTCGGTTATTGGCTGGAACACTGTTTGTTATGTTTCGTGGTCCAGGCTGGGCCAGTTTGTTTTTGTTTCTTGTGGAGCCTGTGGTGTCTACAGAGACCGCGTTTTTTACAGTGTGTTCAGGGGACAGGCAGCTAGCGGATAATGAGGAGATGTTTGCTGGATGTGACAAAAAATGTTTTGCCCTAAAAAATGCGTGACATCGCTTAGAGCACCTTTAATTAATCATTTTTTATTTCAATTAATAAGTATAATTTTAGTATTTTAACTTAAACTTATTTTATTTCAGTTAGTTGCCAAGGCAACATTTCTGAATTTCTAAATATATATCTAAAAAAAAAAAATAATCATTAAATATTTAAATTATATTTAATTTCAGCTTTATTTCAATTGATGAGAAATGTAATAGTTTGAGTTAACAAAGACAACACTGACCTGATCAAGTTAACCACATGTTGTATTTAAATAAAACACAAAGGTTTGGGCTTGAAAATAGTGCATGCTGAAGTGCCTGTATATACTGTATATAAACAATCATTTCTTGAACTAAATGAAATAAAGGTGTAAAACTGCACAAACTGAAGGATGTTCATTTGCATCACATATTGTTGTTCATATGTGCTAAACTTTCAGAAATGTACTGTGCATCGTCGCCGCATTTCTACATGGTGTTTTTGCTGCTCATTGTGTAATATAAGTCACGATGTGAAGGCCTCAGAGGCTTCGTTGAGCTTCTCCTCATGGCATTTCCAGCATTGAGCGTGAGTGTTTCGTGTAATTACGTCTAAACATGTAATCAGCCGCTCTCCGCTCAGATGAAAGACTTTTAACAGTGTCTCTTGAACGCGCTCAGCACCAAGGGCGACACGTGTAAATCTGATTTAAATGAGCAGAACAAGACCGAGCAGGACTGTTTATGAGCAATTCATGATTGTTTTTTGGGAATTGTGCATGATTTCATATTTATTTCATATTTATTTGAATACGACTGTTTGGTTTTGATCGTTTAGGGGTCCAGAGGCCCTCCGGGGGACGCGGGACCAGATGGAGAGCAAGGTCACGAGGTATTTCCTAAAATAAACATATTGAAGTGTATAACAGAGTTCTCCTGCATCCAATTATGTAGTAAAATGTGCATTTGAAAATTAAATAAGGGATAATACAGCACAATCAGACTGATCCGGGTTACATATTACCGTTAAATTCAATAGATTACATAAGACAGGCACACTATGGAGTGTAACACAACACATTACACTGCAGAAAAGTCAATAATAGCACAATTTGATTATTTTTAGTAAATGAATTATGTTGCAGGGTATTTTAATGTGTTTTGGGTCTGAAATATGACCTTTAGTTCTCGTCGTCTTGTGATTTTCCCTCTTTTGTGCGCGCTCAGGGACCTCCAGGACCTGAAGGAGAGCAGGGGCCCGTGGGTGAACCTGGACTCAAGGTGAGACAGACCGTCTTAAAACTCTTAAAAAGGGATTGTTTATCCAGAAATGTATTCCGCTGAATTTCCGTATTTAAATTCTTCCGTTGAACGCAAAAGGAGACATTGTTCAAGCTGCTGTTTGCAATGAAATGCAATGGAATCAGATGATTTACACTGACAAGCTTTAATAATAATATCAGTATCAAAGTGAGATTTATTGGCGTTTGGCAACTGTGTCTGTCTATCTGTTTCCAGGGTGAAATGGGCCCTGTTGGAGAAGAAGGTGAACTGGGCCAACTGGGCATCAGAGTGAGTCTAAAGCCACACCGACTCCAGAATGTCCAAGTGAACGTGATCCATCAGTGTGTTTTTATTGCTTTAACTGACGTGAGCCGAACAGTGTCAATAATCTGACAACCGGACCCTCGGGCCGTCCTCTCGCTCACACACACTGAACGTCTTTGTCTCCGGTTACGCAATTATTCAAGCAATTCTCTGTGTTTGTTATTGGATATTATGACATCGGGTGAAGCCTGTCATGAATTTATCCGGCTCATATTTCATCCTAAATTCAAAAGAAATAAATCATAAATCTCATTACTGCCTTGTGGGAAAAAAAATTCTGATGTGTTATTCAAACTGTAAAATATTTATTCATAATCTCGCTAAAACTGCAATCAGTTGTGTTGATTTGCTTATACAAATAAAGATGGCAGTAATGTCCTCTAGGGAAAGCACATTTCCGCTGCAGTATCAGCATTGGGGATCAGTCCCATGATGCTTTTCTAAATCTGTTACCGTTTGTCATAGGGTCCTCCAGGGCCACCCGGAGAAGACGGGCATCAGGGGAAGGACGGACCAAAGGTGAGATTGTCCTGAAGTTTCTCCAACTAGTGTCTCCCCTCCTTCCCTTCGCCTCTGTACAGATAAAACGTTATCAGAGTGTTTCCAGTTCACATGGATACGCGAAAGACTAAACGCCTGCGCACATATATATTCAAACGCTCATACCTATAGACACTGAACATGTGATACGCATGTGGATGCCATCAGCGTTTACACAGGTTTGCATTTTTTAAGTTTAAGCGGAGATGAGAACTTTTTCTAAAATTTTCAACGCTTGCACTTTGAAACCTGTTTCAAGGTTTGTGTTCTCGAGCTCCAAACACTGTTATCGTGCAAATGAACGGCCAGAACGCATTAAAAGTTTTCTGTCTTCTGTTAGAACGGTGTCGTGTTAGCGACCACTAAGTTAATAACTAATGATCTTCATAATGGAAGTGAATCAAAACTAACTTTATCTGGACAATAACTTTATTCTAGAGCTGCTATAAAGCCCAAACAATCTCTGTTACTGTAATCTCCTATTATCATAATTAACACATAAAGCACTTTGGTCAACACCAGTTGTTTTAAACATGCTATATAAATAAAATTGTTTTGTATTGTATTGTACATTAAGAGCAATTTCTATAGCAATTACTAAATGAAAATTGTTCCAAAGTAAATCCTACACCGTTTTTCCCTGCGTATTTGTTTTGTAAAAACTTGTGTTTGCTGTGAGTTTTTTCTTTGGTTTGCCCAGAATGCACTTGCGTTTCATTGGGCATATTATTCTTTCTTTCTTTGTTTATTTAATCATGGACAATACACATAAGAAATATGTAAAATGTGGCAGATTTAGCCAAAATTGACTAATTTTTATCCATAGTCCCTAGGTAGGTTGATGTTAAAGACAAAGTTATGATGATTCCTAAAATCATTGTACCCACTCATTATTGGAAATATTTTTTATGTAATTTATAATTTTATTGTCTTCTCGCTTCTTAGGGTGAGCCAGGTGACCGTGGACCAATGGGAGAAGCCGGGGAACGGGGTGAGATCGGTGACTCCGGCCCTCCGGGACTTTCTGGAGATCCTGGGAAAAAAGGCTTCCCGGTTAGTGATGAAAGAATGATGCAGTGCATATATGTTTTACACGACACATCTATGGGGTAGATATAGTAAAGCTAAAATGAAAAAGCTTCAGGTGGCATTTAATGATGCATTAAGAATTTTGCTTAAACAAGTGCAAGACAAATGTTCATATCTAGTGATGTTCCTTCATTGCATGCTGTGTTAAGGAATTATATGTGTAAAGTCGATTGGGTGATTTGAGAAATACAATCATAATGGTCTTAAATGATCCTATATTAAGTGATACAAGTTATTCCTCCTGGTTCTGGAAGCACTCGAACTCAAGTTTTTATGTTCTAAAATAATTTTTGGTGTGTTCACTGCAAAAATGCTTTTCTTACTCAGTATTTTTGTCTTGTTTCCAGTCCCAATATAAAAAAATTCTTAAATCAAGATGCATTTACTAGATGAGTAAAATTACATAAGATATTATGTCCTGTTTTCTGGGGAATTAATCAAAATGAAGTGAGTTGATGCTCAAAAAAAGCTAAATGATCTGCCAATGGGGAGAAAAATAATCTTAATTCAAACAGAAACAACATTATTTTTCTCCCCATTGGCAGATCATTTTGCTTTTTTTAAGCATCAACTCACTTCATTTTGATTAATTCCCCCAGAAAACAGGACATAATATCTTATGTCATTTCACTCATCTAGTAAATGCATCTTGATTTAAGAAATGTTTGATATTTGGACTGGAAACAAGACAAAAATACTGAGTAAGAAAAGCATTTTTTGCGGTGTGCAAATCTATGGTTGTATGTTATTCTTTTCTTTCTGTTTCTTTTACTTTGTGATATGGACCTAAGGGTCTGGAATAAAGAATTAATATAATATAATATAATATAATATAATATAATATAATATAATATAATATAATATAATATAATATAATATAATATAATATAATATAATATAATATAATATAATATAATATAATGCATTTGTCTCATTTAGTTGTGGTGGAACATGTTCAGACGAAATTTCTCCAATCAGCTCTTTAGATAATGCAAGTCTGTTGTGAGATGTTCTGAAATTTCTCGTGATGATGTGAAGTTAAAGCAGATGTTTCTATATCAGGGACCCGAGGGCAAACAGGGTCTGCCGGGCATCCGTGGACGTCCAGGAAAGAAGGTACCAGTGTTTCTGGATCAACATTAATTATAGCCACAAAATTGCATTAAATGACATCAAAGCAATATGAGGAACCTCTACATTTTAAGTGCACAAGAGGGGAGACTGAAGTGTTTTCAATCTGGAGTATTCTGTCAGAAATAAAATGGACCTCGAATAGAGCCCTGTGGTACTCCTTAAGGTTTCGTTTGTTAAAACTAGTTAACTGCATTAGTTAACATGAACTAACAATGAACAACACTTCTACAGCATTATCAGTCATTGTTATTGTTAATTTCAGCATTTATTAATGCAGAATTAGAATTTAAAGTTGTATATGTTAACGTTAGTTAATGCACTGTGAACTGATATGAACTAACAATGAACAAATATATATATATTTTAACTAAAATCGAGCAAAATGGTTTTTTTGACCATTTCACTGTGATGTTTGCTCAGTCAGCTCATGTTAGTTAATACATTAACAAATGAGACCTTACTGAAAAGTGTTACCTACTTTTCACATCACCCCTTAATAACAAGCTCTTCTTGGTCTTGTCTTGTTTGGGACACGTCTTGCTATTTATTTCACATTAAATTCGCATTTATCTCGTCGTCCACACATGTAAATAATGTAGACCAGTCCTTCCCTTTGATATTTTCATCTTCCTCTTTGGTAGGGTGAAAAAGGTCCGCCGGGTCAACTGGGAGAAATGGGTTCGCCAGGTGAAATCGGACAGATTGGGGAGAGAGGACTCAAAGGTGCTCGTGGAACCAGAGGACCCGCAGTTAGTGTGCTTTCTTCTTTAACACATCCCTACACTCTTTCTCCAAGTCTTTTGAGCTTGAGATTGAGAATTGGCTGTGCAAATGCCAAAGATGATTACCATTAATCAGTATCCTGAAGCCTTCAATAGCAGTGCCAAACAATACAGTCCGAATCAGAGAAATGATGCACTGGATTCATTAACAAGGGGAAATTCGGGAATGTTGTGTAGCTCAAACTCATAACCTTAACATTAAACTGCATTGTGTTGCTGTGTTTGATTGCACCACTGGGGGAGTCCTAGATAGTCAAGTCAAGTCAGAGTTATTTATATAGCACTTCTTACAATACAGAGTGTTTCAAAGCAGCTTTGCAGAGATAACAGGAAAATAATGCAAAAAAGTTTGTTTCCAGAAGAAAGTAGTGTCACAGCCCAGCTTAGATAATGGTGCATTATATAAATAATTGTTGCCTTAAATTGTTAAATTTGCTGGTTAAATTGGTGTCACTCATTTGTTAACATTAGTTAAAGCATTAACTAACAATAAGCAATACATTTTTACAGCTTACAACACATTTTTCTTAAAAATGCATTAGAAAACTAGTGTTACCGTTAAATGAATTGGGTATTAAAAATAATTGCTGTATGAGCTGAACCAGTGAGTTACAGAAGCGTAATAATGTCCTCAGGCTCTTTAACATGCTGAGAACGAGTTTTACCCTCAAACTGTCTGCCTTTACTGGATCCATTAAGGTGTGTGTAAACATTAGCAGGATTTGGAATTGAACCAAAGATTTTTGATGGGATTTACACTAATGTCGTTAGAGATACTAGGGTCTAATCCGCTTTTCTTGTATAATGCAGTTAAGCGCCTGCTGATTTGGTGGTTTTAGGCTGGAATTTATAAGCAGGAAAAATGTCTGGGATTTAACAGTGTTTAACGACATCGAGTACATCTAAAAACAAGCGTTGTTAGGGAACCTAGCATCTTGTTTTCATAAGCGAATGCTTTTCCAAGGAGCCATAATGGGATGAGCAGCAGGAGTCATTTTTTTAAGACACCATCCAATAATATGTTTTTCAGGACAATATTGCTGACAGGAAACGCTTGGGTTATTTTTAGCCGGTTATTTGCCACCAAACACAAGCTAACGTACGTGTGTGTTTTGTTCATTGCCTTGCAGGGTCGACCTGGAGTTATGGGACCTCAGGGAGAGCCGGGACTGCAAGGTTACGCCGTGAGTTGCAAAAATATGCATTTGAGAATGCTTACAAAAACAAACACTTAAACTAGCAGATCATTTTGGGAGTGAAGCCCTAAAGTATCGCTTTTCCATAATTATCGATTGATTATATCAGATGTATGCCAATTAATCAGCCCAACCAGCCTATCACCTTTCTCAAAAGAATATTAATTAGCATTAGACAAGAAAATGATCTATTTTTATCTTATCCATAGGGTCACACTGGAAAGCAAGGTCCAGCAGGCCCCCCGGGACCGAAGGGAGAAAAGGTTGTACAACATGATTTGATATCTTGAACAAAAATCTCAGTCTAAATGTCTAATTTGGGTTAAATTAGTACATATAATGCTTAAAACTCTATGCAGTCTATGCAAATCAGCTAAAGCAGTAAATCATATTGTGAAAGCATCTATAATTGGTGGAAAAAATCTCCATTCTGAGTTTGATTATGTGTGTTTTTTCAGGGCTACCCAGGAGAAGACAGTAAAACGGCAGGACCACCCGGGCCCTTAGGTGAACCAGTAGGTCTTAATTTCCTTTAACTTCCTGTTTTTGTTGAACATCTGGACTGAAATCACAAAATAAAGAGCCGGTGATGTTTACATCTCTATGATGAAGAAATAAAACAACATATCAGTGTGTGTGTGTGTGTGTGTGTGTGTGTGTGTGTGTGTGTGTGTGTGTGTGTGTGTGTTTACAGGGCACTCTAGGAGAGAAAGGTGAACGTGGGGAACCAGGAGATAACGGATATCAGGTTAGTGTCTCTGTAAGGAGGTATTTCATGCTTTGGAAAAAACATTTCTGTTCGCTAACAAGCTTATTTGGTAACACTTTATTTTGATGGTCCCTTTTGAACATTCTGTTGACTATAAGTAACTTTGCAACTACATGTCAACTAACTCTCATTAGAGTATTAGTGTACTGTCTGCTTAATATCTGATAACTCTTTATTGTGTTGCTCCTCCAACAGACATTCTATTGACTATAAGTAACTTTGCAACTACATGTCAACTTATTCTAACCCTAACCCTACCAGTCTACTAATACTCTACTAACACTCTAATGAGAGTTAGTAGACATGTAGGTGCAATGTTACTTCTAGACAACAGAATGTGTTAAAGGGACCATCAAAATAAAGTGAAACCGCTTATTTTTGTTTATAGCAACACCCTAGCAACCACACAGCAACATGATAAAACACTCTTAGAACACATCAGCAACTGCATAGCAACACCCTAGTAACCATGCAGCAACATGATAAAACAAACTCTCAAAACATATCAGCAAATGCAGAGCAACACCCTAGTAACCACAGATCAACATGATAGAAAATCTTTCAGAAAGCATTAGAAAATGCATAGCAACACCCTAGGAACCACACATCAACATGAAAAAACACTCTCAGAACACATCAGCAACTGCATAGCAACACCCTAGTAACCCAACAGTAACATGATAAAATAAACTCTCAGAAAACATCAGCAACTGCATAGCAACACCCTAGTAACCATACAACAACATGATTAAAAACAACTCAGAACACCTCAACAACTGCATAGCAACACCCTAGCAACCACACAGCAACATGTTAAAAATCACTTAGAACGCCTCAGCAACGGCATAGCAACACCCTAGAAACCACACAGCAACATGATTAAAAACAACTCAGAATGCCTCAACAAATGCATAGTAACATCTTAGCAACCACTCAGCAACTTGTTAAAAAAACCCTCAGAATTCCTCAACAATGGCATAGCAACACCCTAGCAACCGCACAGCAACTTGATAAAAATCACTCAGTGACTGCATAGCAACTCCTAGCATAGTGGCGGTGACTTTTGCAGTTGCAATCTCATGTTGTTTGTTCTTCTGACATTATCCTTGTGTGTGTGTGTGTGTGTGTGTGTGTGTGTGTGTGTGTGTGTGTGTGTGTGTGTGTGTGTGTGTGTGTGTTTTAGGGTCACACAGGAGTCACAGGCGCTCGGGGAGCCCTTGGTCAGCAGGGATCTCCTGTAAGTGTGACACAGACCCTAGTGAGCAGCAGATTTGTAGTATTCTACATAGGCAGCAACTAGTGTGTGACGCTCATCAGAAGTGCACTAGAGTTCATCTCACAGTTGCATGTGTCTTCGCATCAGAACCTTATGATGCTGTCTAGGATCTGCAGCAGAGGCTTTTATTGCATAACTTTCATAATAGGTTCCTGGAAGATTTGAACTTACCGTAGCCAATGTTTGCAGGCTTTCATAAGGGTAATTTTGGAGCCTGGCCTCACACCTGTGGACCAGCGTCACATCATCACACTGCATAATCAAATTAAAGAGAGAAATTTTCATTATTTTCCAGGGATCTCCTGGGCTTCCGGGTGAAGCAGGACCCCAGGGCGAGAAGGGAATTCAGGTCAGTGTGTGTGTGTGTGTGTGTGTGTGCTTTTTCTGTGTATAAAACACCTGTATGTCCTGATTTAAAGTTAATCACTTTCTGGATAAACTTTCTGGAGAATTAAGCGCAACATAGTGAGGTCATGTGACATTAATGTAGATAAGTTTATCTTTTACTGCATAATGTTTCACACTGAGTATGTGTGTGTGTGTGTGTGTGTGTGTGTGTGTGTGTGTGTGAGTGTGTGTGTGTGTGCGTGTGCGTGTGTGTGTGTGTGTGTGTGTGAGTGTGTGATTGAGTGACTGAGAGTGTGCGTGTGCGTGTGCGTGTGTGTGTGTGAGTGTGTGATTGAGTGACTGAGAGTGTGTGCGTGTGTGTGTGTGTGTGTGAGTTTTAGTATTAAAAGTAGTATGCAGTGTACATAGAGAGTATGCTAGTGTTTAATGTTCAGCATAGCATGTCTAAAAATGTTTTAGAGCAAGTCTATAGTCAACATTATCAGTGGCCGTTCACCGTCATATAAAAACAATGTGTGTGTATTTAATGATTGCAAATCCAACCTAAGCTCCTGTAAACACATTCACCGTCACACATCTCACATATAGACTGAGAGAAACACACACAGAGTGTGTCTGGCCACCCAGTGCGACTTTATTCGATCGTATCAGCCTTTGCTGAGCTTTACAGGAATCTGGTGCTTCAATAAGAGAGGATTAGAGCAGATTCTTCATCACGAATGTTTCTTTTAACTCGTACAAAACATTCTTATGTAACAGAGATTAATGAGAGGGTGTGAAAAAAGTTTATGTGTGTGTGTTTTAGGGACTCGCCGGTAAGAAAGGATCCCGAGGTCTCGCTGGAGCTCCAGGTCTTGAGGTGTGTGTTCTTCAAACTTAACCTTCATCCTTCCCTCGGGTCATTTTGACCCGAAAATTCTTTTGGAATTAAAAAAAAAATAAATAAATTGAGTGTTCATCAGAGGTGTCCGAGACCCCAGGACTTTTGTTGCACTTGAACCACGAATACACACAAAAAAATGTATGGATTCGAGGAGTTTTGTGGTTGAAATTTAAAAAAGTAACAAATCCTTCCATCTCGGGTCGATTTGACCCCCTTAGGAATGAATGGAATGCGAGGAATGCTTCAGTACACATTATAAATTATAAAACTTTACCAAAAAATGATTGTATAATGTCTACATGTGTATCTGAATGCACACTGAAGATTTTATTATTATTAAGACTTATTATTTTTATTTATATATTATTATTTTTCCACAAGAGGTCGGCAAAGACACACAATGTAAAATATTTTGAGCTGGATTAAAAGGGTTATGCATGAAATTGTGAGTTATTTTGAATTTAAGTAGAAAGAATGTGAGGAATGTGCTTAAATTACTAAATTACTATTTATTTATTATTTATTGATTAAATCTAGTGATTTAAAGTTAAATCAAATAAAACAGAACAAAAAATCTCCCCAAAAAAACTGCATTAAAAAATAGAAAAAATATGATCAAAATGAAATATGATGAAAATGAGACAAAAAAAAATGAAGTATAATTTTAGGGCTTCGGGCCTGCCCCCTGTGGTCATGTGACTCTCTCATGCTTTTCACTTCCATCCCGTCTCTAGGGTCCGGTGGGTTTTCCGGGGCCCAGAGGGACAGACGGGTATCCGGGATCCGACGGGCTTCCCGGTCTTCCAGGTTTACAGGGTCTCCCTGGATCGAAAGGCCGAACAGTGAGTGTGAAATAATCAACACACACTCGTCTATTGATATATAGATATAGATATACAAGCTACTATTTCCATGTGCTACTGTAACATACAGTATCTTAAACGTGTCTGAAACTTGTATCTCACATGTTCATGGAAAAAAGGTTTGCTGTAGGATTTACGTTGCAACAATTTTCACTCAGAAACTGCTCATAAATTTCACAAATAATTCTAAATGGCAAGTGACGCATTGAATAAATATAAATATGAAATTTTGAATGAAAAATATTTATTTATTGTAAAAATATTTTTTTTTTCGAAAAATCTTTGTTAAATAATTTTTTCGTATAAAATGCACTCAAATAATGTTCATTTACAACGTAAAAAAATAACACTTTTTAAAAAATTTTTTTTGAGAAATATATATTTTTTCTTCATTTGCAACTTAAAAAACTCATTTATTTCTCTAAAAAACTGTTATTTTTTTGATTGACGCTTTGATTGACGTGTGTTTGCAGGGTCACCGTGGTGACAGCGGTCTAGAGGGGAGGGCGGGGCTTCCCGGCCCGCGGGGGGAGCTCGGTCTTCCAGGTGCTGTCGGAGAGAGAGGACCAGAGGGGTTAAAGGTCAAAACTTATTCCTTCTGTTTCCTAGTTTTACCTTGATAATGTACTTAAAGGTGCATTGTGTAATATTTAGGAGCACATATCATCGACATGTTTCTACAGTGGCCCTGAACGGACAAATGCGTTTCGTCACTATGTTGTTCTTCATGAAAAGAAGCTAGCTAGCGAATAAAACACTGACACAATGATGAACAAGTTACTATAATACTCGCAATAACATATCGTTTTACTGAATAATTAAGTAAACATAATTTCTTAATTTATCTTTGTAAAGAAACCTCATTGCTTAACTGGCTACTCTCTGCTGTCTCAGACGACGACATCACTTCCTGTCGGCCACCGTAACTTCTGTTGGTTGCAATTCACAATCTCACCACTAGACGCCTCTAAAAATTACACACTGCACCTTTAATGGCCAAAATGTGCAGTAAACTGGGTGAAAGACCAGATCCCACAATGCAATGATGCTAAGCACTTGATGACCTTTGACCTCTGCAGGGTGAGACGGGTTTACCGGGCGATCGAGGACCTGCGGGTGTGAAGGGCATGGAGGGAGTGACGGGAGACCAGGGCATGAGGGGAGAGGAAGGAGCCAAAGGAGAACCAGTGAGTGTTTCTGTTTCATTTGTGTGTGAACTCAACCTCACCATGAGCCTCTCTGCTTGACAGGGGCGTTTACACAAAATACTGGACACTTTTTATGCGTTTTGGACGTTTTTTTACTCGATAACATTGTTTTGGGAGCTTGACCCAGACAGAAACATAGTGTCGGCCCAGATCCGGCCCACATCCGATTCCACACGGTCTGGATGTGGGCCAGATCTGGGCCGACACTATGTTGCTGTGTAGGGAAAATACAAACTTTTGAAAACAGGTTTAAACCATAGACTGTAAAAAAATATGGGTGTAGTGTGCGTGACGTCACCCGTAGTGTTTCTGAAGAGCATTTTTTAAGCCCAAAGTGGGCGGAGCTGATCGTCGCCATCTTGGCTGTGCGTCACTCCCGGATAAACGAAAATGTGCAGCGAGGCGGATTAGCTGAGGTGACGTGACGCTAACAGACAGCAGACAAACGGCTAGCAGTGACATCAGCGGCAATCCACCTGTCACTCAAATGGCCACACCCCTTAATTATGCAGAACTTTAAGGCTTAATATAATTTAAACGGATGAGTTATAAAAACATTCACCCCCCTCACAGTCGTCATGAAGGGCAAGATTTGCTATATATCTATGGGATTGACTCTCTTTTGGTCTCTAGTGGCCAGTCGATGAATTGCAGTTTAAGTCACTTCCGTGTTGGGTTTAAGAGAGACTTCCGGTCTGGAAGGTTACCGCTTGGTTTGAACGTGCAGGTTTTTGAAACCTATAGCGTTATTATTAGAGGTCGACCGATTCATCGGTTTTGCCGATTAATCGGCACCGATAGTTGATTGGTGGAACTATCGTTATCGGCAAAAATACATACCGATAGTTTTTCCTGGTTGCGTCCGTTGCTGGAGTGGCTGAGAAGCGCATGCTGTCATTCATTACACAGTAAGAGAGCTGAGAAGGGTCTGCTGGCATCATGCAGTACAAGAGCGGCCTCTAGAGGTGTAATAAACTATCGCTGATGCCTCGTGTTGTTTATTTCGACACGTGATTCTGCGTGCTGCACTGAGAGCACACGCTGCGTGGAGAGCGCTGACATCAGATGCGCGTTTAAAGCACCGACAGCTAAAAGGTAGCCTATGTATACAGTACATTTTGTCATATCATTATAAAGTGATTAATTTGTTGACTAAATGCTGCATTAGTAGAGAAAGAACAGCACAACAGTATGTTTGTTTGCCTTCAAGGCTGAGAGGACGCTAACAGTACCTCAAGCGGTTAAAACACTGACAAAAATAAACGTAAGTCCGACCCGAATGTTTAATGTCACAATTGTTACCTCTATTTGCATTAGTTTATATCCAGCTGGTCACTTTTATGCATTTAATATGCAGAGAAGTTGCATATTTAAAGCTAGAGATGTAAGATAGACAGAAACGGAACATATAAACAGAAACATATAAACAAATCAGAAAAGCATTCGATTTCGGTTATTTTTTCATCATCACTTTAATACATATTTTGTTATTTTGATTAGATAATCATCAAGTGTTTATAAAATAGAAGC